>JAWZYV010014716.1:600000-1020863 GCA_038373885.1 Cheiracanthium punctorium | reverse complement strand
GTCTCTGACTGGGATCGGAGCATGCGCAGGAGAGAGCAGAGGCTCTTATCAAAAGCGGCTTCCAACGGATGCGGCAGTCCGTATGACGACAGTAAAACCATTCACTCCGATGTGTAGAGACACTTCTGTCGAAATGAAAGGCGATCGGTCACGGAGTCTCCTTCCTTCCTCCATGGTTTTTCAGCCAGGCAACAACGACCACAAGACTGCTGCTTATGTAAATGCCGTCTTGGATGAAGAAAGCGTAAAAGGAGTTGCTGGGACTGAAAGAGGAGAGGCATACATGCCTGACTCATGGTGCTGTTCGTCTCGGGCGAAATGCAAGCCCATTTAGTTAGCCGAAAGTCATATCGGTGTTATATATGATTTTGAATTGTGTTTGACAGCAAGTTAAGCTGTACTTTTGTTGAACTGTCAATAAAAGTTTTTGAGATGTTAAAGCATGGATTCGTTTTGGGGCAGTGCTAATGACAGTACACTTTAAATGAACAGCAATTTCGACGCCTACGCAGGTCCATCCAGAACAAAAGACCGGGGCTGCTCGCGGAGGGTGTGGTTCTGCTCTACGATAACGCGCGTCCACACGTCTCCAGAGTCACACACATGGAACTGGCCGAGTTCGAGTGGAAGAGTAGCTTGATCATCCGTCCTACAGTCCGGACAGGTCGCCCTGCGACTTCCATGGGTTGGGTCCACCTGAAAGGGAAGCGCTGACGACGTACTCGAGGACGCCGTGACGGACCGGGTCTCGTCACGGCCACGGGAATTCTGGGAACGAGGAATCCTGCGGATGGTTCATCCGTGGGATCGTTGTGCTGGGGCCTAGGGTGTCTATTTTGAATAAAGTCTACGTTTGTACCCACCGTGTCGATTCGTACCTTTTCATTGGATCACCCCTACGTAAGCCTGCGTAAGTAAGCGATCACGATAGCTCCCGAACGAAGCATTCGATGCAGCTCCAATGGGGTCTATATACCGGGTGATTCAAAATAGATGTTCAGGCGATTCTTTTTGAAACCGTAAGGGATCGAAACCTACTTCCCATTAGAAAAGTTCGCCCGATGAAGAGTCGCTTTCAGGTAGGGCATTTTTTGACTGGGGGATTTCATTTTGAGACGGTCCCTCCTTTCCTACCCTTTCTATTGAGAAGAAGGTTGCCCCTAGCCTAAGAAAATGAATCAAGCCAATCCCGCGTCACTAAGTGAAAGAGTGAGAGAAAAATTTATTTTTAAAAAGGATGACTGACACCACTTTACTTAGGCGTCGGTTTTCAAGTGAAAAAATCGTTACTCTGGGGGATCCACTATGAGTGGATAAAAAGTTAAATAATGATCCAATGGTTGCAAATGGGCTATTAAACGTGTGAAATGAACAGGTACCATTTTACCCGAATAGATCGGTTCTGCATTCTGAAATGAGCGATCATTAGAGTCTTTTAGGGGGTTGGGGTGTCATTCACTCATGACATCACGCTTCTAGAGGAGCAATTTTAAAGTGTCAAAGAGAATGATAAAATAATGGTGCAGGTTACTAGGGTGATAACCTCACTTTCAGTAGTAACTACCCAAGATGCGTTACAGGAAAATTTTAGCTCGATTAGGATTGGAGGAGTCCACTGTGTCTATCCAGTGACTATGAACCCAAATGAACGTCCGTTGAAAAGTAATGACATTTTTCTCACTTTGGAGACATCCCCTTAGTGCTGGGCGGCAAAGGCCGAAAATCTCAAATGGTTCTATCTCGGAAACTATTCCACGTAGAGACACGGGATTGGTTTGATTCATTTTATTAGAGAAAGAGCCACCTTCTTCTCAATCTAAAGAGTAGGAAAGGAGGGACCGTATAAAAAAATAAATTTCGTATTTTAATAGGTGTACAACCCCCAGTAAAGAAAATATCATACCTGAAAGCCACTCTTAAATGGACGGACTTTTCTAATGGGGAGTCTGTTTCGATCCCTTACAGTTTAAAAAAGAATCACCTTAACACATGTATTTTGAATCACCCGGTATCATAGACCACCGTCGTACGACCTGCATGGATTTGGGTGTGCATAGTTTTTGGACAGGGGGGTACAAAAGTCAATCTTTTATAGGACGGACATTTTCTCGGAAGTGCGCTTGCCTCTAAAGGGTTCGTTGGGGTATGCCTAGGTCACACGAACGGCATCGATTTTGAAGTGTGTCGAGCTAGCTGATAGTCTCTTCGCGGGGCTGCAAAAAGGAATGCTTACACAGGATGACCTATGCACTCAGATCATTTAAGGCGAGCGAGTGTCTAAAGAGCGCATTCGAATAAGAGGGCCCGGGCGCTTGCCCTGAATGCTCTGTCTGAAATCAGTCGCGGGTGTCTCCTGCTGGGGGTCGATATACAGACAGGATGATTCAGAACTCTTGTTTGAAACACATGTGAGGGGGGGGTGGTAGAGAGGGTCCAAAACGCTTTGCAAAGAGGGGTCAGATAAGTCATTTTCCTTGAGCTGTTTCTTATCACTGTCATGTTCAGTTTGATAATCCATCGTCCACTTTTTTTCCATTTCAAAGTCATTTGAATGAAGTATGGTTCCGGCAGAAAACAAAACAATACGAGAAAATCCATTCATAGGCACTGAGGACAACACAACTTTATTGACATCCAGCATTGGCACTTGGAATTCACAATTCGAAAAATAACATTTATAAAATGTATAGGATATACAAAAACACTTCTCTATTATAGAGAAAGCGCGATGAAAAAAAACTGAACACGAGCGTACTTCGCTCGGAGGATGCCTTTTCTTTTTCGATTCTCTCCGTTGTAGGAGTTGGTTCGAAATGAACGTGGCAACAAAAAAGCATTCTCAGCTCGAGTCTCTGAAGGAGGACGCACTGTCAGTTTATGGAATTCGATGCTTGGCATGGATGATTTTGTTTTGAACACTATGCTTCTTTACAAATAAAAAATCGTTTATTCTATTACTTTAAGGCAAGGCACGTTTCAGAAACGCAAGCCAATAAAATCGACAGGGTAACACTGTAGACTCCCCCTATAACACGGTTCCTAGAAGACGGATTCGTTCAACACGGCGGAAAAATGGCGATGTTTTTCTATAACATGTCGAGACCCGTAAAACAGGGTTAAAGAATCAGACAAGTATTTCTGTACGACCTGTTAACCCTTCGAGGCGCAACCCTTTCCCAATGGAGAAAAAAGAGCAGCCGTGGCCATCGCTCGACCGAACGACCCGCAAGGTGGCGTTCGATCGAAACGGCCATCGCGTGCCACTGACCGAGACACCCTTTTTTTGAAGACAGCTCACAGCCAGCTGTCGTCAAAAAAAGGGGTCTCTCGATCGGTGGCACGCGATGAACGTTTCGATCGTCCGCCACCTTGCGGGTCGTTCGGTCGAGCGATGGCCACGGCTGCCCTTTTTACAGCAGGGGGCCCTCTATCCAGCTGTTCTCGCATGCTTCCCTTTTTCAGCAAATGTCATTTGTTAAGAGTAACCGTGACCCTTTTTGTTGCGGGAAAGGACGTGCTCAACAGTAAAGGATGCTCGTGGAGCTCTGTCACCTGCTACTGTTTTGATAGAAATCCAATCTAGTCTTCGTGACGGGTAACCGTCCAAACGTCCGAGTTGGGTGTTCCTAGAGTGGGAGCACTGCGCATTAAAGGGTTAACACTGCCGATGCTTTTTATCTGTTTGTGACACGTACAGAACGGATTCGTAGAAAGCTTAAAGCGTTATCTACACAGTTATAGGGAGTTCTACAGTATTGAATCGTAGTGAGTGGCGCGCATTCGTAAACGCCAAACGAGTTTCCATCTAAGGTGTTCGTAAAGGAAACTGAGTGCATTCAGTTTAAAAACTCGAACGTTCGTATATAAAAGTGCAATTAGTTTCAAACGAAGTAAACTGAGAGCAGTTTAGGTTGATTGAGTTTGTTGATAAGATTACATGCTGCACGTTGTTGCTGTTTACAAATGGCGTCTCTTATTATGGAAAAGTATGCTGTTATGAAGAGTATTTTACGTTTACTGAAGCTGCCAATATTACTTTTTCGAGGAGGAAACTCAGGAATACGCTAGAAACTGCTACGAAGGGACATAATTTTTCAAAGGTCATCATTTACTTGTATTTTTCATTTTAGTCCATTCAAAAATGCATGTTTGAGTGTCGAGATTGAAGTGGATTCAAACCGTTATGAGCGAAATTGGAACTTCTTTGGCTAAATACTTTCGAAAAAATGAAATCGAAATTTCTAAATTTGGATCTGTGCACTTCAAGGACGGCTACTCTTTCCTGTAGATTTTATATTGAGTATGTACTAAAAACTCTCCTCAGCAAAATGAACGCATTCGCGAATCGTAAACAAACACGTCTCCTAGGCGACGAAACTCAATAAACCGAAGGTGTTCGTAAAGTCCAAAGAAACGGATAACCACTGACAGCACTCAACACACGCATTCCAGTTTTCTCACGAAAACTCGTGCAACGAGTTTGTCGTATACGAATGCACCGAGTGTTATTTATGAATAGGGTGATCCAAATTTTGAAAGTGGGATTGGGAACGAGGAGCAAGCAAGGGGGAGCTTTTGAGGGTATAATCGCCGCCCCCACCCGAAATATCCTGACAATCCAAGGACTATACAATAACGGGAGACGCCCCTTCTTTCAGTGGCATAATATTATACTCGGGGCAAACCTAACCTGACAGCGGAGGAGAAGGCAAGGGGGGGGGCATTTCACTACTCTCCGCACGTATCGCTCCGACACTCGTTTCTCTTTCCAATCATCTGGCTGTCGACATCACAAAGCAACCCGATCACGAGGCAAATCCGCAGTACTCAGTTCCCGCCAGTACAAAAGAGGCCTGTCACGGGTCAAGCGTCTGGGAAGGCGTTACATCTGATTTCTGACTTAATCCTTTTAATGGTTGCCTTCAAGTAACACAAATATGCAATTATTTTATAAAATACACTTTATTTTATCACTTAATAGATAAAAAAAGTCTTAGTTTTGAAATAAGCTGGGTGAACGGAAAGCACTATTTGATAGTGGCGGAATCACACGGTCCACAGCTTTACCTCCACTATCAAGTTAGGTTTGCCCCGAGTATAGTGTAAATGCCTGTACACTTAAAAGCAATGTAATTCCAACGTCATTATCATCGAAATATTGATTATAGGGACAGACAGGGACGTTTCAACCCTTGTCTCCATGCAGCGGCAGAAGTTGAAAGAACAGAACGCAAGGAAAAGATTTCGAGATAATACGAGCCTTAGATATGATTTTCCCTGAGTATGAGTTATGGAATAAATACGACTAATACTTTTCGGTCGCTGAAGAAGATTCTAGCGAACCAGAAGTACGCACTCAATGATTTAGCTGCAATATAATTCGAAACACTCGAATCTTTTAAGTTTTTGACTTCCTTCGACCAATGGCAGTCTTTTTCCACCTCTGTTGCACTTTTCAAGGGTTTCAGTGACAGAGCCGTTTCAACCTGATTGAAATGAACAACAGAAACCTATTTGACAAGGGACACGAGTCTCTCAGGAATGTGAATTTAACCAACAGAGTCCATTGACTAAGGTCACTTCGTTCGGAGGCCAGACGCCTGCGCATACTTTTTACGCAGATTTGGCTTGTGCGATGGTCACGACCGCCATCGCAGGTCGAGTTATTTCTTCCAAAGAGTATTTCGACGTGACGTCACTGGAGGCTAGTCCACGGCCCACCTTCATGCCGGCCTCGGCACTCAGTGAGGTGTCTCAGACGGGTCGAGTCAGGTGACTTTCGACTCGATGACCGATTGGTTACGAACCAATGCACAGCCACTAGTCGCCTGGAACAAACCGTTTTGGAACACTATCTGTGGATGCTGGCGTCTGGGGAATAAGATATTTTCCAACAAACCATAGACTGATTTTTGGAAAGCTTTGGAAAAAAAACGAATGTTTTCTTGATACCACTTCCAGGAAACTCAGCCCTGTTTGGATGAACGTTTGTGTGACACCCGAAAAGTGTTGCCAGATGGGTGGTTCTTCTGTGACGTAGGTCGAAAGGCAGTAGAGTCTTGAATCCAGAGAAACGGCGTTCGAAGTATCCACTGAAACATTATCAAGACAGCGAGAGAAGCGTTGCAAGAGTCAACTCGTGCACTCTTGTTGTTTTTTTTTCAACAAGTACAATCCTTTTCAGATGTTTAAAATCATACTTGTTGTCGAGAGAAGTGGGTGGAGTCTTCGCAGTTCTCGCTTGCTATGTTCGACGACTGGCTTTTTGAGAAAGCCGGCGTTTGTCCACCAGAAAAGGGTTGTGGAATCGTGCGAAACGGCGCCATCCAAACTTCCAAATGGTAAAGTTCCATCATGGAACTAAGCACTTAAAAGGATGAATGTTGTGTGGTGTATCACAAACGCTACGAAGGAAATCAGTTACTTAAGTGAGACGTCAACATTTTTGGCGAAAAGTGGCACAGAGGACGACTGTGGTCGCTTTTGCGCTACCCAGTCACTCGATCACTCCACCCATGCGTTTCCTGGGGCAACGAGCCAGTTCGTACTCAGCACCCTTTCGTCCTGGAACGTGGAATGATGTGTGTCCTTGACTCATAGTCCGTCCTCACAAGTTCCGTTGAAGGGAGTCCTTCCGCTCGGAGCCGGATCACAGTTTTCGAACATCACGATTGTGCGCCATTTCGTTTTCTTTTTTTTTCGACATTCACCTCACACTGGAACGGGTTCGGCGTCTTCCGGTCGAGTGACTGTGATGATGACGTCGGGTCCTAAGCTTTTCTTCCGCTGCTTTTCCCACTCCGAGAGCCGACGCAGAGGCATGCCCAGAAGCCCCGACATCAGAATGAGGGATCCGGATATGTAGAAGGACGCGTCGTAGCTGCCAGTCGCATCGTAGAACATGCCTGGAAGAACAGTCAAGGGAAGAAATTAATAACGAGCCGTTCATTTCTCTTCCCCCCCCCCCGCTCAAATTCCAAAAATGAAGGGCGAGATTCAAGTGAAACGCGCGCGATCGAGTTCGAATCGAACGTTTTTCAGTCCACACTTCGAACGTTTTGGTAGAATGCTTCCAATGAACAAACCTATCGCTCTGTCACGGGATCCAAACACGATTGGCTTGTTTCAGTTGAATAAGAAAGACTGATATCTTTTCGAAGTTTCCGTTGTTCGACGCGGGAAACGTTCGAGTTGTGTTTCACTTGAATTTCGTCCTAAAACTGATTTCGACAACTTTATAACGACACTGACTGATCTGCGACCCTGCCCGATTGTAGACGTCTAATACGGTAAGACAGAGAGTCTTATGGCTAGCACATATGAAACGCTGTAACAAGGATGCACCGCGCGATTATTTGACTGAGGTAGCCAGCCTGAGACATTTATCATTCTTTTGCAATTATTATGGGAGAGAGAATAATCTGCAATTGGATGTCCATCCACATGTTTTAAATCAAACCCTTTAATAATGATGAAATAGTTTCTTAGTCCTTGCTAGAATCGAACATACCGGTATTTTATTTTTGCAAATAACAGCTTCACGCAATTGCAAAATCGCACAAGAAACCGGTATTGGGTATAACCGGTTTTGCCAATCACTCATCGCAAGTGAACAAGACAAGGTTTGTGTTCCCTTACAAAAAAACTAACAAACAAACAAAAAAGCATGTGTGTGTTAGCAGACTTTTTTTTTGTGGACCTGATTTGTATCGACACATTTTTATTGCATTTTCATTAGGGTTGCCGCATGAAAGGGAGAATAAAATGTTAAAAGTTGACGATGTTTGCCTTTTTTAATGATAGATCGACTGGTTTGGTGTTAAAAAAAAAAAAATCTGGAGTGACTCCATTCGACTTTCCGAACACTTACGATTAAGATCATGACCCAGCATTTAAATAAATTGGAATCGATGAATACTTCAAACATATATACCAAATGGAAGCTCGATCAAATGTGCCGTTTAAACGCTAGTGCACTTTCAAGAATTCCCTAGCCCCATCATTGGCCATAATGTAAAAGAAATCTTCGTCGTAGCCCTGTAGAAAAACTATAAGTCCTATACACATGAAAATCAATAAGGGTCTTACGATGGTGGTTTATAACATATATACCGAATTTGAGCTCCATCGAATGTACCGTTTAAACGCGAGCGCACTTTCAAGAATGTCCTCCCGTAGACCATAATGTCAAAGAAATCTGGGTCGTAGCCCTGTAGAAAAACTATAAGTCCTATACACACCCAAATCATTACCGGTCTTGCGACGGTGGTTTATAACATATATACCGAATTTGAGCTCAATCGAATGCTCCGTTTAGGAGCTATCGTGTTCACTCACATACACACAAACACACACACATACATCTCGTAAAAATAGCATAAATGAATTCAGGAGACCTCAAAATGTGTCAATACACCAACATCTCGAAGTCGAATTTTTTCATACTTTCCTTACAGGATACATGTTCGAAAAGTAAAAAATTGAACCTAGTTTGGCGATATCTTCCGTTTTAGCCGAGAATCTGGCAAACCCTACCGATTATGACAAAGGCGAAGTATAGTTAAAATAGGCCGGACGAAGGTTGCAAAACAGTTTTGGTAGACGAACTTGATTTCAATTCCAAAGAAGTGTTGTTTGGAACAAGAAAGACAAACACGGCACACTCGCGCATTAGGGTGCACATTCCAAGCAGTCTTTATTGGAAAGGTGAAGTGTAGTTAGAAAATTTAAGTTCCTTGCTCCAGTCTGTGAATGACTTGGATCGCTACTAAAGAAGATCGAATTTTTTTCATTCGAAACAGCTGTATAGCCTGGCAAGTATTTATGGTGTTATTTTACAAAGTTCTTTAATAATTTTATAGTTGGTACGTAGGTTCCCTTTTCTGTTTTTACAAACGACTCATAGGAGGTGCTACTGGAACTTTTCTTCAGGATATTCGTAAAATTCACATTTTTTTAAATCTAGGAATCAGTGGCATTACAGAAATGGCCTGCGTATTTTGTTGACACGAGTGTTCTAAACAAGCTAGTCAGTGTAAAAAATGGAAATAATTCGTGAAGGTTTCCGTTGGATGATTTATGATTTAAAGAAAGGCCTCACTGGACAAGAATGCTGAGTATCACTTCGTGAAACTTTGGGTCATGAAGCACCGTCAGAAAAGACTGTTTACAATTCCTTTGGCAGAATTTCGTGGGGGTCGTGCGTCCGTCAGGGATGAATCTCGTGAAGGACGACCCAAATTGGTAGTGATTCAGCAACATGATTGAAGAAGATCGGCATGTTACCTATCGTGAGATAGAAGCTTCCCTTGCTTCTGCACGACTAATTTTATAGTTGACAGACTGCAATACATTCGATTTTGCGCGAACATTGAGCTGTTAAAAAGATGTGTTCCAGATGGATTCCGCACAATTTGACGGAAGCTCAAAAAGAGGCTGGTGCAAATGGGCGTAAAGAAATGCTAAAAAAATACCAATAGGGAACTGCAAAATCCGTATACAACATCATTACAGGCGACGAAAGTTGGATACATTCGTATGAGCTGGAAACTCAACAAGAATCCACTGTTCGAGTGTTTCCAGATGAACCGAATCCCGCCAAAGTGGTTCGTTTATCAAGCATTTCCAAGAAAAGGCTTGCTTGTTTCTTCGGTTTTACATGACCTATCGCAACCCTTCTTTTAGAGGATCCAAAAACTCTTGACGCTCAATGGTAAACCAATGGTGTTTGCCAAAAGCCATCCACGAAATCAGGAAAAACAACAAAAATCGATGCATCCTTCTTCATCATGACAGCCACACAGAACGTGAAATAATGGATTATTCGAAGGATAAAAATATCCGATGAATGTCTCACAGCCTATGTTCTCCTGATGGGTCGCCTAACGACTTTTTCATCCACTCAAGAAGCTGTGGATACCTTCCAAAACCCTGTTTCGAGATGTCCATTTCAGAGTGAAAAAACTGTTTCAAGAATGGGTTTGAACGGGTGGAAAAGTGTATAAATCTTAAAGGCAGATATTTTGAAAAGCAATAAAACAGCTTGTTCCCACAAAAATTATTTTTCTTCCTACTTTTGTAAAAACTTAAAAGGCAACCCTCGTGTGTGCCTGGCGAAGATTGTAAAGCAGGTTTTACTTACCGAACATGTACCCTGTCAGGAAAGTAGTGTCATCCTGAAAAAATTCGACTTCAAGATTGGGGTGTATGGACACGTTCTCAGGTCTCCTGAATTCATTTATGATAGATGTATGTATGTATGTGAGTGAACACGATAGCTCCTCAACGGAGCATTCGTTGGAGCTCCCATTCGGTCTATAGGTTATAAACCACCGTCGCAAGACCGGTATGGATTTGGATGTGTATAGGACTTAGTTTTTCTACAGGGCTACGACCCAGATTTCTTTTATATTATGGCCTATGGGGGGGGGCATTATTGAAAGTGCGCCATCGTTGGAGCTTCAGTTTGGTATATAGGTTTGAATGATTCATCGATTCAAAGTGATTTAAATGCCTGGTCATGATCTTAATCGTAAGTGTTCGGTCAGTCGAGTGGAGTCACTCCAGAGTTTTTAGTACACGAATTTAATATGCATATCGATTCCAGAGAACTGTTTTTGCGGAACAAGGAAGAAAAACGCGACACACTCATGAATCATGATAGACTTTCCAACTGAATGGAACAAGGGAGGAAAATAGGAACGACGCATGGTTGGGATACGCTTTCAATGTAGCGCACTCGAGTTCGTATTTAAAATATGAGAAAGTGCTTCGGCTTTATTATTTCAGAGCAGAACGTCAGTGGTCAGATAGTCTCTCCAAGGTTAGTTATATCAAAGAGTGCGACGGTATTTTTCATCGTCCGAAAGCCCGAAATGCTCGCATGTCCTTGGCGTTGTCTGCCCATTCATGTTTTTCTCACCCCCCCCTCCATCTCCTTTTCTCGATTATATCTCGGTGCAATCGTCACCTTCGAAGAACATCTTGTAAAGTTGTACGCGCGGCAAAAAGGGTTGCTACTCGCAGATTACACCCGCGGACGGACATCTGTGGTTGTGGTCAAGTGGTCTTATCGGTATCGGTCACTCATCGGTTTGACGCCTCGAGGCGATGATCTAAAAATAACACTTCTCCGGCATGAAAGAAGACAGCGTCGAGCCGTCGCCATTCATAAAAATGCAGTCCGACCGACTTATCCAATCAGAGTGGACATCGAATCCGTTTTCGGAAAAATAAATCTGAAGCACTTTCGTATTTTAAATACGCACTCGAGTGCTCTATGTTAAAAGCGTATCATAATCCATGCGTCTTACTTATTCCCTTCAGTTGGAAAGTGTATTCTTATTCACGAGTGTGATGAAACACATTTAAAATGGATATTTCTAGCATCCTTTTTCTGGATGTAATACATCTTCTTATAAATAAAAATGAAATTCTGTTTGTTTGTTTGTTTGTTGATTTGATTCGTATACAAATCCACAAAAATGGACCTATCGGCCTGAAATTTAGCACAGATATGTAAAATAATATAGAATAAATCGTACTCCACTTTAAAACTTTGAAAGTCCACCCGTTCCCGGAATTTAAGAGATTTTTTATGCTCTTCACGCAAAAAGCTTTCCGTAATGGTAACCCCTGTAGTGAAAAAAGTGTGAAATAAGGATCGTGGTTGCCATGTGTGGCGATTTTGCCGAATAAAATGTTTTAAATTCTCAAAGTAAAAATAAAAGAATAATAATGATTCTTTTTTGTTAGTTTATATTCGTAAGGTTATTTTTTTTAAAATTATAATATCGTGTGCATGGAAAATCAGAGCAGGAATGTAATGCTTTACACGCAAAACAATAAGAATGGAAGATTTCCGAGGCTAATGTGTAAATTTTTTTAGTTTGGCGAAAAAATAAAATGGCTGAAATATGGATTTTGAGTAAGTGAGTTCTAGCGGTTTGCACAGTTTTCGGCTTGGCGCAATTTATTGAGAGCTTAAGGAAATAGATTTTTGAAAACAAGTGCAAAGGTTTTATTAGAATACAGCGTTCAATTTTAATGATCCGTGAAGAAATAATGCAGTTATTAAGGGATTTCTAGCGATCTAACTTCAGAATTCTCGCCAATTGAGTACATTGATTTAAGTTGGGGGAATTCCGCGAAATTTCAGAAAATTGAAATCTTCTCATTGAGTACATCGGAGTAACGATGAATAAAACACATTATAGTTGATAATTTAAAAAAAATCGGCTGTATTAAGGGATTCCAATTTTCAAATAAATGCGTGCTACTCTTTGGCGGTCGAACCATTTCCCATATTGATTGCTGCTAAGTCAATGCTTCGAATGATTCCCTGAAAAAACTCTTGCAAAATGGCGTATGTTGGCACTTTGGCGAGGCTTAGATTTGAAACTGGATTTTATTTGAGACTGGTATATATAATAACACTGGTTATAGATAAAAATGAATGTTGGTATGTGTATATGAGGTTGAAAAACTCCAGCACCGTTGAGCACCATTGCACGATGAAATTTGGTTCACCTAAGTCTTTTATGATGGAGAAGGTTTTTATGCTATCCGTTTTCCTTAACTTGCCACTTGGTGTCGCAGCACAACGTTGAATTCTATTCCGCTTAGCCGTTTGGTATGCGAATATCGTCCAACCGATTTCGATGAAATTTGGTACACGCGAATATTAGAACACGGAGAATATTTTTCACTATCCATTTTGCTGTAGCTTACCGCTAAATGGCGCTGCAAAGCATCAACTTCTATACCGTTCGACCGACCGGCATAAAATTTTTTATACTTACACATTTGAGCACGAAGAATATATTCTAACTGCGTTCCTTTTGATGTTACTCACCACTAGATGACACTGCAATGCATTATAATTTTAACTCGCCACTAGATGACGCTGCAGCAGGCCAAATTCTTGACCATTCAAACGGTCGCTATGAAAATCCGTATACATAGCTATTTGAACAATGAGAATATTTTGGCGTTATCCATTTTGCTATAACTCGCCACTTGACGGCGCTGTAGCAAATCATTACTTTATTGAACCACTAGAAGGCCCTGCAGTGTATCACTTCTTGACTGTGCAAATGATCGCTATGAAAATAGGTATACATAGATATTTGAACACGGGGAAGAGTTTGGCGCTATCCATTTTCCTATAACTTGCCACTAGATGTCGCGTCAACACATGAACTTCAGGACTGTCCAGCCGATAGTCATGAAAATTCGTATACATCGATATCTGAATGCGAAGAATATTTTCGCCGTATCCGTTTTGCTAAAACTCGCCACTCGATTGCGCTACGCCGCATGGCCTTCTGCACCGTACAAACGATTGCCTTGCAATTCGGTATGCATGATTATTGGACAAAATATAACGCGATATCCACTTTGCTATATCTGTTTATTACAATGAGTAGTAATGACTACAAATCGTAATATCAAAAAGTCCATTCATTCCCGTGCGAAGAACGGGTACTTCAGCAAGTTAGAAATAGAAGGAAAAAAAGACGTGCAGAAAAATGCTGAAACAAGAACTCAATGAAAGTTTGAACGAACTGAATGAAAGTTTCAAAAACTTACAATTTTTTGTTTGTTTGCGTAAGATGTTTTTTTGATGTGTGTGCTTGGCCCGAATTCCGCTTATAAATCCACGCCAGAAGGAAAAACTTTTTCAGGTGTATTCTTTATCCAAGCGTACGATAAAAGGACTTTTTTTTAAATTAAAAACTGCGTATTCTATAAGTATGGGCCATCTGTCGACGGCTTTGTAAAATAAAAACTCTTGTATTCTTTTTTTTTTTTTGGATAAAAGATAGGTTTTTTTTTGTATATTATAGGAACAGTGTTTTTTTTGTGCGATAAAAAGTAGCCTGTTTTTTAATCCAGGACTTTTAATTCCAAATCCTTCGAACCGATTCAGCGTGAAAAACATACATACAAACATTGACATTTATAACATTAATAGGATTACGTATTAATTATTGGATAGTGTCACAGTACGTATAGTTTTATGCATCCTACATACAATGGTAAGTTGAACAGAAACAAGCTACTTGAATACGAAACTCAATTTATTAGTAGTACAAACTGTACTATGTGTTCAGTGTAGATGGGAATTAATAAATAGAAAAAAATATACAAAATGTGTTAGAAGAAAGACATAAATAATTTCTGGAAGCGGTCCAATGACAAAGGTGTTGAGCTACGCCTTGGGACACATTCTGCTGACGACCTGGCCAACATACAAGTTAGACAGGGGGTCAGATTTGTCCTTTGTAATTAACTGTCCCTTTTGCCAGTTTCTCTCCCGATGGAAAAGATATCGCCCAGCTAGGTTCCGTTTTCGGGGAAATATTCTTAGGCGCTCAACTGGGCGATCCATCCTCCAACGTGGTAAACCTTGGCGACTTTCAACGTTTTATTCCCCCCCACACCTGCTATATGGCAACCCTATTGAAAAGTGCAACGGAAGCGGGTTGACGTCCATCGGTCCGCAAAAATAGGTCCGCTCAAAAATGTCGACGGAAAAACTCGGATGGAGGGAAATAGCACTCTAGTGCCAATGAATTAAAAACATGTTAACCCTTTCCCAATGCTGAAAAAAGGGCAGCCATTGCCATCGCTCGACTGAACGACCCGCAAGAGGGCAGATGATCGACACGTCCATCGCGTGCCACACATCCATAGACCCCTTTTTGGACGACAGCTGGCTGTGCGGCACAGACAGCTGTCGTCCAAAAAGGGTCTCTCGATCGGCGGCAGGCGATAAACGTTTCGATCGTCCGCCCTCGCGGGTCGTTCCGTCGAGCGATGGCCACGGCTGCCCTTTTTTCAGCAGGGGGCCCTCTATCCAGCTGTTCTCGCATTCTTCCACTTCTCAGCCGATGTCCGTGCTGTTCAAAAGAATCGTGACCCTTTTTATAACGGGAAAGGACGTGCTCAAAAGTAAAGGATGCTCGTGGAGCTCGGTCCCCCGTCACTCTTTTGATAGAAATCCAATCCATTCTTCGTGACGGGCTACCGTCCAAACGTCCGAGTGGGGTGTTCCCAGAGCGGGAACACTACACGTTAAAGGCATAATGAACTGCTCGATACAATTATTGAAGCTATTCCATTTTTATTGGAGTAGCTTCAATAATTGTAATAATAGTTAAAAAATAATAGTTAACCCTCTGACTGCTCCATTTGTGGACCCAAATCGCTTCAAAATGTGTGCCATTTTTTTTCCATATTTCAAATCTCTATACATTGGAGAATTGAAAGGTGCATCTTTTCTTTCTAGAAAAGATTTTTAATATAGATTTTTATCACGAGACACTAAGCTTCAGGAAAACCCATTTCAGATGTTATTACATAAAACATATTTTTTAAAAATACATTTCAATTGAATGAGAGTTCATTTCCGTTTATGACATACTATAAGAAAATGCCCCACCGCCTCACGCTTTGCAGGTTTATGGAATCCTGGTGAGATTCATCGCCGTCCCAAAAATCTAAATCGCTATCACTATTCAAACTAAAATCACTTTCAGAATCTCATCCATCATCCGTAATAGACACTCTGTCCATAGCTGAACGATTTCTACCAACCATTTCTGATTAGAAAAAGGTAGAAAACAAGTCAATTTAGAGCATTCCATACCGAGTATGACCTTTTAATGCCACCATGGAGTGGACGACTCACGCCATGGGTTGGCCAAAACCTAAATGAAATGTCTAAAACTGTATCTCATTTATTTCACTGGTTAAACGGTGAAAACGCTGGATGCTCCCCTCATTACAGGAAGAAAAACATCTGCCCGCGAACATCGCGGGATGAGCCCATTTGGCTCCATTGGAGTGGCCCGTGGAAATCGCGGGATGATTTGCCAGAGGGTTAAAGGAGTATAAAATACACCTATCTTTCTGTACGTACCTGCTACGGGGGCTCCGATGATAGAGGCCAGGCCCTGGAATAGTAGCAGCAGTCCGAAAGCGTTGGTCAGTTTGTCCAGTCCCAGCAGTTCGACAATCACAATGGATCGAAGAGTGGCAAAGCAGCCTGGAAGAGAACGGATCTGGGTGAGTCGATCGAAATGCAACTGTTTCATGCACCGAGGGAAGCCAAAAACGACTCTCGGAAAAAGGTTAGTTTGCGTGTTCAGGATGCCGTTCTGTTGGGGATGAACCTACGATGGGAGACTAACTCTTTTTGTGGAAATCGTGGAGGTTTTTGAACAGCTTTTCTGAAAATTGAATTGCGCAAGAGACTCGGAATCTTCTCTTGACAAGTGTTACTGTGCAACTGCCCCCAAACAAAGAACTTGGACAGCACGGAAGAATACTGAACAAAGTACAAACAGCAATACGAAACACTCTCAAAAAATGGCTGAACACACGGAATTGGGGAATCATTTCCCTAAAGAGGTCACTCCTCTTGGCCGATTGTGGCAGGCGATTTTTGTGCTTATGAAATATTTCTGAAAGTCTGTGAAGAAGCGTGATTCATTGTTTTTTGTTTGGCGAAGATCGTTCTTCAGGTGGGGAACACACCCTTAAGCGTATGAAATTGAGATTGAGTAGCACAGGGTCACGGGTTGCCCATCTTCAAAGAGAACACTTGGGTAAAGGGAATTTTTTTTTTGAAGCTTCAAAATTTTAGCGAATTCGGGACTTGTACGAAATCCGAATCGTTTGACCCCCTTCAGCTGTTTGACTTCTTTGACCTACTGTTTGACTTCCGAGAGTATGCCCTGGAACATGAAACCTTATGTTGGAACCGGGCACAGTTTACAAAATTTTAGCATACACACTTTAAGCAATCGCCTATGGACCCTGATGCAGAGAGACTATTTTGAGTAAAAAGTTATTTCAATTGTCATTTTTTACGACAAATGGATCCAATATGGGTAACTTTTATCCACTCAGAGAGGGTCCCCAAAAATATAGATCTTTTTAGCGTTAAATATCATATAGAGGCATGGTATTTTCTGTTATTTACCTTCTCAGACAAAGGGCAATGCTTTCCCAAATGTGTGATAGGAAATGACGGATGTATCATAATTAAATTTCGTATGTTAAAATGTATACAGTTCCTTGTAAAAAAAATACTCTTTATTGAATTTACTCTATATTGAATCTGACAAAGTTTTCGAATGGAAAGTATGTTTCGATCCGGGACGTCCCGTGGTGCCCCCTGAAAACGTAAAAAAAAGTACCCCCTTTCAAGCTCTAGATGAAGTTTTTCTTTTTTATTAAGTTAGAAATGGCACCGGGTAAGGGGTTTTGCGGGGCAGCCTAAAGCTTTACAGCTAGTTTGCCGAGCGAGACGGGCCTAGTATTTCTCGTCCCGTCTCCATCCGGGTCCAGAAAACAAAAAATTCTGGGAGTGCCCAAACGGCGGAAAACGCAAACCTGAAAACGACTTCTGCATTATCATTCTGTTGACAAACATCGAAATGGGAGTCTTGCTTCTGGGTACGGCCTCGAAGTCTTCCAATACCAGAATGGACGAACCTAGTTGGGCGTCTGCTGCGAATGGACGAATACGATAGATGAGAGCTCCAAGTCGGAGGATATAAACCGTTTTATAGGGCTATCACACTGAGAAAAATCCGACCCACTTTCCTTGAAAATCGAGTTTCCGGCCGATTTTCTCCGCCGTTACCTTGACGATCGCGAACTCCGACTTTTTCCTTTCCGAAGGAAAAAATCCGAGTCGGACGAAATTTCGGTCCATCGGAGTACTTCTTCCTGCTGTGTCATAAGCCATTTCGAGCCATGGCGACTCTGTTCGAAGCTTGGCTCGATCTCAGAATCCCGTGTCCATAAAAGGATGGCCGCGTTCGAGTGGACTTTGGAATGAGAGATGGCTGCCGATCCGATGTCAATAAATCAACGCACGATCCGTCCAATAAGAACCTGCACGCCCCATCAGCAATGCGATGACTCTTGGGCGTCGGAGAGAGTTTGTTGACTTTTGCAACCCTTCAAGATCACCACGCCTTCAAGTCGGTTGGAAAAGTGGATCCAGCGCGAAGGGGCTCGGATTTTCCCTTTAGTGTGATAAGGCCATAAGGGACAGGATCAGCTTCAATATTTTAACTTTTTATAATACTTTTTATACAACAAAAGTACTGTTCCAAGTTCATTTTTAAGAGAACGCTTTTAGACTAGTGCTGCCATCTATTAGCATTAGAAAGAGTGAAACTGTGAATAATGAGTTTAGAAATTGTTCTTTTTGGCTTTTCTAAAAAAAAGACTCATAAAGGTGGCACATTGAAGTGAATGACACTCACCGATGGAGAAACCGAAGACGGCAGCGTACACCAGGAGCATCTCGAAGGTGTCGAACCAGGCGCTGAGGAGGGTGACGAGCCCGCCCACCACCAGGGCGGCGTTGTTGACGCTGAGGGCGTCGAGCCGGGGGCTGTCCGACGCCCAGCCGCAGAAGACCCGCCCCACCGTGTTCGTGAGCCCGATGCAGGGCAGGACGTAGGTGGCCCTGGACAGCGGGATCCCCTGCTGCGCCGTGGCCCGGTCCACCACGAACATGAAGGGCACGAAGAACCCGGCCAGGGTCAGGAACCCCCCGGCCCCCAGCAGCAGGAAGGTGGGGCTCCTCAGCAGCGAGGCGTCCAGCATCTGGGAGAAGGTGTCGCGCATGGCGGGGGAGAGGCACCCCCGGCGTTCGGGGGGCGGGATCTTGGTGACGGAGGCCGCGTACTCCCGCAGGTTGCTGCGGGACTTCTTGAACTCGGGCAGGTTGAGGACGCTGGCGCTGTACAGGATGTCCTGGCGGTAGAAGGGGCGGGAGAAGTCGTCCGGCCGCCTCACACCGTACCGCAACGGCCGCTTCGGGCCGGGAGAGGGTAGGGGGTGGTACCTGGATAAAAGAGAGAGAAAAGCAGAGATCGTTATTTTTTTAAAAATTTCTAATCGCGCCTGTTGAAAGACAACTGCAGCAGAAAAAAAAACAGTACCGAAAAATACAACCTTCGGATATAGTGTCTTCTTCATGAAACTACCGCGAGATGTACGTTAACCCTTTGAGGCGGAACCCTTTCCCAATGCTGAAAAAAGGGCATCCGTTGCCATCGCTCGACTGAACGACCCGCAAGAGGGCGGACGATCGAAACGTTCATCGCGTGCCACAGAACGAGAGACCTTTAGTTAAGTCGAGCGATGGCCACGACTGCCCTTTTTTCAGCATGGGGCCCTCTATCCAGCTGTTCTCGCATTCTTTTCCGTTTTTCAGCAGATATCAGTGCTGTTAAAAAAGAATCGTGACCCTTTTGTTTACGGGAAAGGACGTGCTAAAAAGTAAAGGATTCTACGTGACTGAACGTCACGTCAAAACGTCCGAGTTAGGTGTTTCCAGAGCGGGATCACTGCGTGTTAAAGGGTTAATAGTACAACTTATCATTTAGTAGGTCGTAAGGCACCTGAAAAAGTATGAATATGCAGGATGGTTATAATTCGACTTTGCCTATAATCAGCGATCTGCAGCTGAAACGGGTTACCGCCCATTTCGGCCTGTGCGACGTGGCGCGATCAAGGAAGATTTAAAAAAAGAAAAAAAAATGTAGTTCAAAAAATATCTACTAGATAGCACTTTGTAGGGTGTATTTAGCTCAAAATGAATGAATAAACGTTCAAAATTTTTCTGTTAAAGTGGCGGTGGCGATTTATGAAACGGGTTTATGGCGTGGCCGTGATCGCATAGGCGCACAGAAGGAAGAAAGAAATAAACTCAAAACTGTCAGACGAAACAGTACGGATCGACATTCACAAATTCATTTTAGAAATATCCTAAATAGGTCACCTTTACACACCAATGCCATAATATCTTAGTATAGTGAATGATTAAAAAAAAATCGATATTTATATTCTGTAATTGTACTGAACCACACAAATTTAAATGTTCTATAATGCAGCTTTCATAAGACAGAAAAAAAATTAAAAAACAAAAACAATTATAAATCTTATTTGTATTCATATGGGTTAAGTCCATGCTCGATTTTGATGTTTTTTAATTCCATCTGTTCTCCAGGGAACCTCTAAGAAACTACACGAACGCGAGAGAAAAATTTCGTTCTGAAGGTTTTAAAAACCGAATACACAAATCGTTGTTGCCAGCTGCAAAAGGGAAAAATATTATGCCAACAAAATGCTTGCGAAAAACACTTGCTTAAGTCATTCACTTCAGCATGATTTTCTTATTGTTTTTATTTTTAATTTTTTTTAAATTATGTCCGAGGAAGGAAAAAAAAAAGTCGATCTCAGTATAATACGTCTCAGGGGTTACAGTCTCAGTATAAACGGGATATCGTCTCAGTATAAGTTTTACTATGTTAGCATTTTCCAGTGGGAATTTGTGGAAAGATATTTTTTTGTTGTCATGTACAGGTTTCAGAGAATTATTGAATCATCCATAGACAGCACAATACAGAGGCATAATAATTATTATTTTTTATTTTGTGCTTAATACCAAGAGGCCAGCACATAAACCTATGGAGAAAATAGTGTCCGTTTTCCACCGACACGTGGCTTTTATAGCGTCGAACCCAAGGAGTCGATATCCCACATTGAGGATCATTTTTAATTATTACATTTTGTTTTAATTAGATTACTGTTAATTATTTCATAAATTATAAAATGTCCTCAAATCTGAAACAGAATTGGGGATATGTCCCCAATTCTACGTTCAAAAATGTGGTCGCCTGTTATGCGAAATGCTGAGTCACAAATAAGTAAAATAGCAATCTACACGCTCAATCAGCGATACCTTAACATGCCACGACTATCTGACGTCGGAAAATGGTTACTTTAACAACCCTTAACGACAGTGGCGTAACCAGAAATTTTTCATTGGGGGGGTGGGTGTGTTACGACTACTGCAACTCACACATATGTATACGTGTGTGTGATAAGGGAGGGAAGAATATACATTTTGTATGGCAAAAAATTCCCCCACCTTGGCTACGCCACTGCTTAACGATCACTCCGCGTTTGAAGATCGGCGAAAAAAGTTGTTCCAGCAATAAGTTGTTCGGATTTCACGTTAGTGTGATAAACCCATAACTGACTCGATATTCGGGCCAATGACGGGGACCAATGACTTGTCCCATTTACTATACATACCTCACGGCAGAGGGCGCTGGCGTGAGGAACGTGAGCATCCCTTCTTCCTCGTCTGCTCCCACCACCTCGCTGTACGACGGAGGGGGGCTGTTCTTGTCGATGAAGTCGTCCACAGTCTCCAGTCGGGTGGAACAAATCTGGGAAAAGAGAGAAAACGTGTGTCAAATGCATCGATTATCGAACTCTTGGCGCCCCATTGGGCTGTGGAAGGTCGCCAAGCTAAACGAAATTTCGGGGAGGATGTACAAAAAAGGCTGTCTAACACTATTCGTGTGATTTTACGAGACCCTGAAACTAACTTTCGACGATATTTTCATCCTTTAAATGAAAAGCGAGCTCCTGTACATGTCTATAGACAGGGCGTCTCAAAAACATTGACCTAGCCTTTTATTCGTCCAATATGGATCATTGACATGCACGCAGTCCAATATGGATCCCCTCTTAGTACGTTCTCTCGGGTTGAGGGGAGGGGGGTATGACGAAGTAAATGAGTTGCAGACTTAAATTTAAGATTAAAAGGCGTTGTGCGATAACAGGCTCGGTACACTTAGTTGCAAATATAAGAAGACATTAAAGTACTACTTTATTTAAAAGAAACTGTTGAAGCATAAACTTGGCTGGCATGACAACGGCTGGTGGTGCATGACAACGGCTGGAAGCATGACAACGGCTGGTGGTGGCTCGGCGAAATAAAAATACTTGAAATTAAGATGGAATGGTTTGAAAATGACGCCAGCGGAGAATGACACATGGGCGAGAACAAACACTTGGCTGAGATCCATAACGCCCATCCCAGAGCCACCTTAAAACTGAATCCAATAAAATTAAAATAACGGAATAGCGAGTCAATCATTTTAAAGCCATCGCAGGCCAACAAAAATATAACGTACGCATGAAGCTCTAAGGAGAGTCATCGGGAATGGGCGATCAGGCGGGAAAACGGACCAGGATCCATTTTCACCGGCAGGAGGCGCAGCGCACCGCTTCAATAGGGATTTAGCGTTGTTTTGATTGTGAACGAGCTATATTTTTTTAATAAAATAAATTATTTTGATAGAATATGGGTCGAGCGAGTCACTGCTTTGCACCTGGATGTGACAGTGGATATCCAGAAGCCAGAAAAAGAAATGTATCGCTCGGGAAGAAAAATCCAACGTTATTTAAAGCTCCAAACAGCATCAATACAGCATCACCATAATATTTCTTTAATATGGCCCCTTATAAATGTATAACATAAAAAGTAACACTATGTAAATAGAAAACCTTTTGTACATGTTAGTAGTAGTATAATGCTAATATGAACACTTTAAAATTGGCATTTGGCACAATAATCAAATTGAAACAGCAGTATAATGCTTTGAAATTGTTCATTTAAAAAAAATAATAACAGTTTTATGAATAATATTTTCCTGTTTATTAATTTAATTAGGGTGGGGGAGGGGATTTTGTAATATATAAGAGATACACAAATGAATAGATATTTTTGGCATAAGTCTGCAAAACTTATACAGAAACAAATATTTTCGATTCAAAATCTGTTTTTTTTTTTTTAAATACAAAATTTTTCAAAATTAAAGAAATATTAGATTTTTTCTGATATGTGAAAGCTTGCAAAACTGATGCAAAAGAGTCAATCACTGAATATGCGTGTATTTATTGAATTAATATTTTTTTTTCCTTTATGCTTTTTATGAAATTTTTTGTAGTACTGAAAAATGATACTGATACTGAAAAGACATTGATTTTTATGTAATTTTTTGTGGTACTCGGGTCCTTATTATCGCACGGGCAAATCGGGACTTTGCCCAGGGCCCAACAATTTCAAATCTTGTTCTGAAACATCCTTCTTTATATCAAAATTTTATGAAAAATAAAACAAATTTCATAGATGCCCCCCCCCCCAATTCATCAATTCCTGGGGCCCTTGTTGGTTATAATCAGGCTCTGGTGGTGCTAAAAAACGGCGTTAAATGTTTTTCTCTTTCCATATTTGTTTTTGTTTTTTGGTTTAACTAACCAACTTTAAGACTAAAGACAAAAAAAAAAAAAAATAATAATAAATAAAATATAATGTGGAAGAGCGGGTATATAAGAGGAATTTAGAGCCTGAAAGAAGGCAGGGAATATTTTTTAATTTTTAGCGATTGCTACCAAAAATATTTGTCAAAAACTGATCTATTATATCGTTCGCATGCAGTTTTAAAGAGAATTTATTTAAATTATTAATTAATTTATTAAATTATCAAACTGATGTTACATCGTTGTAACTAAGTAATATAGAAACAAAATTATTATATATGCATATTAATTATCATATTTATTTATTCAAATGTTAGTGTATAATACTTCATGAAATTTCAGCATAAATGAATAAATCCCAATTAGAGAAGCATTAAATCGGAAAGCGCACGCGCGCGATGTTGTTTTCCGCTACCGTCAATAGATGGCGCAATCAATGGTAGCGGCAGTTTCGTCGGCAATTCTCATACTGCGTAGTTGGTCCAAGTTGGATAACAAGTCGATGTTTCTCCTCCCGAGCTTCATGAACGCCAGCAGGATGCCAAAGAGGAGATTGGAAAAAAACGTTGCTATAGCAAACGGACGTCATCTCATCTATTTTTAGCACAACGGCTCCAAAAGGTCTGATGAGACGACAAAAAAAAAAACAAAAAACAATCAAGAATAATGCATACAGGGAAAAGCGAATATACAGAAAAAGTACAGAAGAAATACAGAATAAAAGTCGAATGAGAACATAAAATGATTTAGAATACATGATTTTGGATAGATTACATTAAAGGAACACAAATTAAACGATTATTAAATGAGCCAAAGGTTACGCGTAGGATTACTTCATTTTCTCTCCATAGAAGAACTAGGGAACCCAGGAAAAACACCGGTTACAGTTGTGGCTTCACTTTTCCCCCCTCGTGCCTCTTCCCTATTATTCTCTCCTCCACGGTCCATCCACCCTATATAATAGTACCGATCTTGCAGATAGATTTTTATTCAAAAGATTTTTATTATTTTGAAAAAACGGTTTGCTCGAAATGTATAATGCAGCAACATTTGAGTCTAAAACAAATGGAAAAATTTTTGGTAAGGGCTAAGCTATAAATAAAAGGTAATAGAGGGAGCCTTGTCTTCTCACGACGAGAGAGAAGAACAAGAAGAAGAGGAAGAAAGACCAAAACTGCGTTCATTTATCAAGACATCCAGAAAATGGAAGGGGAAAAAGAAAAGAAAAACCAATGACTCTAGTGTCGCTAACCTATGAGCAACAGTGCACAAGCTTGAACCCTTTGAGGCGCAACCCTTTCCCCATGCTGCAAAAAGGGCAGCCGCGTTGCCATCGCTGGACTGAACGACCTGCAAGAGGGCGGACGATCAAAACGTTCATCGAGTGTCACAGATCGAGAGACCCTTTTTTTGCGGGTCGTTCAGTCGAGCGATGGCCGGCTGCCCTTTTTTCAGCAGGGGGCGATGTATCCAGCTGTTCTCGAATGCTTCCATTTTTCAGCCGATGTCAGTGCTGTTTAAAAAGAATCGTGACCCTTTATGTTACGGGAAAGGACGTGCTCAAAAGTAAAGGATTCTCGTGGAGCTATGCCACACGCCACTCTTTGGATAGCAATCCAATCGATTCTTCGTGACTGGCAAACGTCCAAACGTCCGAGTTGGGTGTTCCCAGAGCGGGAACACTGTGCGTTAAAGGGTTCATAGCTAGTATAGTTTCTACAAAATAAAGAAGGCACATTTATTGGGGGCCCAGGGCAGCTGTCCCTACCCGAGTCAGGCTCTGTATACAATAGAGATGAGACGGGCTCTGTCATTCACAATTGTATTCGGGCTTGGGCTCGTAACAAATTTCTCCCTTATTGAACATGCTGCTTGAAACAGATTTTAAAAATGGATTCATGAGGAAAATAAAAGGACTTATAAAAAATAAATAAACACATAAAAATAGCGGCACGGGCGCCTAGAAGGCGCGCGAAGCTCTTTGGGTCTTTCAGAACGGCGGCTTCTATTGCTGAGGGAGTCACGAGATCCGACATTTTTGGATAAAGCATGGATACAAACCATTAGCAAGTGCATTGGCAGTGGGCAACTTTATTCGTCTTTCATTGGCACAAACGGCCCAATGGATTGGATTCTATCCATGAAGTCATGGGATTTTTTAAAAATCTTTAGCAGAAATTTCGGGCTCGGGCTCCGATTTCAATAATATTGCTCGGGCTTCCAAAAATGAGCGCGAACTCATCTCTAGTACACAAAGCGTACAAACGTCTCTGCACTCTCCCTTTCCCCGTTTGTTTGCGCGCCGTTTCATTTGCATGCGTGCGATATCGCCTGTCGAAACGGAGACCCAGTGAATGCAGATAAACAGATGCATTCCAGGAAAAAACAAAGAAAGAAAAGTTGCAAAACCCGGGCATCGGAATCTCGATCCGGTTTGCACAGCACACGCGCGATAACGCGGATAGATCGAACAGCAAACGTACGGCGGCGGGCCTTGAGAGGGCCTATCAGAGTTCTCAGACGGGCCTATCTCTATCTCTGAACCGCCGAGATCCGAGATCCATGAGAATGCAGTGGAAGTGACCATTGAGAAAAATTTTAAATAAAAAAAAAGAAGATAACAGTGTGATTGGGAATGAAAAGTAAAAAGGAAGGGGGGGGGGGGAGATAAGATCGCGCAAAAGAGGAGGCTGACCTACTTTTCGGCTGGCTCGCTTCATAGCTTTCCTTTAGGACAGGACGGCAGGGGCGGCCCGTGGTCAGAACCGTGAGTGCAGCCGGAAACAGAGGACCCCCCCCCTCCCATTTTTCAGCATACATTGAGTTTTTGAATCTTGAACCCTTTCCCGCGCAGTGTTCCCGCTCTGGGAACACCCCACTCGGACGTTGGGACGGTGGCCCGTCACGAAGAAGACATTGGATGTCTATCCAAAGAGTGGCGGGTGGCCGAGCTCCACGAGCATCCTTTACTTTGGAGTCCGTCCTTTCCTGTACAAAAGGGTCACGATTCTTTTGAACGGCACGGACATAGGCTGAAGAAGGGAAGCACGCGAGAACAGCTAGATAGAGGGCCCCGTGCTGAAAAAAGGGCAGCCGTGGCCCTCGCTCGACGGAACGACCCGCAAGAGGGCGGACGATCGAAACGTGCATCGCGTGCCACCGATCGAGAGACCCTTCTTGGACGACAGCTGGCTGTGTCCATTTTTCATCAGAAGTCATTGTTGTTCAAAAGAATCGTGACCCTTTTTGGACGGGAAAGGACGTGCTCAAAAAGTAAAGGATTCTCGTGGAGCTCGGTCCCCCGCCTCTCTTTGGATAGCAATCCAATCGAGTCTTCGTGACGGGCCACCGTCCAAACGTCATGGTTGGGTGTTCCCAGAGCGGGGACATTGCGCGTGAAAGGGTTCCAATGAGCGGATGTCTAAAGGGCCCATTCGGAGAAGTATATGGAGTGACCGGATGGATACGGATTGAGTTCCAGTGTAGCCCCATAAGCAACACCCACCACGACAGGAGCTCTTATTGGAAAAGAGGAATGATTCGGACAGAGTACGTAGGAGAAAGTTGAAACTCCCAGATGTAAACAGAACCAGCGGGAGGAAAACAACGTTGGATGAATCTGCGGAAGTCTGGGAAAGGCATCTATTTGCATGCAGAGCGAAAACAACCGGTGTTTACCACCGCAACAGGGTGACGTTACTAAACAGCCCGTTTGGTTTGGGCTGGAGATAGAACAAAAGACCCGAGACAGAAGCTGGCGCTCTTCCAGCGAAGGGTTGTTTTTTTCTCGAAGAACGCTCTTTTTATTTTTGTTTTTCGAAGGAAGCGTGTTACATAACTCGAACTTGAGGAAATGGGACAGGAAGAAAAAGTGTTGAACGTGACTTTTTCGTGTTTGAATTTCTTTCTTTCTTTCTTTCTTTTTTTTTTGAAGTTGAAAGTTTTGCTCTGGAATGGGTTCCAGTCAGTGGCGTAGCCAGAAATTTTTCATGGGGAGGGGGTTACGACTATTGTAACTTACATATATGTATACGTGTGTGTGATAAGGGAGTGAGGAATAATACATTTTGTATGGCAAAAAAAAATCCTCATGGGGGTGTTGTGGCTCCCTATCCCCCCACCCTTGGCTACGTCACTGGTTTCGGTGGATGGATTTTCCATAGGTCATAGGGTAGCCTGTTTGGAGGAGCCTGCCCACCTACCTTTGGAATGTCATTTTCGGACAAAAAATCCGATGGAGTCTAAAATACTTGGACACATTTCGCAACTATCACTCGTGATTGTGATATCACTTGTTTCAATCACTGCTTTGCGGTCCGAGCCCCGAGCGTCACTCGGGCTGCCCTTTTCGGGGAAGCGAACGAAGCCCGAGAGTGTCTCGGGTTCCACTTTGAACCCTTTGAGGCGCAACCCTTTCCCAATGCTGAAAAAAGGGCAGCCGTGGCCATCGCTCGACTTCACTACCAGCAAGAGGGCGGACGATCGAAACGTTCATCGCGTGCCACAGATCTTAGAGACCCTTTTTTGCACGACAGCTAGCTGTGCCGGCACAGCCCGCTGCGTTGCCATGCGATGTCTAAAACTATTCGCTCGTGATTCCGTTATTTTAATTTTAGTAGATTTAGTTTTAGGGTTGCTTTGGGATGGGCGTTATTCATCTCAGCCAAGTGGTTGTTCTCGCCCATGGGTCATTCGCCGCTGGCACAAATTTCAATTCACTCCATCTTATTATCACGGTCCTTATACGAAGTACTTTTTATTTCGCCGAGACACCACCATCCGTTGTCATAACTTAATGCTTCGATAGTTTCTTTTAAATAAAACAGTTTTAAGTATTCTAAAGTCTTTTTCTTTATTGCAACTAAGTGTATCGATCCTGTATGATCGCACAACGCTTTTTAATCTTAAATTTAAGTTTGCAACTCATTAACTTCGTCATACCATCGGGTGCTCTTTTAAATGGTTCGCACTGCACTTTAACGCGACCCAGTGGAGCGTAAAATGTTCACTTTTTATACATAACACCGGTCAACAACAAATAAATAAATAAATAAATAAATAAAAAATTGTGTGGGGGGGGGGGGGGAGTTCTGTTCTCATGCTTAAATTCTGATTCTAGACATTGAAAAACAATGAAATTTTCATTTTTAGTTCTTAAAGTTTGCTTTTGTATAATTTACGTCGATAAGTCTATTTTAATTTATTTCATAAACGAAAGATGGCAGCACTTTGATGAACCCGAAAGTAAACTGTATTATAATAATATTGTATGTAATATTTAGTATGTAATATTTTTATTTTATCAACACAGTGATGCAAAGTAATATACTAAAAACTGTAATGGATTGCGTCTGAAAAAATGACGTATGTAACAAGAATACTCAATATAATAATTATTTTACATTTATATGTTATTGTTTATCACAAATCTTGAATAAAAAAGACTTTTATATCCAGCAAAAACTTTTCGGATCCTAATTTAGAGTGGAATTGTAAAAAATATACAAAAATCGGTGATTTTTGCCAAAAATTGAAAAACTGCTTTCATTTCTACAAAAGCAAACTTTCATAAGAAAAAAGGTGATTTTCCTTGGTTTTGGCGTAGGAGAAACTCAAATGGAACATGTAGAAGTCAGACCCAAAAATCGTGTTGACCGGTGTCATTTTTAGAAAAAGAATTGTTTACTTGCTCGTGGACTTGATGCTAGATGTATCTATAACTGCTGGCAGAGTTGGGCAAAATACACCAAAAATGTACTTTCGATACAAAATACATTGATTCAAACACTAAATACAAAATACAAAATACTTCTTGAATTTAAAAAAATGGAAAATACAAAATACATATATTTCCAAAATACATAGAAAATACAAAATACGTGTAAAATTTTTAAAGCATTTGATTTGAGAAGAGGCTAAATTTTCCACAGAAATTCAGTTTATTCGCTAAATTCAGTTTATTTTATTCAACACATTTTAACAAGAATAACATCTTAATATTTGTGCTAAGGAAGAGGTGCTGTTCGTTTTTATAAATCGTTACATTTCAAAATTTTACCTTTATAGCAATAAGATGCGAAACAGACCCTTTCTGAGTCATTGCATTCATTCTCAAAACGCAATAAAAACTTTATAATTTCATAATGTGAAGAGTGGATAGTCGTTTGTTTCAAAATCGTTTATAAAAACTTTCATTTCTCCAAAAGTCCCAGTGCGTAAAATAACCTCTACATACAATATTTATTATGGATTCATTTCAGCTGTATGTTTGGTTATAAATACTCAGCTAAATGATAACCTAAAGAAAAGTGAAAATCAGCCATTTTATGATTTTCATTGGCACATGCTGCCTGAGCCATCTGTGGCGTTACGATTCATTGAATGTCAGAATGCAAAATGTATTTTTTGTATTATGAAAATACAAATGCATGGAAAGTGTATTTTAAAATACATTCTCAAGATACTTTGTTTTTTGACGAGTGGAAATACAAAATACAAGATACAAATGTATTTTGAAAATACATCTATTAGCGATACTGCCCAACTCTGACTGCTGGCATCAGCAGAGATTGGAGAAGCGCATAAGAGCATAAATGCATTAATAGATATACACTGCTGGCCATCGTAAATGCAACACCCTGAAGGAAGCATGCAAATAATATGAAATTTACAACATGCATTAGCTGAGGTGAGATATGCAAATGATTAGAATTTCAGCGCAGACGCACATCAAGCGCGCCTGTGGCACCACCTCAAAGCGCTATTTAAGGCTTGGAGATTTCGACGGTTTCAAGTACAGCAATTGTGTTTTTCTTGCTTTTTTTTCAAAAAAACGATAAATTATGCCTCGTAGGATACAACGATCATCTTTTGATCAAGTATCCGAGTTTGACAGAGGAAGGATAGTGGCATACCGAGATTGTGGGTTATCTTTCAGGGAAATCGGTCGTCGTATTGGACGAAACCAAACAACTGTGATGCGGATATGTGATCGTTGGGTGCAGGAGGGTACGACGGACAGACGTGATCGACCTCAGTGCACCACGTCACGTGATGACAGGCAGATTGTACGCATGGCAGTGACGGACCGCTCAGTCACATCACGAACCATATCACAGCAGATTCAGTCTGTAACGCATCATCCAGTGTCTGCGCGTACCATTCGACGTCGTTTACAGCAGAATGGTCTGTCCGCAAGACGTCCGTTGCTTTGTCTACCTCTGACGCGGAACCACAGACGTCTCCGCCGCCAATGGTGCGATGAAAGAAGGATGTGGACGACAGAATGGAATGAAATTCTCTTTACTGACGAGTCACGCTTCTGTATGCAACACCACGACGGTCGGATTCGAGTCTGGAGACACCGTGGAGAGAGGATGCTGAACAGCTGCATTATGCACCGTCACACTGGTCCTGCACCGGGTATTATGGTATGGGGCGGTATCGGATATCTCTCTCGCACTCCTCTAGTACGCATTGCCGGTACTTTAACCAGCCAGCGCTACATCTCCGAGGTGTTGGAGCCAGTTGTCCTTTCTTACCTTCAGGGCTTGCCAACAGCCATATTTCAGCAGGATAATGCACGGCCACACGTGGCACGCATTGTCCAAGGGTTCTTCGTCAATCACCAGATTGAATTGCTTCCCTGGCCGGCGCGCTCTCCGGATCTTTCGCCGATAGAAAACATGTGGTCCATGGTTGCTCAACGACTGACCCAGAGTTCATCCCCAGCTGTCACACCAGATCAACTTTGGCAACGTGTGGAAGCTGCTTGGTCTGCTGTACCCCAAGAACACATTCAAAGTCTCTTTGAATCAATGCCGAGGCGTGTGGCAGCTGTGATCTCCAACAACGGCGGCTACTCTGGGTACTGATTTTGGCAGGAACCACGCTTCATAGAATGCTGTAAATTTAATCATTTGTTACTTGGTCAACATGTTATCTACACAATAAATTTTGTTGTGATATCTCTTGTTTTTCTTGGTGTTGCAATTTGGGTGGCCAGCAGTGTAGATTAAAAAAATCCTCAGTCGTCGCACTCACCTCGGGCAGGCTGAGCGAGAAGTGCGTCGTCCCGTTTCCGACAACGACGTCCAGGGATCCCCTTCTCTCGTCTCTGTACATCTTGATCCTCTCCAGCAGGCTCACCTTCCTGGGCTCCGCCTCTTCTTCCTCCTCCGGGGCGGCAGGAGTGGGGCCCGCGGGGAGGGGCCGGAAGAGGGCCCCGAAGCACGCGCAGTTGAGGACGACCCCGGCGAGCACGAGCACGCAGCCCCTCCACCCGTAGCGCCCCAGGAGCCACTGGACGAGGGGCGCGATGGCGAAGGTGCCCACGCCGGACCCGCACACGGCCAGCCCCGTGGCGAAGGCCCGCCTCCGCTCGAAGTAGTAGCCGACCGTCACCACGGCGGGAAGGTAGATGAAGCCGAAGCCGATGCCTGGAAGGGAAGAATTTATCAACATGAATGTTACTGCAGTAACAGAACCTATTGTCACTCGAGTTTAACAAGAATCGTCAACAAAAAAGAGGGGTATTAGCCTGTGAAATAATGAAAACCTCACGTGATAACACACAAAAAATGTTACTCTTAAAATGTTGCGTGCAAATGTTACTTATACGCAGAAGGATCCTTTTCGGCTAGGGTTGCCAAGTCGCCCAATCCAATAGCCGGACAGACCCGCCAGTTTGGCCGGACATTTGGGTAAAAAGGCCGGACAGCCTACACTATGCAGGATTTTGTCTCTGTATGAATAGGTACGACAAAAAAATTGTATGTAAAAAAGCGTTTTTGATGACTACCATGAATCTTCTTCCATTCTAATGAAATATAAATAACATCGAATGCCCAATCCGTTCAAGTACTTTATGACTCATCAGAAGCCTAACAAAAGCCGGACACCGTTCAGTTTGGCCGGACACGCCATCCAAAAGCCTAACTATGTCCGGCTTTATCCGGACGCCTGGCAACGCTATTTTCGGCGGATATAAAAAGTCCGGGTTTTGAGTTTTCTGCGCTCGTGGATGCTTGAACATTTTTACAATCGAGGATGGCCCCTGGACCCGTGAGTATTTTTGGTGATCTTCACACAACTGGAATGGCAGTCGAGGTTTTTTGTTCGGATACCGTTCTCAACTTCTAATCGACAACACTATTTTGGATTCCTGTTTGAATACCATTCTTGGATTCTATTCGAGAACTACACCAGTAGCATTTGCCACTTCTAGTCTAATGATATTTGAATACTAACATAGTTTGTACTCCTGTTTGTTCCCGTTACATTTCTAATGCCATGAGTTATGCGAAGTCTCGGGCGTTCGAATGGATTAGAAAAAAGAATTGACACTGGCAATGAACCTACAGGAGTCGCGGAACTGCCAGGAAAAAATCGAAACATGCGGAATTTCGCGATATTTCCAAAAACGGGTCCATCCTCGTCCTATTTTTGTGCTCATGAACGTTGTTCTGAAAGCGGCACGAGAGACATGCAGCTTGACGGGTTCATGCCAGCCCACATTGGGTGAAGAAGCAGGATTCCTTTTTTCCGACTGTCGAACATCAAGGGTTTGTTTTTACTACTTAAATGTCACGTGACAACGATAGCATTTCACACCTAGGGCGAGATTCAAGTGAAACGCGCACGATCGACTTCGAATCGAACGTTTTTCAGTCCCCAGTTCCCAGTTCAGTCCCCAGAATGCTTCCAATGAACAAACCTATCGCGCAGTCACGTGATCAAAACACGATTGTTTTGTTTCAGTTGAATAAGAAACATTGATCTATTTCGAAGCTTCCTCTGTTCGATGCGGAAACCGTTCGAATTGTGTTTCACTCGAATCTCGACCTTGAAGTCTCTGTTCATCGTATGCGATAGGTACAGGCTGGGCCCACTTATTGGTTCCAGCACTTAGATACGTCATCTATAACACTGTTATAAATAAAAGTTTAGTTTCACCGAATAACTGGTGAAATCAGAGAGTTACAAGCTATGCCATACAGGTTTCACCGTAATTTAGGTTCAACAGCAAATGTCTTGTAAAAGCCAAGTACCCATTTCATCGAGGTTCCGGTGAAATTCAAAAGCCGAGCTTTCGCTTCAACGGATAGGGCCGCCATTCACTCGAGTTTGCAGGATTACAACAAAAAAGAAAAAAACCGCCTCATGAATGCTTCGAAATAGAAAAATCTTCACAAAAATGGAAGCAAAAACATCAATTAAAAAATGTAGGTTCTCTAAAGGAGCTACCCGTCGAATAACCACATTGGACAGCGATGGCTATATACCCTCACTAAAAAAGCTCAGTAACTGCTCATAGCTCATATTTTATCAAAATTCCATCTAATAGAAGATTATTCTTTATTTATTAATTCGATAAAATAGTGAGTAAAAAGTTAAAGCACAATATTAAATTTCTAACAAGAAAAGCGTTAAGAATTGCTATTAAACGATGCCAGTTACATACATGTTTGATTTTTTTCACTTTGGCTGTATCGTCAACAGTCATGTTGACGATACAGTCAAAGTGATGGCCTGGATGGAGCCATCAACCATTCGGTCTGGATCAACGCTCCCTAGAGAGGAAAGCCGCGGCGCTTACTTGTGACGTCACACCGATTAGGTAAAGGAAAGCATTTCCATTGAGCGCGGGAGAGAGGAGAAACACAATGGAAACGCTTTGCTTTACCTACTCGGTGTGACGTCACAAGTAAGCGCCGCGGCTTTCCTCTCTAGGGGGCGTTGGCTGGATGGAAGGAGCGTCTTACCTCCGGCCACACCGAACGTGAGGCACAGCAGCTCCACGCTGTGGGCGAGGGACGCGAGGGCGAAACTAGCCGAGGCGATCACCGTCCCCACAATGGTGACGGGACGACATCCGTACGTGTTCGCGAACCCACTCACCACAGGACCTGGAAAAGAAAGAAAATGGTATCAGTATCTAATTTTAAAAAGAAGAAATATTGGCATCCTCTTTCAGAACGTTTTGTGGGTTAGGTCAACACCTCCTTGAGCCCGTTTACATGCACACAAATGCGGAGTCAATGCCGGAACTTTCGCTGCTTTCTACCCCGCTTCCCCTACATAGGGAAAAAATGCGGCGTAGAAAGATTCCTAGTCGAAAGGAGGGTTAAAACAGAGATGACCTCGCTTTCCCATGATACATTACGAGTTTTCCCCTGTACTCTGCTTTTACCCGGGACTTTCCATTTTCCCATGTAAACGGGACTTTTGATATAGCAGGCCTCAGAACTGAAGTTTTACGTCATCACTCGGTCTTCTAAGAGGACGTCATCACAGTTTGGCTGTCACAAAGTAAAACTGTTTAAAATTTCTGGTGAATGATACAAGTTTTGGAAAATATCTTAAAATCAAAAAATTCTATCTATTCTAATTCAAAATCTATTCTAATCAAAAAATTCTATCTATCGAATCTAAAAATTAAAATACCTTTCTGATAAAAAAATATTTATTATGATGTATTTCTATATCATATGACATAGCGAGTGATATTTAAGATTTCCTATTGTTCGTAAAATTAAATTTTCTGTCTTAAATCATTAAAATGCTTTATGCTGGACTCCATTCACCAAACTTTGAATAGTATTACTTTGTGAAAGTAAACGTGCGATGACGTCATTTGAGTGGACCGAGTGATGACGTAAAAGTTTTTGTTCTCAGGCATTGTATATCTAGGGGGTGTTGGTTAGGTGCGATTCCCTAAGCCTAATGAGACGATATCGTCTTGACCAGGGCTTCGAACCGCAATTTTACTCGTTCAGGTTCAACTAAAAGAGAATATATCGGTTCAGTTCCGGTTTTCGTTCCGTCAAAAATAACGGTTTTCGGTTCAGTTCCGAATGGATCATTTTATTTTTTGTATATTCTTATTTGTACTAAAAATATAGTTCTATCATCGACTGAATTATATCTGTCTTCAAAAAGTAGTACCATGCGAAACAGAAAAGTAGTAGTGAACATCAAAACAGAAGATCGAGAAGCAATGTACCGCCCGTTTTGCTAAAGCAGAGCGACTGTAAGCAAGACGATTCTGCACGGAAAATGGGCGATAGGTCGAGATGGGTATTTTTTGAAGCTCTATTTTGGCTCGCTGTCTTTTTACGATGTTTCCATTTTGTTTTTTTTCAGTTCGCAATTTCGGAAACTATTCTACTAATTGCTAATTCAAATGTAAACAGAGTTTTAAACATAAAAGAGCGTTGCTAAACTTCCGTTCGCCCCAATTTTGATGAAATCGAATCAGATCTGACGCATGCGTCCATGCGAGGAAGGCTCTGAGAAACGAGAACAGACTGCGGATTTACATCCGCAGAATGATGATAATTATAGGGTCGGCGTTCAATTAGAAAATATTGATAAGTTGGTTAAGTAACAAAATGATTGAAGATGCACCGAACCGAAATAAACCGCTATTTTTTCCGGTTCAGTTCCGGTTTTCGTTCCGACCCAAATAAAGTATATTTTCCGGTTTAGTTCCGGTTCGAGTCCCTGGTCCTGAGAGTGGTAAAGAGCAGCGATGTCCTCACCTGCGATGAGGTAGAATCCTGCCAGCAGCGACCCCACCCAGGCCAGTCTCCCCTTGCTGACGCCCAGGTCTTTGGACAGCTCCGGCAGAAGGAGACCGTACGAGAAGATGATGCCGTCCACTATGACGTTGCAGAAGAATGATCCCAGGACCACCACCCAGCCCCAACCTCCGTCGGGCGGATAGTGGACAGCGGGCACTTCCTGACTGTCGTCTTGTCGGACGACGTCCTTCTTCTTCTCTTCCATAGCAGAAAAGATGGCGTTCGGACGACAGAACGAACGACTAACATGCAGGGGGTGTAAAACGAAGCTTTGAAAAGTACACAACAATTCAGCACATCCCCTCGGAATGGCACGATGGAATCTGGAAAAAGAGAGGTAGACTGTTTCAGGAAGTGTCAGTTTAAGGATACAATAATTGGGGAGAGGCCATAAACGGAAAATTTTAAAGCCCTCTGCTAGCAACGCTCCTTGGTAGCTTCTGGTAAACTACGCCTTGTTTATAGATAGTTGTTACTCCAAGAGTTGCACTACGCAGAGTTGGTAGACAGTTAAGCTCCTAAACCCGCCTTCATCGCTACACATGGCGAAAGCTGCTTGTGTGGCGTCTCCCGGTATTACATACTCTTTGGAACATTTCGGAACTAAGTGAAAAAGTTTACTGAGTATTGTAAATTTAACCCATTAAACGCCGCTATGAGAATCAGATAGAAATTTTTAAATGTATATACATCCAAATAAACCGTTTGTAAGCCAAGTTAATTCCACGTCAATACGGCTTTTGTGCTCAATGCCAAATAGGTCAATCCGGAACGGAGAAAAGACGCGAAATTCAGGGCAAGCCAGCCCTTGGCCCATGCATGGCTTAGATAGGAGGAAAATCGTATAACTATCGCTTTTTTAAGAGCTTTTTTTTAATGGATAGTATTAAAATAGAGTAAAATGCGTGCATTTTTTAAATGAAAGTAAATTATTGAAAGAACTGTCTTACATAATAGGAAGATACTTTGATTTAGACGGTAGTTAGTCGGTGGGGCCAGGTCCCTCTGGCCCTTAATGACGAGCCGCCACTGTGTGTGAACGTGAAGTTCAAACTCAAGCAGATGAAATAGATGATTAGTATTTGGAAGGAGAACGACATAGAACAGCTAGACGTCAACAAATACTTCGGGTAAACAGCTACAAAGCTGCCACAAATATGGATACTTACTATCATAGTTGAAAACTTTTTAACATGGATTGCATTCACCGTGAAGCTTTGCATTTTTCTGAAGAGTAAAAACAAAAATTAACCGAAACCATTTTGGGGACTGTAAGATGGATGTAGGACATTCCGAATTTCCTAATGAATGGGTGTGGTTGTTTCTGCGATGTCACCCACATTTCAAAGAATTTCATAAAAGAATTCGAAATTTGAAAGCATACTTTACAGTGGCTTTGTTCACAGTATAGGGCGAGTGAAACTATTAACGATTTTGGTGTGTACTGCTACGTTGCGAACAGTGTATAACAGACTTGATGAATTTTTTTTATAAACTCATTCATCTGATAGTTCAACCCACTCAAATTCTTGATGCTGAATTTGAACGTCCTCAATATGGACAGATATATTTCTGAAGTAATGAAGACGCTGTTAGTGAATGCATCGCCCAAGATCTTCGCTGATACCCTCGCTGATCTGCTACAGAAGGAAAGGAGGCACCTTACGTTAAACTACTTTTTGCTCAACTCTGATGGCACCGACCCTCGAATATTGAGCATCCCTCTTCAAAACAAAGTATATGTCATTGTAACATTGAATGCCGACCAAAGCTTACCTGATAATGTATGAGTAATCCGACAGCGATGAAAATCTTTGGCAACCATGAAGATTATTGATACGTGCCAAGGCATCTACGCACTCATTATTTTACACTTAAGGAGCCTTTAGATTCTGAGCATGGCTCGGTAACCTGGTACTTATATTTATTTGAATTCGAAATGAACTATTTTTTTTTCTTCCGCTACTTCCGTATTGTTAAACGAAACGTAAATGTACCTTATACTAAAAAGCGAGATATCGGATATAGATTATTTTACACTCTAGCGGGCTGCAGATCGTTATTCTATGAAATAACTAGTTAAACCATGAAATACAAGAGAGTTTTACGCTTTAACGGACACGATCCGTTATTTCATGGAATAACTAGGTATTCTATAAAATAACAGATTTCATACTTTAACGGTAACACATACATCGGATTTGTGCGCTTGGCTCGAAACCCGCTTATAAATCCTCGTCAGAAGGACAACACAAGAGAGGGTGTGCCCCCCGTGGGGGTCTTTTTAAGGGGTCCTAACTCGTATGGACGCTGAGTTTCGGAGAAAACTATGGAATACTCCGAACGGTTAGGTAGACGGACGCGCGAACTTTTTGAAATAGAAAAAGCCATTTCATCTCGTCTCAGTGAAAAAGAAAGCCTTCCTGAGGGGTCGAAAAAGGAAGTGGGGGGCGGAGGGAGAACCGGAATGGATATTCCGTTCGAGGGTTCCAGTACAATTTCGAAAAAGGGTCGAGTGTACAGAGACACCCTTAGGGTGGGTGGCCGAAGCGTGAACGTCCACGGTTCTTGCCTGACGTTCGGTTGCCGTTCTAACAGTCCGGCGTTTCGGGTGGGTTTCATCCAGATGGAACGTGAACAGGCGTTAGAACCCCATCAGAAAGTACTCCGACCAGGGCACCCTCCCTGATAGGCAGAGACTCCTCGTGCAGGTTTGTCTTAGAGCAATATATTCAGCAAAGAAGAATCGCGTTCACTTTGCATCGATCCCCTTCGACATTCTCGTGTCAAAATTATGTTTCTAGTCGAGATGAGTTTACTTTATATTCATTCAATAATTCATTAACTACAACCGGCATTCAAAAAGTAAGTTACACTTGTTCCTCCACGGATGGCAACATTGCGAAACCAGACCGAAGCTTGCGCAGACGATAGTTCAGTTCGTTGGGCTTCCAACGGTAGCCATTTCATTCGGATAGTGACAATCGTGGGTGCGTTCTACGAGAAGGAAATTGGAAGCTTACTCCAACGTTGAAGTACGCGGCGTTTTTGTGGGCAAAGCGCTTCAAGCAATGACTCAAGGCAATGGCTCAAGCAATGGCTCAAGCAATGACTCAAGCATTGTCATGCTCTTGCATGACAATGCAAGACCTCGCAAGGCACGCACAACACAGGATTTGGCTCGCAGCTTTGGATGGGAGGTCTGGCAGCGTAGTACGCAATGCTGCCATCCATGGAGGAACAAGTGTAACTTATTTTTTGAATGCCCCTTAGTATACCAAAGAACAATTCATTTTACTTCCTTATTTATTGTGCATCTGCCGCTGAGCGAGAGTGCAAGTAAGATCGCGTTGAAAAGTGCCTGCTAATCGATATTTTCGGTAGCGATGCAACCTATATCCATTTGGCCGGATACCGAATATCCGGCCAAACTTTCAGCCGGATGTCCGGCAGCAGTCTGTTTGCTTCTTTTTTTCCCCTGTCTTCTTAGATCGTCGAGCTAATACTTTTATCTTTCAATTTTCTCATTCGTTTGAAGTCATTTCATTCAAAAATCTGAAATCCTTTTGGGATCGTTTCCATCAATGGAGTACCACCCGTTTGACTGCAATCAAAGTCATACAAGTAACAATGTCGTGGTGTTCTCCATCAAGAGGTAGATACATATCTTAAAAAGATCAGTTCTTGAAAGAAAGACATCTCCATTCGACGGCTGGAAAATCAATGGAACACATTTCCTTACTTTATCAAAGTTAGGGATGAGTGACATTGACTCGCCAGGCAGCAGTACTACAGCTAGCACACTGTTCTCATAAACAGGGTCAATGGATGAGGGGGAGGTAATCGAATTCTTACAAAGATTGAAAAACAGTGTTTTTGTACAATCATTTCTTCCAGTCATAATTTCCCCCCAATATTGAAATAAAGATAGAAGCACTTAATTTCCCCCCCCCTTTTTCTATACATAATAAAAATACATACTAAAAAGTACTGAAAACAAAATATTTTCACAAAACTTTGCTTTTTTTTGTATTTTTTATGATTGCAGTTTTTAGAATGGATTCATTTATTATGTTTATTTATGTTATTTCTCTGTCTATAATATTAGGCCGGATGGGCTGCCGGATATTTGTATCTCTACTGCCAATGATCCGGCCTATTGGCAGTCTGTTTGCCGGATATCCCTCATTTTCGGCGTCACGGATCGTTCTCGTTAGTCTTTTAAGAATCTCTTTCATCTACTCGGTCTTTTAAAAGACGGGTTTTTGGATCCCACCAGCAGCGAACGATTCCTCCGTGACGCAACGGAATCGCCATTCGAACGTCTCAACTCGTGCACGGAGTCACGTGTCTCTGCAGTCAGTGCATGCGTTCGCAGTCGGCCCCGTTAACTTTGGCACACGCGAGTGCTGTCCAGATAATCGCCTCCGTTAATCGGACTCTGCACACACACGTATCGGACGGGAACGAATACTTCTCCGAGATAGCGTCACTAGTTCCCGCAAAATATTCGCTAACGCGATAACGCGCTAATCTACACACCTGACACAGAAGCGATCGCCTTCACGGGACTCGTGAACACAATAAGTACAATTTAAAAAAATCTGGAGTGATTCCGCACTCGACTTTCCGAACACTTGATATTGACCAAGTGTTTAACCCTTTGAGGCGAAACCCTTTCCCAATGCTGAAAAAAAGGGCAGCCGTTGCCATCGCTGGATATAACTGCCAGCAAGATGCCTGAGAACAGAAACTTTTACGTCATCGCTAGGTCTTCCATGGGCCCGTTCGAGAAGTCACCGGTCGGTTATGCACCGGTGCTACCAGTTGCGGTCATTCTTCCGTTAAGTGACGTCACGGTTAGCAACCGGTTTCGTTCATCCTCACCCCATCGGATTTCAAGCCGAGAAAACAAAAATAAACATTGGCAACACTGTGCTAATAACCGGAATAACCCACCTCGCTAGCAGGGTCATTCTGGTTGCGCTTTGGTCACGTTGAGCAGACATCCGCTACATGACCGAAACGCTTTCGAACGCGGTTACTTCCAGAGCTCCGCCTTTTCAAACGCTCTGGTCGTGCACCGGTAACACCGGTGCACAACCGATGAATTCTCGAACGCGCCCTAAGAGGACGTCACCACTGTTTCAGTTTTACAAAGTAAAACTATTTAAAATTTCTGGTGAATGATACAAAGTTTAAAAATACATAAAAATTAAAATACCTTTCTGATAAAAAAATAATTTATTCTTATCTGTTTCTATATCATATTATACAATGAGTGATAGTTAAAATTTCCGATGTGTCGTACAATTAAATTTTCTATCTTAAATCCTTAAAATGTTTTTATGCGGGGAGTCCATTCATGACACATTTTGAATAGTATTACTTTGTGAAAGTAAATGTGTGTCAATCATTTTAGTGGATCTGGGGATGACGAAAAAGTTTCGGTTCTGAGGCATTGCATATCTAGGAGGTGTTGACGAGTCACGGTGGAATGGCCCTGCATTGAAATTCAGTTCGGGTGGATTTCTCGAACTCTTATTAATTTTTAATCCACGGACATAGATACAGGACGATCCTAGACCAGAGGCACACGGACGAAAGAGCGTCGACCTCTCAGAGGAAAACGCTTCGTCGCCTTTTAATGATGAGCTACGTACTGCTCGCCCCAAGGTAAAAGATCGGCTTTGGCGCGCTGCCAAGAAAACGGATGCTGCTATTTCTTTCATAGGAAAGATGGGTTCAGATGTGCAAGGACTCTTAAAATTCTATACGCTAGTAGTGTTTTTTGAGACATCTGAACTTTCATTTCCGATTTACAAAATACTTCCGTATTGCCAGTTGGCCAAAATCTAGCCAAAAAGTGGCTAAATTGGCAACACTGTCAGCACATACTAGAGAGAGGATTTCTTGCACATCAAAGCCGACCTTTTATCTTTGGGCGAGCAGTAAGCGCCCTCGAGCGACGAATCATGATTTTGTCTAACGCACGCATGCGCACAATATAAACTGAATGAAGACGATTCACGGTGCCATTCTACAGGCAAATTTCGTTCAGCTCTTTTTAAATACGTCGATGACTGTCCTATATCCGACTTCCTGTTTTAATCTAAACGGTAACAGTATAACAATACTTATAGAGTTTTCATCCCCTCGATCGCAAATGCTCACCAACCCCAGAAAATCGCATCATTTCGCTTCCATTGTTCGCCGTGGCAACTTTCGATTTTCCCTTTGGTGATTGGATGCCACGGTGTCGATGTTACAGTGCTTTTTGCGCTTATTTTTAAAATCTTTTTGGAGTAAAGGTGGTAAAAGTTTTATCTTGGAGTGGTTGCCCAGAATTGTACAGTGAATCAGTGAGTCAGGGATCGGCGTAACTATAAAGTAGGATTTCTACAGTTATCCCAACCAGTGTCCCACTTGCAACTAGTTATAACTTGAGGCGTTTATAAGCTCTCCGCAGGCCCGGTTGTCCGACTGTCTGCAGACGGGTGGGCCCTCACCCTCGGCGGGCCCTCCCTGCTGAGGGTGGGGGAAAGAAAGTAAAGTTAAAAAAAAGTGCTATACTGATAGCACTTGAATGAAGTTTGGCACATAAATTTTTTTTGCAGCTGCCATTGCGCCCCAGAAGGCTTCAAAACACTTCATTTCAAATGTAGTTCTCAAAATATTTTGAGAGAGGGTTCCCGAACGAACAAGGGATTCATGAATATGAATGACGCATATTAATGAATAGATTAATATTTTATTAATGCATTCATTATCCATCATAATTAATTAATAATAACACCCTTCCTCCCCCCATACCCCGAAAGTGAACACATCCTAATATTGATCGGTTACACAATAACCCGGGCACCCCCTTCTCTTGAGACGGGCGGACCCCTACCCTCGAAGTCCGGGCCTGGCTCTCCGTTTTCCAAATTTAACGAGTGGATCGTCCCACTTGAAAATCAACTGAATGCAGCGAGTTGTAAAACTCAATGAATTGAGGCAGCGGTCCGTTCTTTCAGTTTTGGACAGTTCGGTAAGCGGTTCCTCCAGGGTTGCTCTGATAAACAAACGCTTTGTCCAGACAACGAACCGAAACAAACTGAAATCGTTCTTAAACTCGACAGAAACTGGGACCACTCACCTCAATTGCTTTACAGTTTTTTAGACGAAAACGAATGGGACGGGTGGATGCGACTACGAACACAGGGATGTAGGCTGCATTCGTAAACGATAAACTCGTTGCACGAGTTTTCGTAGGAAAACTGGAATGCGTGTGTTGAGTGCTGTCAGTGGTTATCCGTTTCCTTTGACTTTACGAACACCTTCAGTTTATTGAGTTTCGTCGCCTAGGAGACGTGTTTGTTTACAATTCGCGAATGCGTTCATTTTGCTGAGGAGAGTTTTTAGTACATACTCAATATAAAATCAACAGGATTTTTAAAAGAAAGAGTGGCCATAATTGAAGTGCACACATCAAAATTTAGAAATTTAAACTTGCATTTTTCAAAAGTACTTAGCAAGAGAAGTCCCAATTTCGCTCATAACGGATTCAATCCACTTCAATCTCAACACTAAAACATGCATTTTTGAATGGATTAAAATGAAAAATACAAGAAATCGATGACCTTTGAAAAAGGATGTACCTTCGTAGCATTTTCTAACGTACGCATGAATTTCCTCCTCGAAAAAATAATATTGGCCGCTTTAGAAAACGTAAAATACTTTTCACAACAACATACTTTTCCATAAGAACGGACGCCCTTTGAAAACAACAACAACGTGCAGCAAGTGTATCTTCTCAACAACTGACGAAACCTTAGCAGAGATCAGTTTATTTAGTTTGAAACGAATCGCACTCAGTTTTGTATACGAACGCTCTCGTTTAAAAACTGTATGCACTCAGTTTCCTTTACGAACGTCTTAGATGGAAACTCATTGCGTGAGTGTAACTCGTTTGGCGTTTACGAATGCATCCGCAGTTTCAATTTCAGCAGAAATTTTGTGGGGAGCCGGTGACTGAGAGGTTAAGGGCCTGTTTCCCTCTACGCTCATCGCTTAAACGTACGGTCATAGGCAGGGACGTATCAGAAGGGGGCCCATGGAGGCCCGGGGACCCCCTCCCAAAATGTAAATGAATTATTAAAAACCAGCAGTTTTAAAACATTTATTTTTACTGCAGTAACAATACTATTTAAAAGACCGGATCTTTGCCCCCTCTGCTTCCTAAATGAAAACCTATGTACGCTACTGGTCATGCATTTGATTCCAACTCATCCCCTGGTTGTGTTTAAATCTCCTTTCTCAGTCTTAGTAAAGATTTTCTCTGTGTTGTCCACTTCACTCGACGAGAATATTTAAGTGTGTTCTGGGTGCTAAGCACCCAAGCCCGAAAATGAATGTATCAAAAGACAACAATAACAATTGAAATGTCGTCTGCCGAATGGAGTGCATTCGTGACAGATATGCGATCGTTGCATTAGAAATATTCGATGGAGTTCCTGATGAGGATTGTTTTTAGAATTTTACCCGACAATAAAGAAATCAGGCGATATTTTCCCTGCAAATTCTTCAGGCTGGACATCTCTGGTATGTACCCTTCAAAAATCATTCTAATTCAAGGTAAATTAGAAAAATGTATAGATTTTATCTTTATGAAAGTACAGTTGCACGTATGTTTTTATTTGTCACGAAATGCAATACTCAATCCAAACGGATCAGTTAAAAACACCACCCACTGGAAGTCTGTTGTACGATTCAGTTATGATCTGTTGTTCGTGTATAGCGTTGCCAGGCGTCCGGATAAAGCCGGACATAATAAGGCTTTTGGATGGCGTGTCCGGCCAAACTGAACGGCGTCCGGCTTTTGACGGGTGACTTTGGCTGATGAGTCATAAAGTACTCGAAGTGATTTGGCATTCGATGTTATTTATATTTCATTAGAATGGAACAAGATTCATCGTAATTATCCAAAAAGCTTGATTTTACATACAATTTTTTTGTTTTACCTATTAATACTGACACAAAATCCTCCATAGTGTAGGCTGCCCGGCCTTTTTACCCAAATGTCCGGCCAAACTGGCGGGTCTGTCCGGCTATTGGGTTGGGCGACCTGGCAACCCTATTCGTGTAGGTTGTCTGAACAGGCCGACATTTCCATACCTTACTCTTTAGTATCGCTCGAATCTGCATTATTATTATTATTATAATTCTGAGGGCCCCCACCATGGGTGCGCGGGTCAGTCACTCCCCCATGGAGGAGGAAAGACCCGTGTTGGGGCTAGAGGTCTACGCCATCGCGCCACGCGGGCATTTGTACCAGGCCGGCACGCCATCGTAGAACGCCAATGGACGTGGCGTCAAAATTTTATAGAAAAGTTTAACATAACCTTTTAACCATTTTTTTTTTTGGATACTTCCTAACTTTTTACGGACTCAAAAATTAAATTCTAAACAATGCTGACTTGAAAAATTTAGCAGATGAAGTTAAAAGATGACTTGTTTTAAAAAAAAAAATAGAAGTTGCATGTCTATCATGAGTAAGGTGACCATGCGTCCCGTCTTGAATGCGACAGTCCGTTTTAAGGTGGCTTGTCCCGTTCTCCTGCAATGTCCCGTTCTCCTGCAATGTCCCGTTTTACAAAGAAAGCAACCCACGGTCACGATTTCAATAAAAGTCGCTCAAAATCTAAAATCATCCAAAGGCAGTGTCTGGGAAAAAAAAAAAAAAAAAAAAAAAACTGGCCTCCCTCCCTCTCCTATCGAAGAAAACGCAGGGAGAGGGGGGGGGATGTATTGTTTTTGTGTTTGTTCTTTTAATGTTCTTTTTTTGTCAAGTATTCTATTTATTTAATTTTTTTTTTAAGTCATGTTCCTCTTTCGCTTTTTCCTCCCCCTCCTGAGATCAAAATTTAAATTTTGACAGGTCGCTCACAATTTTTTAAAATTTATGAGTGCATTACTTTAGATATTTTAGACTAATAAATTAAAAAAAAAATTGTGAGCGACCTTTCAAAATTTAAATTTTGAACTGAAACTTTCAGAAACTTTTTTTTGGGGGGGTCTATAAAACTATACCGCAACGAGAAAGAAAAATTTTTGAAAAACAAAAATATTCCATTTTTGACTGTTTTTGAAATGCAAAAAATTTGGAGCGACCTCTTAAAAAAATTTTTTTTGGAGCTGTTCTTTGGAGTGGGCTCTTAAAAAATCAAAAACTGACATTTTTTCGCTCGAGACTCAAAAATAGAAAATAGTCGTTTTTTTTTTGCGTCACTCTACTCTGTAGCGAGTTACATTGCTTGTGTTCTATGGGGCAGTCGAGTGGTAACGAATATTTTGGCGTTATAAGAGAGTTGTAAAGAATCGAGGTCGCTCTAACCGAGTTGAGCAGTACTTGTGCGTAGCCCCCCCTCCAAACTGAAATCGTGATAGGGTGCGTTATTCTCCTCGACCGAAATTCGAGTTCTTGTAACCTAACAACCCAGGAGCCTATTCGATGGATTTCGGGTAAAAATGGTGGGAACGATCGTTGTTGTCCAATCTGCCGGGATCTCGGTTTGTCCAGATTGTTCTGGTCAAAATCGAACATTTCGAGAAGTCATCGACCTTCGCATCCAACCTTCACTGACTGATAATCTCGCCCGAGTTTTTAATCTGAGAAACGCAAATCGCCGCTTACGTAACGAGCGGATGCAACGGCTACAGGAGCAGATGCGATGCAAGAAACGGTCGCAATCCTCTGTAATCGATTACAAGAAATGGTGTGGATTACGATTGGTGGTGATTAGAAACGTTACGATTAGAAATGGTGTGGAATACCATATTTTGCCGAATACCGAATATTCGGTTAAAATTCTAACCGAATATTCGGTCGAATACCGAATACTTGGCTAAAATTTATTAAACTTTTTAAACCATTATTAAACTTTGGTTGCAATGATTCATTTAATTAGTTTGTTCTTAAACAATATTTTATAGGGTGTAAAACTTCAAAAATTAAAATGCTGCAAGATTTAATAGCCAAGTGTTTCCTTAATATATTATTAATAACGTTTTTAAATATTCGTGAAATGCTGGTCATTTTTTTACCTGCCTATTTTATTAAAAAATGAGCAGTTAATTGACTCGACCTATTTATGAACACTTCATGTTATGAGATTTTTCCCCCCCCTGATGACTGTTTCAAATTTAAATGAGATAGTCATAGCAAGGTTAATGTAACGTGTCATAAGATTTAAGAAAAATTGAAACGCAACAAAATTTAAATTGAACATCTGGGTGTTTTCTCTTACATTAAAACTCATTTCATTGTGATATTAGTTTTTGGTGTAATTGTGGCAACGCTACGCTAGGGCGATCTGCCAAGGATTGGGGGGGGTTCTTTGGTAGGAGGACTTTCTAAGGGTTTCTAATGCGTATTCACATGTGATATTAGTCAGTAACAACTTGAATTAATTTAGTACTATGGTACTATATCTTTCATTCATGATATAAAAAATATGTATTTGTTTACCAATGGGTGAATAGTTTAATTTGTTTACTATTCGGTTGCCGAATATTGAAGTATTCGGCCGAACCGAATAGGCAGTATACCGAATACCAACCGAATATTCGGTGCATCCCTAATTACGATGACTAACAATTTCAAAAAAAAGATTATGACTAGTGAATGCTAATTTAGTAAAATAAGTCATCTTGATGTTCAATAAATCAAATATCAAAAGATTGCAATAACAATGCAATTTTATCATAGCATTTTTGCAAAATTTGTAAATTATTATTTTAGTCATCGATTACGGTCGATTGTAATCGGCGCGAAGTCTGGTGTCCGCCCATGTCGGAAGGCACCAAAGAGTATCACCCATAGTCTCACCGACACAAAAAAAGTAGTTTTCTTATATAATACTCAAACAAATTGCCTAGGCATAGGACCTGTATTTGTTAAATTTTAAAGGGATCATTTTATAAATAACACTTTTTTTCATAAAAAATAAATAAACACACTCCCTCTTTTTTCGCGCCACGAAGAATCCTATTCGAAATGTACTGAAATCGATTTTCAGGCAATCGCGAGGGCTGCATTGGGCAGCAAGAATTTTATGGATATCTCTTTTCTTCTCCGAGATCACGCAGGATATGTAAAAAGAATGTTTTGGCCCCCTATCGCCCCATAAGTTATGAATTTTGGAAAATGCTTTCAGATCGAGCACATATGCTAAGAAACCCCCATACGTATACCGAATTTCGTATTATGACCTACAACCATTTTGTCTAGGCAAATTTAAAGTGACCAGACGTCCTGCTTTTGGCGGGACAGACCTGATTTTTACCTCGTATGTCCCGCTGTCCCCACAGAATCCCAAAGTGTCCCGCTTTTCCCATTCCTGTCCCGGCAAAGTCCCGCTTTAGGAAAAATAAACAAATGTAAAATAAATTGGGAATCCATCCACGCGAAAATGATTGCGTCGTTTACAAAGTTTTTGGTTACTTGTATCTAACTTCGGTTTTCTTTCATATGGATGGGGGATTCTATAGCTATTATAGAAAGCTAAGTATTTTGGAAACGGATTCAAAAATGAACAATAAAATGACTTAAAACCTAAATTTATGGAATAGGCCTATTTTATTTGTATATTCGCTCTATTTTTTAAACTCATAAAAGAAGAAAATCAAATTATGTGAAGGAGAAAAAACAAAAATCTTGGGGAGGGGGGTGTTCGGGATGGGTTTTGACCCCTCCCGACTCTGCGGTTCAGAGGTGTCCCGCTTTTCGGTCCAGAAAAAAGGGTCAAACTATTGAAGTACGAAAAAACGAACGTTCACTTTCGGAACAACCCGATAGGAATGCTCTCCGACACATACGCAGACCTTCATTCTGTTGTCCTACACAAAATTCCCACAGCTTTCTGGACGTCTGTAGACAACTATAAAATGGGGTCGTTTCATTGCGGACACCCTGTAGCAGGGGCGTAGCCAGAAATTTTTCATGGGGGGGGTTACGACTACTGCAACTCATATATATGCGTACATTTCTGTGATATAGGAGTGAAGAATATACATTTTGTATGGACAACATTCCTCATGGGGGGGGTTATGACCCCCCTATCCCCCCCTTGGCTACGCCCCTGATGACGGGTAACACATATACACGCAGGGCCTCATTTGCACAGGAGCTCACGAGAGCTCAGCTCTGGTAGACAAAAATCCCGTGCTTGAAAGAAATAGCACCCAAGTGCTAATAAACATAATAATGAATGAATTCTAAAAGCTGCGATGATAAAAAATGAGAGAAAACACTCTCGCTCATGGACAGAGAGCGACACTTTTTCAGCTTGAACATAACTATTGTAGAGAAACATTCCCCATGAGTCAAACGTACCCCGTTCACTCGGGAGCAGGGTTGGACGGTATTTACCGTCTGATGGTATTTACCGGTTTTTACCGTCTTTGGAAAAACATGTTTTTACCAGGGTTTTTACAATCTTTGAGAAAAACTTAATAATTTGACTATTTTTGGCCACTTTTTTGAAGATTTATCTCTCCATCCATGGCTGAGAGGTTCTGCTATCGAAACTGGATGGTGGGAGGTGCTAGGTTCATACCCTGGTCGTGCCTGTTGATCTAGCTGTTCGGAGTTTTCCGTGGATTTTTTTTTCAGAAATCGCACATAAATACTGGCTAAGATCCCTTAGGAATAGGAAGGTATTCCCCAATAGGATTAGGAACCTAGTGCAGTCCATCGGCCTTAATCCACAAGCAACCCACGAAGATTTATCTGCGATTTTTTCATTTTCTCTGGGATAAAAGTTCAGGACATTTAATATCGCTATTTCCATTTCTATATAACACTATTCACCTAATTCAGTGTCTGATTGGGTAAGTAAAAGAATGCTATACGAAAATAGTTCATTTTAAGGAATAGAATAAACTCAGAAAACTTTCATCCATGTTTTCATCTTACAAGAAATTCAAATTTATAGATAATGTACATTTATCATTATTAAACTTATTAAAATTATTATTATGAGAAGGCACATTACACTATTTATTACAATTATGTAATGCAGGCTAGTTTAAAAATTTTTACTTAAAGGAAAATTGTAAATATACTTTTACTACGCATGACTTATCTTAATCATTTTAATGAAAACTAAATGCTTACAAATATTTGTTACATAATGTAGTTTGCACAATCACATAATGTAGTTTGCATCATCAGGACATCCTGATGATGATATATCCACATCCATTACATGAGAATACAGTTTTATAAATAGCATTAATATACAGTTTATGAGTCGGGGAGTTTATCGTATCAATAGGTTTTTACCCCTTTTTCCCAGGTTTTTACCGGTAAAAACCTAGTTTTTACCATGCCCTGGTAAAAACCAGTTTTTTCCGGTAAAAAGCCAACCCTGCTCGGGAGGAGACCCAAAATTCGAGAACGAAATCTTTAAAAAATGTCAGAGATAGGGAGATGAATATAAAGCTGACTTAAACCCCTTTTCAACGTCTCTCCAGGTTCAACTGGAGGACTCGTTTCGACGTTTCGTAAAAGATAATTCAAACAACACCTTCCGATGGAGTGCTCGATTTCGGTTCCTGTCCCTGTCCCCAGTCCTCGTACAAGAACTCACTTCATTCGACATTCCTGTCATGGTTCTTGGGGGTACCAATACTTGTCTTACAGAAATAGAGTTCCCAAAGACAACGCACTTTCAGCTTCGGTGTGTACCAGTACTCGGATAACTTGCGGCAGCCCCTAACATTCGGCTCGAGGCAAAATCTTCGTGATGGCAGTGGATTGCGGTTACCATTTTTTTTCCGGTTCAGTTTAAAAAAACAAAAAAAATCAATTCAATACAGTGAGGAGAAAAACACACCATCCATCCACACATGAGACGCGCATTTTGCAACTTCATAGGTAGCTTTCAAATCCACGAGAGATGAAACAAGTCCCCCAGTTTTGGAGTCCCTCGCCGCAAAACGGGGGTGGCCAAGGAGGTTCCTTTCACGGCATGGCTTATTTCGACACGCACCCTTTCAGAATGAGTTTCAGAAAACTTCAAACGGACACTATTCATTTCTTGAAAACAATTCTCTCGTAAAACTCACCAGTGGACTTAAAAAAATAACTCACTGAGTCATTAAAGGTGAATAGGACTAGTACGGGTATTGACGAGTACCCACTCGTCCTTACGATTCTTAATACTGAAAATAAACTGATAACTGACCCTTTCAAAGTCCCCACCCCCTTTATAAATAGCCTTCGTGAAACATTCCTGCAATCCGTTTTTTTACCGGAAAAATATCTTAGAGCACACAGGGGCTACCTCTGGCCCGCATTCCGATGTCACAGCTTTGTATCCGGCCCGAAGAATACATCAAAATCCCTTTAAAAAAAACCCTTCAAAATCCCATACGAATGACGGCCCTCGACTTCCTCCAGTTTGGCCCGCCACTTTTCAAAGGTTGCCCGTACCCTGTCTCAGAGGAATAAAAATAGTACTGTCCACGCACAAGTCTGCGTCAGCCATTAAGGGCACAAGAATCCCCCATACCGTTGTTTGTCCTAGTGAGGCACACATAAACAAACTCTTTTCCTCGCCAATCAGGATGTTTTACTTTATTCAACTTACAACAACATGAACAAACAGTCTTCATTAAAAGATCCTACGATTAAGGTATCCGACTGCGTTGCGTTGGAAAAGTCAGATTCCTCAAAAATTCACATTTTTGTTTTACTGTCGCAAGCCCCATACTTAGCTATTTTAAAACTGATTTCATTTCAATTCTATGTGTTTTAAGACGCTAGTGAAGGCCATTTAAATAGTAAGAGACGGGCTGTCCCATTTTAAATGCTTTCGTTAAAAAATGAAATTTTTTCGCAGCTACTGCGCGAAAAACATGATTTCTGAAAAACTAATGAACGATGCATGATTTAAATGAGCACGCATGTTTCTTGGACCTTCACGACTATAATAGACCGCAGGTTTCAGAGTAGATGTATTTTATTATGTTTGGATGATTTTTTGACCAACGCTGAAATTTTCTTTTAATTTTCTAATAAATTTAAATTTTTTAAAAAATAAATATACACACTATAGTTTAAATTGTTATTATTTTAAAGCCCCGCGCAATAACTTCTCCCTTCCAAAAAAGAAGAAAAAAAAATTAGGATTGGTTTATTCTGAAAATTTTTAAAAATCTTCCCCCTTCCAAACACACATTTTGTTTGAAGTCATCTGAAATAAGCGAATAGAGTGACAGGATGTCAATAAAACAGACAGTGAAACGTGACATCCAAATACTCTATCAACATGAACGGAATACAACCGCTTTTTGTAAACAGTCCTATTTTTTAAAAATAACTCATTCACACACATAATTCGGAATTTTGCAATTTTTTCAACATTAAAAATACTGTTTACAAAATGGAGTGGGTTATTTTCTGACAGGCTGGTATGCTCATCGACTCTAGAGCATTTCGAATCATTGAAAAGAAGTTTAAATTAATTTATAGAGAAATGTCAATTGGAATCGTTTTCATTGTTCATGATTTATAATTAACAAATCTTTTGAAATAATAACTTTTGAACTATTTTTCTCCTTTGGAATGTCATTGTAAAATTATAAAATGTAAACTATAAGATTTTGGGGCCCCTAAAATCGATGGGCCCTGGGCAGTGGCCCGTTTGCCCTGCCGGTCATAGGGCACTGATCCATATTTGTTGTAAAAATAGTCAATAGATCCAATGATATTGGTAAGAGGAGATAGCACGTGAAACTTTACGAGGAAAATCTGCAAGAGGAAAATGTTAAATAAAGCGGTTCGACGGACCCACTCATTTTGTATATTCGACGGGTCCGCCCGCTACTGGAGTGGTGTCGGACCCGCGGGCCACCGTTCCATTCCGAGACCCGTCTCCGAGGAATACACAGTGCCCTATGATCGGCAGGCAAACGGGGCCACTGCCCAGGGCCCACAGATTTTAGGGGCCCCAAAATGTTACATTTTTATAATTTTACAGTGAAATGACAAAGGAGAAAAATATTTCAAAAGTTAATATTTCAAAAGATTTGTTAGTTATAAAACATGAAAAATGAAAATAATTCAAATTTACATTTTTCTCTCTCTCTCTCTATGTATAGATTAATTTAAACTTCTTTTCAATGATTCGAAATACTCTATAGTCGGAGTCGCAAACCAACATGTAAGAAAATAACAGATTCATGTAGGATCCTATTCACATCATAAAAATGACTTACTCGTAGAAGATTCACCAGCGTTCCGAAAAAATACTCCACATTTTTTTTCGCGGGAGTATTTCCAAAAAAAGAGGAAAAAACCACACGTGAATGTCAGTGAGTATCAGAATCTGTATAGACTGGCGAGTACCCACTCGTCTTCACTGTTCGACTTCCAACAACATACTATGAAGGGGACAAACAGAAGCACATGCTTTATACGCAAACGAAAGGGAGAAACCACTGCCGAAGAACAACAAAAAATAAAACAGACGGCCATCGCCGGATTCTTCTTGTGAAATTTCGCAGCGCCCTCTGTACTTCCCGAAATGGATGATGAGGCTCTGTGTTTTCTCTTTCGTTTATGCATCGCAGTCAGTTTTGTTGGCTTCGTGGAATCTCTGAACTTATTTCTCCGTCCCAGAATTCCATGGTCAATGAATGTCCCTTCAGTTTACATTATACAGTGCGCACCGATTTTAACGGACCTGGGATAGAACGTACTCTCGGTTATAACGTCCCTAGAAGCCAGGTCCCGATTATAGAAGTCCTATATTGATTATGTTATTGAACTTGGGTTAAAAAGTACGTACTTAGGCTATCACGTATTTTTTATACCAGAGCCAAAAGTAAAATTTTGCTTTTCTTAAGCATTTTATTTTCTTTTTCTCGGACATTTCAGCACCTTCCAAAACACGCGTTGTCCTTTTTCGGATTCTCTAGCGAGATGAAGGGTGTATAAAGGAAGGCAGCGATCTTTCATCTTTTTCGCCTGCTAGGTAGGGCTCAGAACAAGGCGCTGTTTTTTATGGGTCATTCATCCATGTTAATGCCTCCCGAAAAGCCTCATCTAGAATGATTCGGATGATAGCGAAGAAGAAACGGAGGAGCCTACACCCAGCCTATCCGACGCATTCCATGCTGCAAAAACAGGATCGCGATTTTTTGAATGCCGCAGGGAGGATGCAGAGAGATTACAAAAGTGGATATCCACAACCAAACGGTATTTTTAAAGTAGCCTCTTCCCATTTAAAACAAAAGAAAATGATAAATTATGGATCTCAATACTCATACAGAATTTTCTCCGCTTCATTTAAATTTTAAAAAAATCAGACCTGTTTAAAACACATATTACAATGAAAGGATGAGCCCGCTTTCTTTTCTTTTTGTGTCCTATTGAATCTTACCGGCGGTACTGCTTATAACGTACTTCGGCTATAACGTACTACTTTTTGAGGTCCCGTGAGAGTACGCTACAAACGGAGTCTACTGTACTGAGTCGAAATTCGTTTAACTGCCCACTGAGTGACAAGGTAGGAGGGAGAAAAGAGAGGTCCACCTCCCTTCTCGAAATTTTGATTTTTGTTTAAATGATGATGAGAATGGATGATGAAATGGAAATGAAGTCTTGGGGGGGGAAAAAAAAGTAAAATCCGGAGTGACTCCACTCGACTTTCCGAACACTACCTATGACCCAGCATTGAAATAAACGCTAGTGCACTTGCAAGAATGTCCCCCATAGGCCATCCTGTCAAAAAAATCTGGGTCGCAGCCCTGTAGTGTTTCTACACGGCTGCGACCTATACACACCCCAATCCATACCGGTCTCGCGACGGTGGTTCATAACATAGATACCCAATGCGAGCTCCATCGAATGCCCCGTTGAGCAGCGATCGTGTTCACTCACACACACATACATACGTACATCTCGTAAATCTCGTACATCCATGCATTCAGAAGACCTCCAAACGTGTCCCTACACCCCAATTTCGAAGTCGAACTGTTTCACGAAGACGCTACTTTCCTGACAGGGCACATGTTCGGAAAGTTAAAAAAATTCAGAGGCAGTGCGCCCTTGATTTTTTTTTTTTCTGCCAGCTGTCGTCGGAATGGGTGGGAGTGCGGGAGGGAAGCATTAGGGACTGAACCTTTCCCCTCTGAAGGTGACGAAATAAAAGAGAAAATATCATAAAAATGGAGAATTGTCAGTGAATGGATGGATTCTATATTTAAAAACTGTCTGTAAATGACTTCCAAAATATTTCCTATACAGAACAAGTTGCCTGCCAGGACGGTCACTGGGGTGAGAAGGTGAAGGCAAACGGGGTACGTGCCCCGGGCACCGCTGTCTCGAGACGCCGCCGAAATCGGTTGTAGTTCTGAAGGAAGGGGAGCCCAAATGAAGGTTTTTCCCCACGTGACGAAACCTCCCGTTGTGGCTGTGATTGTCTGTTACAGTGGCGGCTCGTGGGATACAGCAAGTACAGCCGGGCTGCACTTGAAATGATCAGCACATACTTTAAAATAAATTATTCTACTCATTTTCCTAAATTCAGATTAGAATTATGGAATTCCTACGGTAAATTAAAAAAATCTCAAAAAAAAAAAAAAAAAAAAACGTATTGTGGCCGGATCGCTCATTCAGAAAAAAAGCACTTTAACACTTTAATCTTCCCGCAATTCAATTGGGAAAATCTTTGGTTCAGCCCAGAGCGCTGATAAGAAAATGGGCAGCACCGTTGCCATGACAACGATTACGTAAGCAGTCCCTCCGGCATAGGCTATAATGGGGATACGCAGGTAAGACTCAACTCATCCAAGATTTTGAAACGTCGGCAGCACTTGAAAGAGGTGGATTCGACCAACTGATTCCACTCAAGCGGTGAATTCGACCCACAGAAGTGATTCGACAGAGAAGTCGAATTCAAGAAGTGATTCGACACAAGCGGTGAATTCGACCCACTGATTGGCTCGAGAAGTGAGGGAGGGGGTAAGGAGAATATAGGTTCGGCAAACTCTCGACTTTATATTGCTGAATGTATCAAGAAGGTAAACCTGAATAGACGCTTGTGAATGGACAATGACCCATCCAAGCAGTATTATTTTTAAGTAAGCAAGAACTGGCATTGAGAGGACATGGCGAGCGAGAAAATTCTTTCAACATGGGAAATTTTAAAGAGCTTTTAAAATGATGGATATCTGAATGAAAACAACGCCTTTTTATGAGGGCATCACGGACTGATTCGCAAGTTTAAAAGAAAGGAGAATTGATTTGACTTATAAAAAATAAGTAAGTTTCCTTTTTTTTTCTTTTCTTCTCAAGTGATCGTTACAAAAGAAAATTCTAAGGAAACTTCGAATCAGACACGGATGAATGCAATTTTGAGGATCAGAGCGGCTGGTTGAAATTTATGTCCATTTTATGGAAGTAAAATAGGATCTCTTACATTTTTTATGTAATTTCTTTTTTTTTTTTTTCCCTCGGTGAGGGCTTCATCCGCCAGCTTTCGAATTCAGTAACAAAGATTTTCCAATACTGTCCGGAGGAAGAGGGGGGGGGGGGGCTCATAGGCTTCCGGCTGCACTAACAGTTTTGATCACGGGCCGCCACTGGTCTGTTACAGATAGTACATGGACACTTGAACATGAACGCGGCCAATATGATAAATGCAGCTTATGTAAGCCCGCCCCCGTAACCCAGTGACATTCAACAGGGCCGGCCCAAGGGGGGTGCGAATGTAGGCGATCGCCTAAGGCCCCGCGCTTATAGAGGCCCCGCTCCTGGGCCATTTTTTATTGCTATCTCATAAGACATGATAGAGAAGAGGCCCCGCTCTTGCGCTTCGCCTGGGGCTCCGCACGCCCCTCGGGCCGTCTCTGCATTCAACATGGGCTTCTATATTCTATTCAATCCGGGGGAAGTACAAACTATTTTGACTTTATTAGACAGTTGTGACTGTAATTGAATTAACCTTTACCCTTCCCTCAACTAAAATATTGAGTGCGCAACTGATTCCTTCAGAGGATCGACTTGTTATTAACCCTTTGAGGCGTAATCCTTTCCCAATGCTGAAAAAAGGGCAGCCGTTGCTGTGCGGCACAGCCATCTGCGGTCAAAAGTAGGGTCTCTCGATCTCTGGCACGCGATGAAGGTTTCGATCGTCCGCCTTCTTGCGGGTCGTTCAGTCGAGCGATGGCAATGGCTGCCCTTTTTTCAGCATGGGGCCCTCTATCCAGCTGTTTTCGCATGCTTCCATTTTTCAGCAGATGTCAGTGCTGTTCAAAAGAATCGTGACCCTTTTTGGACGGGAAAGGACGTGCTCAAAAGGAAAGGATTCTCTTGGAGCTATGTCGCCCGCCACTTTTTTGATAGAAATCCAATCTATTCTTCGTGACTGGCAACCGTCAAAACGTCCGAGTTGGGTGTTCCCAGAGAGGGAACACTGCGCGTTAAAGGGTTAAAAAAATAGTTCCCGTATTCTTTCTGTTGAAACTACCGCAAGATATGCACGTAGGATGACTCATCCTTTAGTTTAGTGGTAAGGCGCCCGTTGAAAAAGGATGAATAGAACAAACACTTTTAAGTGAATAGACATGAAATATTTATCCACAAGATTGAGTGTGCTTTCACCCATATTCGGGCAACCCATATTCTAATAAATAGTTTCTTATTGAATTAAATCCACTAGGGTTCAACAGAAGAAAAGAGTTTATGTATTTTAATCTCTTGAAAACACTGTCATTTGGAGAAGCTATTGAGAATCGCACACTGTGCGTTTCCAATATAGGACGGGAAGTTTGCGGGCAGAGTTTATGACTTTATGACTGCCATAAAAAAAAAGTACAATTGAGTCAGTTCATCTGGTGATTTCACATGTTTATGGGTCATTTTCTCTTAACACAGCCATTTGAGCGACACCTATTTCAAAAAACAAAAATAGTTTTTCGTTTAAAATTGAGTTTTATTGCCTACACAGGATGTCCTGAAGAAATAAAACACAGACAGCAAAAAATCTTTTAAAATGTTAAACTCATTAAAATAAAATGACTAACTTTTAAGTAGACGGTGGAGTGACTAGCATTAAATAATTTATTGACGGACTTAATAAATTGACGGACAAACATACATGATTGCGCAAATTACTTTTTTGTTTGGCAATATAGTATTTTAATTTATAGTTTAAATACTATATTTTAATTTCTTTATAGTATTTTAATTATTGGAGCAATTTTAATACATCTAGAATGAGAAAACATAAAATATTTTTACCCATTGAGAATGCTTTATCTAAGTAGTTGTTTCAGTTTTTTAATTAGCATTCTTGTTTTAAAGTTAGCACTTTTTTAATTTATCAAATTAAAATAATCATGATATTGATTCTGTGTTTGAAAACTACGTTTAAGGGGATGGTGGGCTATGACATTACCAAAAATCTGCCCCCCCCCAAAAAAAAAAATCGGAATTAAAAAAAAAAATGTATTCTACTATTTTTACTGCATCTGCGGCAAAAAACCGCACGTCTATAACTTAATGAGTCAAAAGGTTATAAGCGTTTAAATATGTAAGTATCTCATAAAGGGCCCTTTAAAAGTCCGAAAAAAATGCCTTTTGTGTAAAATGAATATTTTCCGCAGTTCTGTGTCTTTAAAATGTCCCTTGCGACACAATTTTGGAAGAAATCTTATAAAATTCATGACTGAGACTGATACATATGAAAATGAATTTTCTGTTTCAATTTTGGTTTTCGTTAAGATTATAAAAATTCAATATAAGTTTATAAAAACAGGAAGTTTTTGTGAAAAATCAGTATGAACTCATAAAAATACTTTCTAAAATTTTAATTTTCAACTAATCTCTATATTAATAAGAAAATGGATTCGGAATGCATTTTTGAACAATAGCAAGGTAAAATTGAAAGAAAAAATTAAAAATGGACGCAGAAGAGACATTTCTTTTAGAAATTAAATTTTTTTAAATTTTAAATAAAAAAACCTTTTTTTGAGCTTTCTTTTAAGCATTTAATAGTGTCATACTTCCATGCCTATCAATACAGAAATTCATAATTTTTGGTCAAAAATTAAAAAAATACCTTTTATCATGTCTACCGTCCCCTAAATAACATGTTAGTTACATAGTACATCCTTTTTTTAAGGAAGTGCACGTATATAATATTTCTTTATTTTAATATTACAATGCAGTCTTTTTAAAATACACATTTTTCAATTTGGGTGAATAGAATAAACAAATTCATCCATCTTGTATTTAAAAACGGTAACTATTCCATTGTAACATCTGAAAAATAAGTACAGATTGAAATGACTGTTGTCATTTCTCACAATTTGCAAAAAATGACAGACATTGGCCACTCCCCTGCTTTGTAGCCATGTTGTTGTGTGTGATTATGGCAACGCTACACTAGGGCGATCTGCCAAGGGGGAGGGGTGCCTTGGTAGGAGGACTTTCTAAGGGGTTCTAACGCGTATTCACGTTACAACTGGAGAAAACCTACCAAAATTCCAGACCGTTAGATCGACAGCCGAGCGATGGGACCCGAACCCGGGACCTTCACACTTCGGCCATCTACCTGCTTTGTAACATGGGAATGACAAAAATGAAGGCTAGCATGTTTATTATTATAACTATAGACATAGAAATCAATCGCTCTCGAAGATAGATCGAAAAAACTTAATTATAGAAATAAAACTTAATTACGGATTGAGTTTTCGTTACAAGTGTAAGGTAAATTGCAAGGACAGGGTAATGGTAGTCCATAAAAATACTGACCAAAATTTAACTTGTAATTCTCGAGTTGTTCTTGATCCTACTTGCTCCTGCATAGAAAAGTACCAATGAAGACGGCTTCTTGGAGGATGCCAAAATTCGGAGATTCCATTCTGGCATAGTATAACTGTTGCCAAATAGGGGATTCATTATTTTCTTTTTATCACAGGGGAATGACATCCAAACAAGTTTTTTATTTTATTTTTTTCAGAAAAATACAAACCATGAAAAGTCAGTTTTCAGTATTGTATAATAATTGTTTAAAGGTTCAACAACAATTTTGTTAAATTATAATTGAATTCTGCACTTTTAGGTACAAATTTTGTGTTAAAGTGGAGGTAGGGACATACAGGGGACTGACACTTTTCGCAGGAAAACAATTCTTTAAGGGTGTATGTCGAAGAAAGAAATCTCTGTTTTGAGTCTTAGTACACACATTGAAATAAACGAATAGCACCAGGGTCTCCCAAACATTCCAGGGGGTTCTTCCTAAGCGGCTCGACACACTGCCCTAAGCGAAAAAGACGTGGCTTTTGTGACATTTTCAGAAAAAATTCTTAAACATTAATTGGAGCTGCAAAATGTTTCGAAGAATGACGCGCTTTGCGAAATAAAGTTCCGCTTTTTAAGAATTTTTCCTAAAAATTTTGAAACGGATACAGGTTTATAGTTTATTGCACTATGGAGTACAGCTTGTCAAGAGACCGTTTCAAAATGTTGAAGTGCCTGGCATCCTGAGTTTATGGTTACTTATGTACCCAAATCACATGATTTTTTTCGAACAACACCGTTAAGTGGATAAAATTTATGAGTGTTTTTCATCCTATTTTAAAAAAAAAATAAAGCAAGTATATTAAAGTATTCTTATAGTATCCATTTCATTTTATACGGGTTTATCTGCCGTTTTTGAAGCAGGGACCCAAATATCTCAATGGAGAGAAAATGACCCTTATGCACCAGACCGTAGCCAGAAAAAACTTTTGGGGGAGTGGGGATATTAGAGGGAGATAGAGAGCGCCGAGATTTTAACCACCACACAGAGCCTGATGATCACATGGGCATGCGAGGCAATAGCCCGGAGCCTCGGAAAAATGAGCCCCCCCCAATCTCCCGATGGATGGTTATCATGATGGATGACATATTCATATATCCTGCAATAATAAATTTTTTTCAACTCAATTTCCATTGTAAGATCTATAGCATAACTTTTAACAATCAATGGACTTAGAGATTTATTTTCTGATCTTCTCATTCAAGGTTCTTTAAGACTCGTGCATCCATCCACAAGAAGCGAGGCGTTTTTGAAAACGTAGGGTATGGCCCTATCTATAGGCTTATCACACAATATCCATTCGTTAACATTTTTTTCTTCACGATGAAGTCAAAAATATTTCGAACTTTTTGGTGTACCAGGAAAATTTTCTGGCGTGAGAAACTTGGCTCCCCTGCCTCGTCATGGTCATTCCTTGAATGAGCCTCACCCATGCGCTCATACTACAAACGATATTAAAATCATTTTTAAATACAGAGTCTCGTTCTCAATAAGCATAGATACATAGGTCATTTTTAATTCAATTTTAGCATTTTTAAAAAATGTTTTATTATTAGGCCTGGAAAATGCACAGCCAACAAAAATAAGTTAAAATGCTTGTGATAGTATAGGGGCCCCGTCTATATAGGATCAGGCTTGGCCAACACACAATACTACACAAATCGGGTGCTTTAATATCCCTCCTCTATATAAATAAAACAGACTGTAAAATGTCCGTTCGTTAGTTTGTCTGTGTCTCGCGTAGCTCCTAGACGGGGGATCCTAGACCTACCCAATTTTGTATGGAAATTCTCCAGGACGAGTCCCGACATACCTCGAAGCGATTTTTTCGGAATTCGAATGAATTTAGGAGAATCGATCAAAAACGTGTTGCAAAAGGCTCATTTGGCTCTCGCCCTTTCGCAATCGTGCCATTGTAAGCCTGCAGTGGAAAGAGGGAGAATGGAGCCTATCTAGGTTGCCCTATTTGGCAGACTCTTGAAGTAAAAATTAAATATTTTTTTGTTTAGATTAAATTGTTTGTAAGATTATTTTTTAATTAAAATATCGTGTGCATGTGAAATCAGAGTAAGAATGAAATGTTTTAGATCCAAGAAAAATAGAATTTCGAAATTTCCCGAGACTAAAATGTGCAAATTTTTAATTCGACGAAAAAATAAAAGGGTTGATATGCGATTTTGAGAAGATGGGATTCTAGCGTTGGGCGCAATGGATCGTCTGCTACACATCCAGAAATAGGATGTTAGAAAGATCCATTTTAATTGTGTTTCATGACACTCATGAACAATGATATACTTTCCAACTGAATGGAATAAGGAAAGAAAATAAGGAAGACCCATGGATTATAATACGCTTTTAATATAGAGCACTTGAGTGCGTATTTAAAATCTGAGAGTGTTTCAGATTTTCTTACTTTTTTTTTTTTCCTTTCCGTTTTTTGATAAAGGCCACTCTATCCAGAAGCTCTTCAGAATGAATATAGGACGAAAATAATTTGTATTTTTTGTAAGTTTTTATCTTTTAAATATATTAATTTTGTAACCATCTTAATTTTGTTGTTTTGAAGCCGGTGTGGAATAGGATTCTCTCCGAACAAAATTGATTAAGATGGCGGACCAACGGGTCGCCGGAGTCGGCTAGTTAATGATATAATGAATGTAACAGCCGGTTTGTTTTTAAAAGCGGAGCGCTCGGCAGCCCATCCATTGCCCGAGGCTGTTTTCAAGCCGCCTGTCATCATTGGCACGGACGGACAGACTCACCGACATCGGAAACGCATTGCAACTTTGTTTTGGAAAATCTTTGAAAGGGCTTTCCATTCGTATTTTGGTGTTGTTCGTTCTTCAGTCTAAATGGTGGATTGAATGCCTGAAATTCGTTTGCAGTCGATGTTGACACGAAATCTTTCATTTCGCGGATGTTTACATCGCGGATTATTAATCTAGGGGGAGAAAGAAGGCTCGAATGCGCCTCATTCGATGTAGTCAATTAATAACTCAACGGATAGTCAACACATCGTTAACCCTTTGAGGGGCAACCCTTTCCCAATGCTGAAAAAAAGGGCAGCCGTTGCTATCGCTCGACTGAATGACCGGCAAGAGGGCGGACGATCGAAACGTTCATCGCGTGCCACAGGTCGAGAGAGCTTTTTTTGACGACAGCCAGCTGTCTTCAGAAAAGGGACTCTCGATCAGTGGCACGCGATGAACGTTTCGATCGTCCGCCCTCTTGCCGGTCATTCAGTCGAGCGATGGCCACGGCTGCCCTTTTTTCCGCATGGGGCCCTCTGTCCAGCTGTTCTAGCATGCTTCCATTTTCCAGCCGATGTCAGTGCTGTTCAAAAGAATCGGGACCCTTTTTTGACGGGAAAGGACGTGCTCAAGAGTAAAGGATTCTCGTGGAGCTACGTCACCCGCCACTCTTTTGATAGAAATCCAATCTATTCTTCGTGACGGGCAACCGTCCAAACGTCCGAGTTGGGTGTTCCCAGAGCGGAACACTGCGCGGTAAAGGGTTAACAGAAAGAGCCACTGACATGCGCCGTAGTAAGGCGATTCCGAAGCAGCATCGCTCTAAACTGGAACGGACTGCCGTAATAGAGTGACCAGGGGTCGAAATGTGCGGTTGCCCGCTTGCCCGGGGCAATCCGATTTTTCAATGGGTAAGTAAAGGGTTTAGGCCGCTTTGGTATAAAATGTGGGGAAAGAACTGAGTGATTGATTGCGCATCTGGTCACGAAAAGTGGGTGCAAAATAGGCGTCCTGTAAAAAATGCACTTCCTTTTGTCCAGGTTGAGCTACTTAGTCTAAAAACGGTGAAAGAAGAGTTTCCTCTCCCCTGTTTGAAATAACAAGCAGAGTGGGGTGAACGCCATTTTTCACCCACACACGAAACAGAGGCAGGCGTATACCGGATTGAACGGGAGAACTGTGCGAGATATTTTACTGTATCAAATCCCATATAGAATTTTTCATTTACAAAAAAGGTGTCTTCATTTTCTTCGTTTTTACCTAAATTAATTGAGAACCAAAATCATAAAATATTTCACATGTTTCTATATAAGACTTAGATTGAATTAACGCTTTATGAATTAATTCACAGTAAGTTTTACATTAAGTAAGTATATACCTTTGCAAAAATGGGTAAAACGGGGCAAAATTTGATAAAACTTGTGCCAAGTTTTTTATATTAATTCGTACTTATCAATGCCAACTTCACGCGTTCAAAAGAGTAATAACAATAATAATAATCTTTATTTAACCGCTTAGAGAACTTAAGTAATTCTAAATAATAGTTGGGCAAAATTTTCCAAAATTATGTCATTTAGATATCGCAGTCCATATTGCCTATGTTGTATATCTCTTTTCAAATTATTTAGGTTTTGCGGTTAAGGCAGATCTACACAAGGGTTGTCTGCTTAATTAAGGCATGCCTTGGGCGGTGGACTTTTTGAAGGGTTCTAACCCGAATTCACGTTACAGCTGGAGAAAACGGCCGCGCGGTAGGCCAGAACCCTAGACTTATACACTTCAGCCGTTTACTAATTGTCATGAAATTAGTAAAAATTATTTATACTACTTTGTAAAAGGTACTTGATTAATTTTTATTTCATCAATTTATATCTTATAAAACTCTCTTCTTTATAAAACTTATAGCTTATTAAACTTTTAAGATAAACTGAAAAAAAAAACTTGCTGAAATACGCAAGAATGATGAATTATAAATATTTAGAAGGATAACTTATCAAATATTGAACTTCATATATGAATAAAATACAGCCAGATAAAAAAGAATGCAAACAATCTATTATAACAATTAATATAACTGGATGTAAAACTGTGAGAGTATTATTAAGAAAAGGGAAAATACTATTCACTTGCCCTCAACAAATAAAACATTTTTGCATAAAATACTTTGTATTGCATTTAAAAATATATATAAACAAATAAATATTTTAAAGAAACCCTAATGCTTAGAAAGCATTTAAAAACACAAGCTATTGGGAATGAGACAAATTGTTTAAACGAAGGGTTATAAAATATTCTTGTTTAAATTAAGCTAATCTGGTAGTGAATAGTTTTTTTTAAAATAATATTTTCTCAAGACGCAGACAGTTTTTTTTTTCTTTAAAGGAAACGGTTAAAATGACCCGTCAAATAAATGTTTAAAAGAAAAAGTTTTGGGGACAGAGAGGGGACACGCGCCCCCCAATTGCTACTCTTACAGTTCATATGTTTAATATACTTAAGAAAACTTTAGCTTTCTCAAGAAGAATTATCACCGCTCCCAGACCACTGAAAATTCGGAGGGACACATGAAAGATTTGAGGGGTCACATATCGAAATAACAGCAGAAAAGGTTAATTTCTTTTAAATTTTAAAACAGATGTTTGTTTAAAAATAAGATAACGTGTTCTTCTAATAATTCCCAAACAAAGTCATCCGTATTCAAATTCCTGTATTCGTATTCTCGGATATGAGGAAAAAATTATCCGTTTCATATCCGTATCCACGGATATAAAAACAAACTATTCGTTTTCATATCCGTATCCGCCGATCTACCTTTAATGACGATACAGCACACCGCTAAGGTCAAAATGTGGTCAAAAATGGACACTCTTTTTTTCGTATCAAAATAGCTGGGTAACAGGTGTCAGGAACGTTTTTTCCCCCTACTCCCTGTGACCCTGACTCGCGGCGAATTTTTAATTGATCCCCCAGCTTACCGCGAGGTAGAGGCAGAGGAACTTCCGTCAAGTTGGGGGAATGACAGCTTTTATACCAAATGGCGTATACACCCAAGTAAAGAAACCATTCGGTTCGCCTTTCGGGTAATCAAAAAAAGTTTAGTTCTTTTTTTTTTCCCCCATAAGATATGTTTTGCAGCTACATCAGTAGCAATGATCTGTTCAACACTGAAGAACAGATTTGAAGATATATCCGTCATTGAACTTATGAACTTTTTGAATGTTAAAATTTGGCCCCGAAACTGTGAAGAAATGTACGGTGACAAAGAACTGTATCGCAATATATTCGAAGCTGTTTTGCGAGAAAACAACTGCTCAGTTGAAAGCATTCCTATGCGAATGGACCCACTTTAAACAGTTTTTGTACGTATAATACATGAATGTTTCCAAATGTAATTGGAATTCGTTAAAAGAATTGGATAGTACGTAGGTTGCCTTTTCTGTTTTTACAAACGACCCATAGAAGGTGCTACTGAAACTTTTCTTCGGGATATTCGTAAAATTCACATTTAAATAATCTAGGAATCAGTGGCATTACAGAAATGGCCTGCGTATTTTGTTGACACGAGTGTTCTAAACAAGCCAGTGAGTGAAAAAAAAATGGAAATAACTCGGAAAGGTTTTCGTTGGATGATATTTTATCATTTTAAGAAAGGCCTCACTGGAAAAGAATGCTTACACTTCGTGAAACTTTTGGTCATGAAGCACCATCCGAAAAGACTGTTTACAATTCCTTTGGCAGAATTTCGTCGTGGTCGTGCGTCCGTCAGGGATGAATCTCATGAAGGACGACCCAAATTGGTAGTGATTCCAGACAACATCCATGCTATGCACGGCATGATTGAAGAAGATCGGCATGACACCTATCGTGAGATAGAAGCATCCCTTGTCCTATCACAGACTGCTATACATTCGATATGCTCGAACATTGAGCTGTTAAAAAGATGGGTTCCAGATGGATTCCGCACAAATTGACAGAAGCTCAAAAAGAAGATCGTGCAAATGGGCATAAGGAAATGCTAAAAAAATTCCAAATGGGAACTGCAAAATCCGTGTACAACATCGTTACAGGGGACGAAACTTGGATACATTCGTATGAGCTGGAAACTCAACAACCATCCACTGTTCGGGTGTTTCCAGAGGAACCGAATCCCACGAAAGTGGTTCGTTCATCAAGCACTTCCAAGAAAAGGCTTGCTTGTTTCTTCGGCCGTACAGGACCTAACGCAACCCTTCTTTTAGAGGATCGAAAAACTGTTAACGCTCAATGGTAAACAGAAATTGGTTTGCCAAAAGCCATCCACGAAATCAGGAAAAACAACAAAAATCGACGCATCCTTCTTCGTCACGACAACGTCAGCTCCCACACAGAACGTAAACAATGGATTATTCGAAGGATAAAAATATCAAATGAATGTCTCTGTTCTCTTGATTTATCTCCTGACGACTTTTCCTTGTTCCTTTATATTAAACAAAAAATGCGTGGACAGCGATTTTCATCCCCTCAAGAAGCTGTTGATACCTTCCAAAACCCTGTTTCGAGATGTCCATTTCAGAGTGAAAAAACTGTTTCAAGAATGGGTTTGAACGGGTGGAAAAGTGTATAAATCTGAAAGGCAGATATTTTGAAAAGCAATAAAACAGTTTGTTCGCAAAAAAATATTTTTTTCTTCCTACTTTTTGTAGAAACTTAAAAGGCAACCCTCGCTTGGATCATTTTTCATTGTTGAGAGACCTTGCTTCTTCCGACTCAGAGAGCAGATTGGGAGAGAAGTTTCTCTGCCATGAAAAAGGATTCAAAACGATAAGAGGGGCAAACTACGTTCTGTTGTGGCAAATCATCAACGTACATCATCATCAACGGACATCCAAGATTTGGATCCGGAAGAACTGAGCACGCGCTTAAGAGTCCTCTGTAGTCGGCTTGCGGAGATTCAAGTCCCAATGCTTTGCTATGGAGAAAAGTGCCTTAACGCCTCATCCTTTTTCTCAGAAAGTATTGGGTATTTTTAAATGAAATTTTCCTGTGTGAATCTTGAGAACTATTCGCAAGGATTGCGCGAATCCGATTGGAGTTCATTGAGCCGAAAGAGATTTTATTGCAGTCTAGAATGGATGTTACTTTTCAGACTGCAATAAAATCTCTTTCGGCTCAATGAACTCCAATCGGATTCGCGCAATCCTTGCGAATAGTTCTCAAGATTCACACAGGAAAATTTCATTTAAAAATACCCAATACTTTCTGAGAAAAAGGATGAGGCGTTAAGGCACTTTTCTCCATAGCAAAGCATTGGGACTTGAATCTCCGCAAACCGACTACAGAGGACTCTTATGGCCTTATCACACTAAAGGGAAAATCCGAGCCCCTTCGCGCTGGACTCACTTTTCCGACGGACTTGAAGGCGTGGTGATCTTGAAGGGTTGCAAAAGTCAATACACTCTCACCGACGCCCAAGAGTCATCGCATCGCTGATGAGGCGTGCAGGTTCTTATTGGACGGATCGTGCGCTGGTCTATTGACGTCGGATCGGCAGCCATCTCTCATTCCAAAGTCCACTCGAACGCGGCCATAATTATATTGGCACGTGATTCTGACATCGAGCCAAGCTTCGAACAGAGTCGCCATGGCTCGAAATGGCTTGACGGACTTGAGGCGTGGAAAAGTGGATCCAGCGCGAAGTGGCTCGGATTTTCCCTTTAGTGTGATAAGGCCATTACACGGAAAAAATTTAGAGTCATTTTGGTTGCAGCAACCAGTGGCTGCCATTCATTTCCCGCAAGTCAGGTTATCTTTAAGGGTTGCAAAAGTAAACAAACTCTCTCCGACGCCCAATAGTCATCGCATCGCTGATTGGGCGTGCAGGTTCTTATTTTATTGATCGTGCGTTGGTCTATTGACATCGGATCGGCAGCATCGGAAGGGCAGCCATCTCTCATTCCAAAGTCCACTGGAACGCGGCCCTAATTTCATTTACGGGTTATTCTGACATCGAGCCAAGCTTCAGACAGAGTCGCCATGGCTCGAAATGGCTTCTGACGTAGCAGGAAGAAGTACTCTGATGGGCCGAAATTTCGTCCGACTCAGATTTTGTCCTTCGGAAAGGAAAAAGTGGGAGTTCGCGGTCGTCTAGGTAACGGCGGAGAAAATCGGCCGGAAACTCGATTGGCAAGGAAAGTGGGTCGGATTTTTCTCAGTGTGATAGTCCTATTAAGTGCGAAGCAGAGAAAACCGTATCACAAACTTTATAAAAAGCAAAAACTAACGGAGGATTCAGACAATCCTCTGTTCATGAAGACATGGGTCATGGATGATGGCAATGAAGATAGTTGTACAGAGGAGAGCTGCACAACGGATGACTATTAAAAGTGGTGAATACCACTGGTACCGTTTTATTCCTATTTGCACTACCGAATAATGGCAAATTTATGAATAAACATTTGTCAATTTAACTTTCACTATGCTATATTTGTTATTTATTGTGTTTATTTTTCATTGTTCAACGTTAAAAAAAATTTCTTAGCGAAAATTTAAGGACAACAAACTTTACTTGCGGGCAACCAACATGATTTGAGCGGTTGCCCATGGGGCAACTTAAAAAAAATCACAAGATTCTGCACTTGATAAGGACTGACATTTGGTGAACAGGACGAAAATGATTTTATTCTTCTTGATGGACACATTTCCTTCACTGTTTTTGGCTGGAAAAATATAAGATGAAAATACATAATACTCTCAAACATCGTTAGTATACATCGAAATGACAGACTAAGGGGGGGGGGGTGACTTCTGAAGCGCAGTTTACATACACTGAAGTGCAAAACGAAATTCTAAATGTTTGTAGAATGAGTGTGTCTGTCATTCATTTACATTATAATTTATGTAAATGAGTAGAAGAAGAATTGAAATGAATAAAATGGATGACAACGTTAGGGAAAGGATGAGTGAAGAGGGTGAAGTACAGTTTAACTGTACTATCAATTCTCTTTAATCTGCCATGGGTCCAGAAGTCCAAACGAAGAAGAATCCTGGACGAATTCCTAAAATGGGTGGACGAGGCAAAGAAACAGCGAGAGTTTTGCTCCACCAAAAATGAACTGCTCTCGGTAGATGACTTTGACAAAGAAATGGATGGACGCGAGACGAGAAACAGGGCGTCTCGCAAATCAGCCCGAAAGCTTTTGTGTCGTCTCGCAAAATCCCTGGATCGTAATGTTCAAAAGGTTTGTCTCGTCTCGCGAAAAAGCTGTCCATCTCTGTCCCGTCTCGCATCCATCCCGAGAAATGGAACCGATTTTGTACAGTGCACTCCTAAAAGAGATGACGTCTTATGTGGAATGGCTGAAACAATATCGACGCAATAAGCGGAGTACAGGAGGCCGAAAAAGCCCGTTAGAAAGGTCTGGAATTCTGAAAGCCTATGCAGAGTGACGTCTTATCTAGGTGACTGACTGCCTGACGATGCTCGGCTGTATTACTTCACAACGGCTACACTAGGCAATATCTGTTTCATTTTCGAAGGGATTTGCGAATTAAAAAAAAAGGTTGGGAACCACTGTACTAGGGTAGAGGAGACCCCCCCGAAAGTGCTAAGTCCAGGGCCTCTGAAGGGTTCAAGTCCGTTCTTCGAAACGTAGCCAAAATTTGTCAAAACGGCGAAGTAACAAACTCATCCAGTGACAAAGAAAAAAAATGTCACCTTTCTGAGCGATCTATCTTGTCTGTCATCAGGCAGGCCCAAATCTTGGTGCGACACAGCACAAACAATTCCCATTCACTTAATCGAAAACGTTCAGTTCCTCTCTCGGTTAACCCTTTCACGTGCAGTGTTCCCGCTCTGGGAACACCCAACTCGGACGTTTGGACGGTTGCCAGTCACGAAGAAGAGATTGGATTTCTATCCAAAGAGTGGCGGGGGACTGAGCTCCAAGAAAATCCTTTACTTATGAGCACGTTCTTTTCCCGTAAAAAAAAAATGGTCACGATTCTTTTTAAACAGCACGGACATCTGCTGAAAAATGGAAGAACGCGAGAACAGCTGGATAGAGGGTCCCATGCGGAAAAAAGGGCAGCCGTGGCCATCGCTCGACTGAACGACCCGCAAGAGGGCGGACGATCGAAATGTTCATCGCGTGCCACAGATCGAGAGACCCTTTTTTGACGACAGCTGGCGTCTGCGCTCGCGCACAGCCAGCTGCGTCAAAAAAGGGTCTCTCGATCTGCGGCATGCGATGAACGTTTCGATCGTACGCCCTCTTGCTGATAGTTCAGTCGAGCGATGGCCACGGCTGTCCTTTTTTCAGCATTGGGAAAGGGTTGCGCCTCAAAGGGATAACGTGTGCGGATATTCGTCGGTGTTTGATGGATTCTTGGGAGATCTTTCGTGTCATTTCGGCCGTGCTTTATCACCGTTTGCCGGTACCACGAAGTTTAATTTATAGGAGGGGACACTTCTCTTAGAAAGTGGGATATCATCGTTGTTGCAAACAGATGGCGCTACGCACACTGCGTCACTACGTATCTCCTGCACCTGCGCATCTCAGGTTGTTTATATTTCCATCGAGGGCGCAGTCAATGGAGATCGTTGAATGAGCAGAACTTTAAAAAATGAAATACATAGACTTATGAAGGTGATATATAATAATTTCAGATGCGTTTTAATTACATAATTGTCTTAGATTACTATTTCGTTAGGAATATAGGCAACAGCTTTGAAGCGAAGTAATATGTATGTAATGTCGTGTTATTATTTTGCCCAGAAGCCGTATTTTAAGAAATAGTAGTCAATTTAGAAGAATGTAGTATGTGGGAATGCAATATTTAAAAAGTGTTTATTTATAACCAGCTGCGTGCCCGTTCTTCGCACGGTAGGAAATGAAAAATTTCCTCACATGTGTAATTCGAATTAATTCCAGTGATGTGGAATCTAGAAAAAGCAAAATTATTTCACTCTTGACTTAAAATTTGCGTCATATATGTAATAACCTGAGATCATTTCAATATAATGACACACACACAAAAAAAAACTATGTCAGCATCATTCGGTATCAAAAAAGTGAAAATGGACCGTTTGCAGTGAACTTCTCACTTTCAAAATGTCTTATTTCCTCAGACATGCTGTCTTTTAGGTTCACGTTTTAGCGTTAAATACCTCAGACACTACATGAAATGGACATTTTTTTAATTTTAAAAATACGTCACCCTCTCTTGCAACCCTTTACAAAAAGAAAAGAGATAAGAGATAAGACTGCGCTATTTATAAAGGCTTTAAAATTGTTTTTCTAGATTATGCAGTTTAATTTTTCTTCTCACAAATAAATCCAGTATTTATAAAAGGAAATTGAGCCAAGCAAAGAAATCGTCTGCTCGCGGGACCCGTTTTTATTTATTTTTTTCAACTGGCAATTTTAATCATTGTTACTGTATCCATGACAACCAAACCGCAAGATATCAAACCGAAATTGATAAGCAGGTGTCACGGAAATGAAAATCCTTCTTTACTTAAAAATTCGTAAAAATTCTCCTAATTTATATTTTTCCTCCGTTCTTCTTTTAAAAGTGGGTTAATTGTGTGCTCCGTCTTTTGCCGAAATATAAAAATGTTTGACAGATAGAATTCAAGATGCAGCAGTTTTAAAAATATTTTACGAAAGTCAGCGTCCAATTTAATTTTATTTGAAAAATTCCCAAAAATCTGCAAATTATGTTACACAGTCCGAACAAACAGTTTTTAAAAGAAAATTTTCTCCTCTATACGATGATGTAACTATCGTTTTCTTGCGAGTGCAATTACCGGCGTTATTATGTATTACGCAAGAAAAATCGCTAAAAATCGGACAAAACATAAAATAAAACATTTTCTAATTCGAATTTCGAAAAAATCGCTTCGAGGTGTGTCGAGACCCGTCTTGGAGAATTTCCGTACAAAATTGGGTAGGTCTATGATCTCACCAGTTTCGGAGCTACGCGAGACACAGACAGACAGACAAACGGACAGTTTACACTCTGTTTTATTTATATAGATGACGATCACGCTCAAACAAGCAGTCTTTACATTTATTCCATGCTGAGACACATTTTAACACAGCTTTAAATGGCCGCTGAAAAACTCTTATTAAAATATTAAATTCATATCACATAGAGAACTCAGTCATGAATTCTAAGCCATTTTCTAATGTAGATATGTAACCGTGGCAGACGAAAACTTCTTTTCTGTCAGCCACGATAGGCGCACTCGTTAACACATATAAACTCGATATTTTAATAATCCTAAAATAGAGCATTTTCTTTTCTTTCTTTACTCATGACTAAGGCAACCCCGTAAGCAAAAGTGCAAAGAAGATAATTAAAATGGAGTGCTCGCGTTCATAATCTCGTTCACACGCTAGGTTGGAAAATTAAAAACAAGTCAAATGAGTGATCCGTCAGCACGAGAAATGCTTCATTCTTTGACCGCTAGGATCGCTGCACGTCACTCGATTTCCAGTGTTTACATAATTGACTCTTATTGGGGGTACCCAAAATCCAGCATAGCAGTTATGGAGAGTGTCCACTCCTGTAATATAATCTCCGTGGCCGGTCCAAACACAATCTTGTCTGGACTAGTGACGGGTGGGAGGGGGGGGGGGCATGAACGAGCGAAGCGATTCGAGTCAGTCGATTACTAAATGCATTCGAGATGATCGATTTTGAGAAATCCTTTCGAAAGCTCAGCCTATAGCATTCGGAATCTCGAATTCCTAAAATCGCGAATATTCACTATTCGATCCATTCTATTCGACCCCGAGTTATCGATTAGAGAAATATTATTCGCATAGGCGTAGAGTTATATGGGCCCGTGGGGCTCGAGCCCTCCCAATAAATTGTGAATAGGGGCTGAGCCCACCCAATAATTGACCACTCAATACAGAAAACTAATTTATACTAACATAAAAAGAAAGTATTTCATGCCATTTACAAACGTTTAAAAAAACCTTTACTTGTACTTTTAAAAAATTTCTTCTTTTGATGTCAATCATGATTTAGTATTCATTGTGACACACACAATTTTACTATAAGCTGCCCTCGCCAGGCTCTGGTTCATTAAAATCAGATTATGCAATGTAAAGTACGAAATGAAGAAACGTTCAGATGTGTCTAAAATGCACTATCTCATCGAAAATGTTTTTTCCCCTCCTTTGGATTTTTTACTTTGCTTCTTTTTTTAACTTATAAGAGGGTAGGAAGATACTAACATGAATACTTACCTTACACAGGTGTAGAATTCTATGGACCCATAGAGCTCGAGCGCCTCCAATAATTTACACTTAAGTCATATCTGCCAACTACTACGGAATATAATGAACCACTTCTTGTAAACAGTCTATTTTTTAATTATTTTTTTTTAAATAGCAACCAGCTCGCGCGCGCAGCACAAACATTTTGCTATATTTTAAGCCGAAAAATCACGTAGAAAAAGTGGTTCATTCTATTCTGTAGTAGTTGGCAGCTATGAGTAAGTTATATGTACGTGAATCCGTGGCGTAGCCTGAAATTTTTCATGGAAGGGGGGGGGGGTTACGACTTCTGCAACTCACATATATGTATACGTGTGTATGATAAGGGAGTGAAGAATATACATTTTGTATGGCAAAAAATTCCTCATGGGCAGTTATGACCCCCTAAACCCCCCCCTTAGCTACGCCACTTACATGAATATATGTGGTTGTGGGGCCCGGCCCCCCCAATAATTTTGAAAACTTTACGCTTATGATTATTCGAATGGCAGGCACATCAGTAGTCGGAATAGAAAAGTGTCACCCTTTCGAGTTAAAAATGAGTGTGTTTACGGTCGATCGTCCGTGAAGTCTCCAAGCGAGAAAGGGTACTAACAGTTGTTGTTGCCATTCAACTTAATTGAAAACGTCTAAATTCCCGCCTCGGTTAATCTATGCGGAAATTCCTCGGTGTTTGTCGGGGTTTTGGGGGAGATCTTTCATTTCCTCTGTTGCTACGCGCTGGAGAAGACGGAAGGCAAGGCCATCCAAACAGTGACACTCTCGTTAACGGGCGTTTATTTGAATCAATAAAAAAGAACGCGGCTGTGCCAGTAGCCTTTCGCTCTTTCTCTTTTTTCTCGGGGGGAAGAAGGGAGAGACATTGGCAGGCTTCCAGCGGCCGTCCGAAAAAAAGAGAGAGCCATCTTCAAAACACAGCTCACGAAAATCATTTTGTCAAAACCTAGGCAAGAATAACAAGTTGTGCAATTTTTTTGCAAGGTTAAGTCGGATGGGAGAGGTAAACGGCACAACGTGACCTTACGTCGAAAATGTTGGACGGAATAAGGGTGTCGGTGTTATGCCATAGAAGATTGAAACGGGGAAGGCGGGATGATTTAAAAAAAAAAAAATCTGGAGCGACTCCACTCGACTTTCCGAACACTGACGATTAAGATCATGATACAGCGTTTCAATCCATTTCAATCGATGAATCATTCAAATAGGTCGAAAGCGCCGTTTAAACGCTAGCGCACTTCCAAGAATGTCTCCCCATAGCCCATCATGTGAAAGAAATATGGGTCGTAGCCCCGTAGAAAAATTATAAGTCCTATACACACCCCCAATCCATACCGGTTATTGCGGCGATGGTTTGTAACATAGATACCCAATGGGAGCTCCATCGAATGCCCCGTTGAGAAGCGATCGTGTTCACTCCCATACACACACACACATCTTGTAAAAATAGCATCCATGAATTCAGAAGACCTCCTACACCCCAATCTCCAAGTCGAATTTTTTCAGGATGTCAGTACTTTCCCGACAGGATACATGTTCGGAAAGTAACAAGAGCGATCCATCATGCCAAACGCATACATTACAAAACACTTTTCGACACGACCGTACTTTTGCGCCTATTTGGGCAAAATATTGTACTTCAGTTGTTGGAGATTGGAGTGGAACAGTCGAAGCGACACGAGGGCTATCTACCTAAAGGGTGGGGGGATTCCAGGGGCACAGAATCCTTTCGAGGTTTTCTGACGCGTATTGTAGTTACGACTGGAGAAAATCACCCAAAACTCCAAACCGTTCAACAGCTACTGAGTAGACTCAAACCCAGGCAGCCGAACCGCTTCCTAGTCAGGATTTAATTTTCATAAACTAATGAAAAGCGTGAATTTAATAAAAAATTAAAACCTAAAACGTAAAGTGTGAATTAAAACAACTTAAAACCTAAAATGAAAACATTTTATAATGGATACGTGATTGTTCGCTTAGAGATAAAATGCTATTTAAATTCATTTGGAGATTGGGAAGGGAGCGAAGAATTGAGATGACGATGTTGGATAGCCAGGCTCCCCGTGATAAATGGGCAAAAGTTTTGGTCCATTGTTGATTGGTAAATATACGTGAAACCAGGGACGGGGGTTAGGGGGGTCATTAACCCCCCCCATGAGGAATTTTTGCCATACAAAATGTATATTCTTCACAGTCTTCACTACATTATCACACACACGTATACATGAGTTGTAGTAGTCGTAACCCCCCCCCCCTCCATGAAAAATTTCTGGCTACGCCCCTGCGTGCAACTATCATAAAAATGATTAATTTCTCAGTTTCAAACCATCGGGATCTCTGTCCTAATCCCGCCAGACTAGTCTGGCAGATATTTGTGCGAGATCAAGGTGAATTCGTATAACTGCACCAGGGAGGATGGATTCATCACTGCCAGATAGCAGATACCATTTTCCCGCGATGCCTTTTCAAAAATAAAAAATCCACTCTATGATCATCGAACAGCATAACTTATTCGATTCCTGTATAACATCGATACCCAATCGATGGGGCGCGATCCCCTTTGGAAAGCGCAGAGCATTTGCAAGGGTGGAGGGGGGTGATACGAACATCAGAAAAACAAAGAGCCAGTGATCCTGCATGTTTTAAAAATTCATATTATTGATTCTTAATTTTGACTCCCAAACATGCCTGTTTCCGCTCAAAACGTTGAACGGTTGAGAACCGCTGCTGTATTAAACTTTCCAACAGAGTGAAACTTCTGCAGAATGAACTCTTTAATCGATTACTACTATTCGAATGACTATTAGCCATGACCGATACTATTCAATATTCTCAATGAACCAATTCATCCAATTGTGATTCATGACGACTCTTACTATTGGAATACTATTCGACTTCTATTCGAATACTGCTCGAGCACTCTTCGAGGTTTCTATTGGAATGGCTTTTACGCTTGCTTTTCGAATTCCCTTCGCGATTTCTGTTAAGACATTTCGAACGCTACGCACTGAGAGTTCGAATATATATTTCTTTTTAATCGATGAGCTCGAACCCATTCGATCATCCGTTCATTATCCAACCGTTTCGCTCACCCATGTCCGTCACGAGCGGGCAATGTATCCCCGTTGTCATCCGCCAGTCTTCTTGTTCGAACGAAACGTGTTCCATCCCCCTTAGTAACAAAGTGGATCGGAGGCCGAATGGACAAACATTTGCATGAAAGCGCAATCGACACCCGCCTGCGCCATTTTTGCTTTTTTCAAAGAGACAAAAAATCCATTTTGTAATCATCGCGCAGCCCTGACAACACACTGTCATGCAAGCTGATGCACCGCAGGCGCATGGCACTTCATCTTTTTCTTCGTCTTCTTTCGGGAAGCAAGAACGTGCAAAGGATAGTTCGTATCGAATGAACCTTATGTCTCGCGATCGTAAACAAAATTTAAAATGCCAAGGAAAGTTCTTTTTTTTTTTTTCATTGAATGTTTCATTTTTCCGAAATGGATGTCGCAAAATGCCGTCAACAGCGCTGAAATGCATCCGCGTGCGTCTGAACCGTGTCGTTCTGGAGCGGCACGTTTCACGAAATGCGCTCAGTGCCGGGAACACTGACTGGCCTCTTGACTTGGCAACCAACCCGTAGGATTTCGACAATCATTCATTTAACAAAAATCGGATGTGGACAACACAGGACTTCCTTGTACGACTATTATATCAAATATATTTTCGGCCCACTTCATCTAAACTTATTTTGTTTGAAAGAGATATATAAAATACCGGGTGATCCAAAAGTCAGGACAAACTTTAATAATTCGAAAACGAATCAAGATACAAAAATACGGTTTGCACCAAACAGATGGAAAAGAACCCGGGTTTTGTGTGGCAACGAAACGAAAAGGGTTCTCTTAGTGTCCAACAGAGGACGCTGTCGGATTTCTGATATAGGCTTATGCAAAGCGACAAGCGATATAAAAGGGAGCCCCTGGAGCAGGTAATGGTAGTCGAAGCTTATACGCATGGAAGTGCGGTCCATAATTGAGCGAGCCCTCTTCGTCAAACTTGATTATAAGAATGCCGAAAGTGCCACAGCGGCATTGCGAGCCTATCGCTACAGGAAGGGCATGCGAGACAGAAAAGGACCCATAACGCCTTCTGCACAGGGCCGTGACCAGGATGAAATGTTAGGTAGGGCTTTGAATCCAGTGAGGGGGGCTGACCGAATATAAGTATGAGTAATCGAGGGCGAGGGAAGAGACTGTTTTTTTTTTTTAATTTATATATATTTTTTAGGGTATTTGTTTCACAAAACGCCGTATTTTTAAAATGACGTGAACTTAAGTAATAGGACAGTGCTAAGTTGTACAATGTAAATACATTCAATTTCAAATATTTTCCAAAATAAAAAACATCAGACAAAAATACACAGGGAAGTACTCCTCAATAATAACTTAATACTACTCAATACTACTAATAATAATACTACTCAAACCTATAAAGAACAGACGACAATAAAATTTGAAATAATATCTAATTTCATGTAACTGATTTTGCGAACCTTCTGAAGGAAATTGAGGAAAGTTTAAAATTTTTAAAAAGCCTGAGAAAATAAAGAAAAATTCTGAGGCCCAAAACAGAGTGGAAAATCCTGAGACTTGGCACGTCTGCATTTTATGTTTCATATTAAATATTTATGATAAAGCAAAATATAAATAGGATACAGAGTGATCCATTTAAAACGTTGATTTTTCTTATGACCCTTAAATCGGATGAATGCGGAAACTATTCCAACATAATTGTTTGAACTTGAACCTCGTTTAAGTGTGGGAGATGATTTCGAGAAATATTGGGAAAACTTTATGGGTCAGGTAAAATAGACACACCTTACTTAATCATTTTGCTTTTGAAAAATAAAATGTTCACATCACTGCTCATTCCAGTCTACGATGCGGACGAGAAATCCGAATTCTGCACTGATACTTCTTGGGGATTTCTTTTTAAGGAAGGGTTGCGTACGCGAACATTTCTTCTGCATTATATAATATGTTTTATTTTTCGCCCGCGAATCAGTGTCACGTGAAATGGCTCTCGCATCAGCTGTGCAAATGGATGGCTGATTCCAGAATCTGTTTTTGTCGGCGTTCAAAACAATTCCCGTATTCGGTGAATCAACCGCTGAGAATGCCTCCGTGTTTGAACAGCCAGGGAGGTGGCGCACTTATATGTTTGTTGACACCCAGACTAGAGATGAGTTCGGGCTCATTTTTTGAAGCCCGAGCCCGAGGACTTTTAATACGAGCCCGGGCAATATTATTGAAGTCCGAGCCCGAAATTTCAGCTAAAGATAAAAAAAATTCTTGATTGATAGATTACGATAAATTTTGCCGTTTGAGCCAATGAAAGACAAATAGAGCTGCAAACTGCCAATGCACTTTCTAATTGTTTGTATCCATCCTTTATCCAAAAATGTCGGATCGGATGACTCACTCAGGAATATAAACCGCCGTTCTAAAAGACCCAAAGAGCTTCGCGCACCTTCTAGGCGCCCGTGCCGCTATTTTTATGTATTTATTTATCTTATATAAGTACTTTTATTTTCCTCACGAATCTCTTTTTAAAATCTGTTTCAAGCTGTATGTTCAATAAAGGAGACATTTTTCATGAGCCCGAGCCCAAAAACAATTATGAATGACAGAGCCCGAACCGGGTTCGGGCCCGGGCTGAGCCCGTCTCATCTCTAACACAGACGGGCCACACCGTTTCTCCTTACGGTAAGGCGACACCCTATCTAACTCTAAACAGCAATTTGGGGACACATCAAGCATTGCCCTCCCTCGAATCCAAGAAAAACTTGGAGACGCTAGAAAATATTTTGGGGACTTATTCGAGGACCCAGGGTGGCGCTAGCGAGGGTCCCCCGTCGGGGCTATTTGCTTAATTCGTCGTTGAACTTTTTCAGATAAAAACATTTCAGAAATGACGCAGTCGAATTTTTATTTTAATTTCGGACAAATTCAAAAATGAATAATGGAATTATTTAAACATACGGAATTAAAACGAAGTGTTTCTGAAAGAAACGAATAATTGAACATTTCAGTTATGTAAAAATAATAGTCTGGGAAAAGAGGGGAGAGGGTACCCCACTCCCCAAGGAGAGACCCCCCCCCTACTTTTGCTAAAACTCATCTCGGTGACGAAATGGAAGACCCAAGATGACTTCTTTTCTTTCAGTTGTGTTCATTGCTTTCCATTCACTGCTGGAAACTCAAATCTATTTTAACGTGTAAGGTGCGTCGTATCTGTCTATTTCATTTTCGAAATTTGTTTCGTGAACCTCCTTTTAAATAACCCCACGAGCCGCCACTGCAATACGAGCGGTGAGCAGAGAACGGTCATCCTTTTGGCTTGGTCATCATCCATTATGACAATCGCATTTGACATCCGAGTTCATGATTACGTGTGATTATGTGTACCCTCGTCGCTTGACGCTTTAAGCTCACATCGAACTAGAGATGAGTTCGGGCTCATTTTTGAAGCCCGAGCCCGATCCCGAAATTTCAGCTAAAGATAAATAAAATTCAGTTACTTCATGGATACAATAAGATAAATTTTGCCGTTTGTGCCAATGAAAGACAAATAGAGTTGCAAACTCTTAATGCACTTTCTAATTCTTTACCCTACTAGCAATTTTGCTCGGGCTACCACCGGCCACGTAGCCAGCCGATGATGGCCCGAGCAAAATTGCTAGTAGGATATATCCATGTTTATCCAATAATAGCAATAATGTTTCAATTTTTATTAAAAATTCCGTTGAGTAGTCACATCAGCGTTAAACATTCGTCTATACTTAGATATATTAAATACAGAAAAATACAAGTTATAAATCTCATAGAGTGACATTCAAAAATGTTTTATTTAAAACACGTCCAGAAAAGAGATTTTGCATCCTAAATTTAAGAAATTTGCATATTTGCATCGAATATATATCGCAAGAATTGCATAGTTGATAGGAACAAAATTACTTTAAAAAAATGTTTTATGATACGATGTGAATATATACATTTTACTAAGGTAGACCCGTCAAGAATGAGGCCAAAATTTTCAATGAACAGCATTTTAACACCCATACGCCCATGAAATGGCACAACGCACCCTTTAGTACTAAATGATGCGAAAAAGTTAGCTTTTGACCCACCCGTTATTTTGTAGCAAGTCCTAGCATCCCATCCGTACGTTTATTTTTCCGATGAATCGCTTTTTAAAATCCGTTACAAGGAGTAGGCTCAATAAAGGAGATATTTTTCGCGAGCCCGAGCCCGAACGCAATCGTGAATGACAGGGCCCGAACCCGTCTCATCTCTAATTCCCAGTAAGTTGACTCAATTAGGGACATTTTGAATAGTAAGTACAAGTCACTAAAGCTTAAAAATGATTCCACTTAAGCATTACTAACATTTATTAATGAAAAGAAACATTAATTTTTCAAAACTTATTTAACTTGAACACAGTGAAATAACTAAAAAGAAAAATCGCAAAATATTAATTCCAAAGAACTCAAAGAAAAAAAAAACCCCTAAAATACCCCTCTAAGAAAATCCAGAAAACGCATCCAGAAAAACATTTCGGAGGGGGGGCCCAAACGGTCAAAAAGGCAGAATTTATCACAAAAAGTCTTAAATATGTCATTATCATTTTAGTAACAAATATCTAAATTTCAGGTTGGGGGGGGAAGAGTCCAGACCCCTTAAATACGGGCTTGCTTTCAAAGCTAACGTGTAGAGCTGGAGCTGACAAAACCACCGTTGCACCGTCTTATACAAGCGAGGATAGATAATTTTATTATCTTTCCAGAAATCTAAAATATTATGTTTTATAGTGTTACAGAAACACTCTGTTCATTCCTGGGTTCGTCGTTCTAAAGTCCAGTGGGTGTAGAAAGTTCTAGACTTGTCGGGATGGAACACGAACTTTATGGCTTCTAGAACTTCGTAGAACAATCAGCTGTACAAAATTCACGGGCACAATCAGCCAGTCATGGGGTTATTACGGTCCGCTTAGAACAGAAGCTTTCACACATGCTGTATACATGGGCGCCCCTATTCTAAGGGGGGGAGACACAGCTCAAAAATTTTTTCTAGAGGTGGGGGGCCAATTTCAAACTTTTAACCAATTTAGTTCTGGTTTTGCCATTTGTTTACATCATGAGACATTCACCTAAAACTCAAGGGGGGGGGGCAAGTGCCCTACCTCGTCCTCCCTCAAGGGCGCCCATGGCTGTATATCTCACACAAAATAAAACACTTCCTCAGGCAAACATTCAGTGGAAACTGACGAGGGAAATCGCAGACAGTCCCTCCTGACTCAGCTACGAAGAATGGACTCGCAACCCGCTTCCTTTTATACTTTCCGTCGTACATTCCAGAAAACTCGGGACCTCTCTCACGAGTCCCCGAACCATCGCATTTGGATGACGTCATAGAAACAGGAATGAATGCCAATCCAGTATGGGATGTGGATGCAGTCAAAAGGCCCCATTGGAAAAATCGCGTCCCATGTCCGAAATGTCGCCCAGCTTGGCGACTTGTGTGGCGAATGGGTCGTCTATTTACTTGAAGCAGTCTTTACCCCTACCTCATTTTGACCCTTTTTACTTTCCGAACCTGTACCCTGTCAGGAAAGTACCATCATCCTGAAAAAATTCGAGACTTCGAGATTGGGGTGGATGGACCCGTTTGGAGGTCTTCTGAATTCATTCAGGCTGTTTTTACGAGATGTATGCATGTGTGTTTGTGGGAGTGAACACGATCGCTCCTCAACGGGGCATTCGATGGAGATCCGATTGGGTCTATAGGTTATAAACCACCGTCGCAAGACCGGTATGGATTGGAGTGCGTAATAGTTTTTCTACGGGACTACGACCCTGATTTCTTTGACAGGATGGCCTATGGGGAGAAAATTCTTGAAAGTGCGCTCGCGTTGAAACGGCGCATTCGATGGAGCTTCCATTGCGTCTATATAGGATTCATCGATTCAAGTTGATTGAAATGCTAGGTCCTGATCTGAATCGTCAGTGTTCGGAAAGTCGAGTGGAGTCACTCCAGATGTTTCCCCCCCAACTGTCAGTGCTTTATTTACGAATTAAAGCGTGTTAACTACCTTGTTGGGGGCACCCTGTATATTAAACCTTATCTTATCGGATGTGTTTTGCAGATCTGTGCAAAAACGGACGAGCGATTCAAATGCTCCCATGATTCTCGTACTTTTTTTCCCCCCCGGGATGTTATTTAGCAAAGTCTTTTGGAATCACTCATTTATATTTATTACGTATTTTAAACACACAAAAAGAAGTAAGTGTGTGTACACAGACTTTGAATAAAAGGCTCCCGTCTCAATGCCAAAAAATAGAATCTGTGAGTGGTCAAGGCCGACTTGTTTATAGAAGGATGGACGTTCATAATTTCGGGCCTATTTTTAGACGGAGTGAAAATATGTAAAGAACTCGCGCGTTCCTTTTTTAGGGCGTTTCTTCGGCTCGCTTGGGAATCCTCTACGTATGCATCGCATTTTTACATCGAGCTTAAGGAAAAATTCCTCTTTTACATTTAAAAAAAAAGTTAAACTTTTTAAATGTGTATACAACCCCCGTACAAAAAAATTCCCGATCAGTAAAATGGACCCATACAGTGGCGTAACCTAGGGAGGGGATACGGGGGTGACAACCCCCATGAGGAATTTTTTACCCTACAAAATGGGTATTCTTCACTCCTTTATCACGCACATGTATACATATATGCGAGTGGCAGGAGTCGTAACCCCTCCGACTCCATGAAATAGGTCTGGCTACGTCACTGGAACCCATATACTTATGAGGTGATATACAAAATGTTAGCATTTCATGATATAAAGTCTCAGAGATATAATTAAAGAAAGAGGATCGGGGGGGGGCTGGAGGTCTGTACATTATTTTCAATGGAGGGGAAGTTGGGGTGCCATAAACACGGGGTACAATGAAACAGGGTATCTAAAATGTGTCACAGAAAGTTGAAAATCCCACACGTATTATACAAATATAGGTTCCAGTAACGGGTGGGATTAGGAGACAATCCCATTTTTGCAGCAGAAGATACAGAAAAGCGTTCGGTTTTTCACCACTGACCGTCAATTTCGTTACTAAAAGTAATTTTGTTTTACCCCCTTGTTTTGTCATAGGTATCATTATTACTTTCCGAAGATGTACCCTGTGAGGAAAGTATTGTCATCATGAAAAAATTCGAATTCGAGATTTGGGTGGATGGACACGTTTTGAGGTCTTCTGAATTCATTTAGGCTATTTTTACGAGATGTGTGTGCATGTGTGTGTGTGCTTGGGTGTATGTGAGTGAACACCATAGTTCTTGAACGGGCATTCGATGGAGCTCAAATTGAGTATATAGGTTATAAACCACCTTCGCAAGACCGGTATGGATTTTAATGTGTATAGAACTTATAGTTTTTCTACAGGGCTACGACCCAGATTTCTTTTATATTATGGCCTATGGGGAGACATTCTTGAAAGTGCGCTCGTGTTGAAACGGCACATTAGATGGATCTTCAATGGGGTATATATATTTGAATGATTCATCGATTCAAATTTATTGAAATGCTGGTTCATGATCTTAATTGTAAGTGTTCGGAAAGTCGAATGGAGTCACTCCAGATTTTTTAATTTTCAAACAGTGCGATCACTAGGGCGTGGTCTTCGCACTTTCAAAGCCAGAATTAAATAAATAAATATTAGGAATGAGTAAAAATTCATTGAGTTTGTAGCCTCCATTTGGGGTACAATGAAATACTTGTAGATCGTGTACAATGAAACATGTTTCATTGTAACCTGGTAAGTAAAAATCCACCCGGTTTTTTTCGAAAAATTCCACTTGAAAAACCCCAAGAAAAAACCCGACTGTTTTTTTTTTTTCAAAATTTCAACGATAATGACGTAGATAATACATCTCTTACTATCAGTACACCCCTTGTAAAGTTTATAAACAGCTCCCTATCGCTACAGCACCACTACCAAAGGGAAAAAAAAAAAAAAAAAAAAGAGATTTCACGTAGGAACAAAACTTTCTAGAGAAAATTTTTATACCTATCTGAATTAAAATGAATAAGGATTTTTGAACCCTAAAAAATCATTCGTTTAAAAAGTTCTAATGAAGCACTAGTCTATCACTGTTAAAAGTATAACTCATAGTCTCAATTTATCGAAGAGCAAACCATGATTGGGGTTGTTATTTATACGTTTCTTCCTGTAGGATTCATATCATTGTAATGAGTTATGACTACTCATTGAACCATTTTTTATTTATAATTGATTTTTGTTATCCATTCGTTGCTTAAAGCTGTATTGAGTCATAAGCAAACATTTTTTCAAATATAGGAAACCCCATCCCTTCCTCTGAAAACATCGTGACCCTGAAAAAACCCAGTGAGTTGGGTTTTTTCTGAAAAAACCCGGGTTTTTAACAACCCTGAACCCGGGTGAATGCCTTCCCTCGGAATAAAGATGTTACTCTCAATATTTAGATTGAGATTTCCGTAGATCCCATAAAGTGAACGAGGAATTGTTTTCAAATCGTAATCTATCTTCTTCAGACTCTTCAGAGGGTGACAGTGCCGATGGTCTTTCAACTGACTATTCAAAGAGCAACAAACTATGAGCTGTTCTCACCTGACATGCATGACACAAGCGGCATCGCTCTCAATAGGGATGTAACAAATATTCGGCCACTATTCGGTATTCGGCCTATTCGGCTGTTTTGCCGAATATTCGGTAGTCCGAATATTCAGTTGGCCGAATATTTGGTAAGTCAAATACTGAACAGGTATTCGGCCGAAAAGCTGTAGCCGAATATTTATACATATTCAGCTGAATAATTTCAGAACAAAGAGAGAAAAATATATTTTTTAAATGCATTTACAAATAATATTGCTTAATTATACTTCAATATGTTAATCTAATATAATAAAATAACCTAAGTCACTGAATTTTAAGCTGAATGTAACATAATCTAATGTATTTAATAATATTAGAGAAATGCAGACTTTTTTCTACTTGGTGACACTACTCGACTCGATTTTCTAATTTCTTTATTGGGTGGGGGTAGGTGGAATTTTTTCAGATCTTCAATTACAAACATAATTTTGAAAAGCTGCTCAATATGTTTTGCTCAGAGGCTGTAAAGCCCAAAATAGGATGCGATTATGTATAGTTACCAAATGAATCACATTTACCATAGCATATTTATTAAATTATGAATGAATATCTCAAAATATAATTACGCTGTTATGAGTGTTTAACTTTGTAACAGATATTTTTTCACGACCAAGATATTTTTGGTTTTGCAGATAATATACTGTTGTGTGTTTTTAAGTACCTACAAATAATATAAAATGAATTTCAATTAGTCTTTATTTAGTATTTAATCACAAAATTTCAAACCAATATTTTATTTACAACTAGCTGAAGTACCCGTTCTTCGCACGGGAATGAATGGACTTTTTGATATTACGATTTGTGGTGATTACTATTCATTGTAGGATACTATAGGATACTACCTTCAGGAACGGCCTACCTATTTGAATGGTCAAAAAGTTGGCCTGCTGCAGCGTCATCTAGTGGCGAGTTAAAATAATAATGCATTGCAGTGTCATCTAGTGGTGAGTAACATCAAAAGGAGCGCAGTTAGAATATATTCTTTGTGCTCAAATGTGTAAGTATAAAAAATTTTATGCCGGTCGGTCGAACGGTATAGAAGTTGATGCGTTGCAGCGCCATTTAGCGGCAAGTTACAGCAAAATGGATAGTGAAAAATATTCTCCGTGTACCAAATTTCATCGAAATCGGTTGGACGATATTCGCATAGCAAACGGCTAAACGTAATAGAATTCGACGTTGTGCTGCGGCACCAAGTGGCAAGTTAAGTAAAACGGATAGCATAAAAACCTTCTCCATGATAAGACTTAGGTGAACCAAATTTCATGGTGCAACGGTGCTCAACGGTGCTGGAGTTTTTCAACCTCATAAACACATACCAACATTCATTTTTATCTATAACCAGTGTTATTATATATACCAGTCTCAAATAAAATCCAGTTTCAAATCTAAGCCCTGCCAAAGTGCCAACATACGCCATTTTGCAAGAGTTTTTTCAGGGAATCATTCGAAGCATTGACTTAGCAGCAATCAATATGGGAAATGGTTCGACCGCCAAAGAGTAAAGCACGCATTTATTTGAAAATTGGAATCCCTTAATACAGCTGAATTTTTTAAAATTATCAACTATAATGTGTTTTATTCATCGTTACTCGATGTACTAAATGAGAAGATTTCAATTTTCTGAAATTTTGGCGGAATTCCCCCCAACTTAAGTCAATGTACTCAATTGGCGAGAATTCTGAAGTTAGATCACTTGAAATCCCTTAATAACTGCATTATTTCTTCACGGATCATTAAAATTGAACGCTGTATTCTAATAAAACCTTTGAACTTGTTTTCGAAAATCTATTTCCTTAAGCTCTCAATAAATTGCGCCAAGCCGAAAACTGTGCAAACCGCTAGAACTCACTTACTCAAAATCGATATTTCAGCCATTTTTTTTTTTTTCGCCAAACTAAAAAATTTTACACATTAACCTCGGAAATCTTCAATTCTTATTGTTTTGCGTATAAAACATTTCATTCCTGCTTTGATTTCCCATGCACACGATATTATAATTTTTAAAAAAATAACCTTACGAATATAAACTAACAAAAAAAAAATCATTATTATTCTTTTATTTTTACTTTGAGAATTTAAAACATCTTATTCGGCAAAATCGCCACACATGGCAACCACGATCCTTATTTCACACTTTTTTCACTACAGGGGTTACAATTACGAAAAGCTTTTTGCGTGGAGAGCATGAAAAATCTCTTAAATTCCGGGAACGGGTGGACTTTCAAAGTTTTAAAGTGCACTACGATTTATTCTATATTATTTTACATATCTGTGCTAAATTTCAGGCCGATAGGTCCATTTTTGTGGATTTGTATACGAATCAAATCCACAAACAAACAAACAAACAGAATTTCATTTTTATTTATAAGATTAAAATGTAATTTTAAAATATTTAATATTCGGCCGCTGAATATTCGGTATTCGGCCTAAACTATGTGCCGAATATTCGGTATTCGGCCTGAGCTATTGGCCGAATATTCAGTATTCGGCCGAATCACTATTCGTTACATCTCTAGCTCTCAATGATTATGTTTTAATCGAGGAAGGTGGACTTAAATGTAAACAAATGTGTCCTGCTGAGGATGTTCATAAACTGAAATGAAACGGAATGCAGAATTGTGTACGTCGAGCGACTGAGTTCAAGCTTCAAATGTGTCCGTTCTTCGGACATATACATTTTTGAAAAAAAACTCGAAGTGTACCAAAACGACCCCCTCCTGTTCCCTCAGGTGGTACAGGAAGGAAAGCAGAAATGCTCATTTTTGAATGCGATTTAAGTCCATTGAATATAAAATGAAACTCTACAGTCTAACCTCTGATAGAGTATTACGCTTTTATCTTCAGTCATAAGAGTTGGATTAAATGTGTCCAATTTTATTTTTGTACGTGCGAATTCGTGAACACGGGGGGGGAGTCAATTTTGTTTCATTGTACCCCAACTTATATGTATAATAACTAGGGATGCACCGAATACCCTATTTCGCCGAATCCCGAACATTCGGTTAAAATTCTAACCGAATATTCGGCCGAATACCGAATAATGGGTTACAATTTATTAAACTTATTAAATCGTCATTAAACTTGGATGACAAACTTAATGAGTTTGTTTTTAAACACTATTGAACATTTCATGGGGTGAAAAACTTTAGAAATTAAAACATCGTAAAATTGAATATCCAAGCGTTTTCTTTATTGATTATGAATCCCCTTTGCAAATTTGTGAAATCATAGTCATTTTTTGTGCCTGCCTATTTTATAAATATTGAGCAGTGAATGGACTTCACCTATTTATGAATACTTAATATTATGAGTTTTTTTTCTGGTGACTGATTGATATTTAAATGATTGAGTAATAGTAAAGTGGATGTAATGCACCACAAGATTGAATCCATGCTACCATCCTATAAAAGCTATTTTTTATGGGGAAAATGCTTCAGAATGTAATTTTGTAGTCATAAATCATTCAATGTACCTTTAATTAATAATAGTATAGTTTTATTCCACAGATTCTAGCGTTCATAGATGAATCATGTTTTAGAAGCAACATGGATGAAGTCAACCAAGAAAACATGTTTCCAATGATAGTATTTTAATAATATTCAATATGAAGAAAAAATGGCCATTCATGTGTAGGAAAATATTTACTTTTTCACTCAATACAAAATAATTTTTTTTAAAGTTTCATTTTAATGTTTAGAAGAGTTTTAAAATCATGCTGCTAACATTGGGGAAAAAAAACTTTCTCATAATTTTTTTTTTATATATTACGTTATTTGACTTAAAAGGACATTCTATGAACGAAAAAATAATTTTTTGCTTATGAATTTCTTATAACGGGCATTAAAGGGTTAAGAAAAATTGAAAAACAACCCATTTAAATTGAACATGTTTTTTTCACCCATGGCTGAATATTCAAATTTGTTTACTATTTGGTTGCCGAATATTGAAGTATTCGGCCGAACCGAATATTCGTTTTGTCTCCCGAATACCCACCGAATATTCGGTGCATCCCTAATAATAGCTATGTACAAAGTTGATAATAATTGGACTTTCGTAGAAGATGGAAAACCCGATTTTCTTTATCCAAAAACAGCGTTCGATTCCAGTTTTTGGATGATGGTAATGGATTGAATGGGTGAAGCGAAACCTCTTCGAATGGAAGGGTCGCTGGCGGCATTTGGATGCTTCGACGTGATGAAAGGATCTTTAAAACGATAGGTTTCTAAAACTCTTGTTTTGGGTACTCGGAGTGCTGAGGGGGAGTGCAACAGTAGTACCTGCGCAGAAAAGAGAGGCAGTAGTCGGCCGTCACTCGGATGACGTCATCGGCAGTGCCCTATTACCCGCTGGGCAAATGGGCCCACCGATTTTAGGGCCCCAAAATCTTACTTGTTACACTTTTATAATTTTACAATAAAGTTATAAAGGATTCAAAAAATTTCAAAAGTTACATTATTTTTCAATTATGAAGTGTGAACCATGAAAAATAATTCAAATTGACATGTGTGTGTATAAATTAAACTTAGTTTTAATTTTTCGAAATGCTCTAGAGTCGATAGAGCATACCCATAGGTAAGAAAAATAACTCACCCCAGTTTGTAAAGAGTATTTTTAATGTTAAAAAATAGCAGCATTTTGAATGATTGGCTATTTTAAGAAATATTGACAAGAATGACTGTTTACAAAAAAGGGGTTGTATTCCGTACATCTTAACAATTGTAATATAGAATTTCGATGGAACATTTAACTATCTGTGTTTCTTCGACATCCTGTCACTCGATTCGTTTATTTCAGATGACTTAAAACAAAATGCGTGTTTGGAAGGGATAAGATATTTAAAACTTTCAGTATAAACCCATCATAATCTGCTTTTTTTTTTTTTTTTTTAGCGGGAGGTTATTGCAAGGGGCCCCATTTTTTTCTTCTGCCCAGGGCCCACCATTTTCTTGATCGGGCTCTGGTCATCGGAACGTCTCTGCGGACCGTTCAGGATTCAAGAATGACGAACAGGCATCGAAAAGAATATAATTTTAATACGAAAATACAGAGTCTTTATACATTTTACAGACACATTATTTCCTTTACAAACACAATGTACAAAATAGAATAACATATGGATGCTGTCGTTCCATTCGATAAAATGTTGAAGAGTGCGGTTGGAAATGAAATAAATGGATGACCCCGAAACCTATGCACAGTGTTCAACTGCAGTCCTAGACTGACACAACGCAAAATGAGTAGGGTATAAGGGGTGAATCGGGTATTCCCTAAAAATTAGACGAAATAAATATTTGTACTGGATAGAGTCCACTCCGGTTAGAAGGAACCTCTGGGACTCGTACACTTTATCCGATGTTCACTTAAATAGAAGTTTAGGTAGGCACAAAAGTAAAAGAAACCATTGTATTGACTTCATATGTATGAAGTAAATCAAACCTAATGAATTGCATGTACATGAATCCTATATAGGAATGTACAGCTATATATAGGAATAAATGATTATATAGGAATGTACAGCTATATATAGGAATGAATGTATATATAGGAATGTACAGCTGCGGAAAAAAACGCCCACTTGCTCTTTATTGAGCCGTCGTTCGTCGTACAGCAAAGTTATATATACCATTCGTTTTCAAAAAACGTCTACTTTAATTTTACTATTAATTTAATTTGCATAAGGGGCTGCCTTCCTACTTAATTCTGCATCCACTTCGTTTTTCTAGATGGCAACACTCTATTGACCGAAAGAAAACCTACAAATGACCCTAAATATAAATTTCCATCGATTTTCTACGATCAATTCCGAAGATATTGCAATTTTTTGGGACTTTCTGCAAATCGAAGAATGCTATTGGTCGATTCCAAACTTTTCACCGTTCGCTCGCGGTGGTTAAAAGAAATAAATATTATTGACAGGGAAAATACTGTTTCAAGTTTTCTGTATTGAGAATATCAGGGGTATGAATTAGAATTGAGTCAGTGTTCCAATGGAACTTCCTCGGCCCATAGACATGATTTAAAGAAAAAGTGAAAAACGACTGCTTAAGATTTTAAATCTATATAAATAAAATGAGACTTTTGTCTGTACATTTCTTGGAATTCAAAAATGTTGCGATTTCTATCCGTTTCGAGCACCCGGGAATCCGATGCGAACCTCAAAAATAAGTTTGTCTGTCTGTCGTTCTGTCATTCTGTTCGTGACGCTTTTTTTGTTGAAGCATCCCGTAAAAACGACTGAAGCGAATGATACGAAATTGGGTGTCATGATAGGTGGTCACTCCACTTAAAACATAGGCGTCGAATTTTTAAAAAATATTGATTAGATTTTCAGAGTTTGGGAAAATCGTTTCAAACTCTTTAAAATTATGTTCGAGCATCCCGTAAAAATGACTGAAGTGAATGAAATGAAATTCTGTATCATGATAGGTGGTCATTCAACTTAAAATACTGTCGTCGAATTTTTTAAAAAATCTTGATTGGAGTTTGAGATTTTGCGAAAATTGTTTCAAACTGCGTAAATTCGTGTTCGCACATCACGTAATAACTACAAAGATGAAAAAATGGTATTGGATGAAATGATAGGTTCACCTTAAACTATAAGCATTTAAAAAAGAAAATCGATTAGATTTTGGAATTTTGCGAAAATCGTTTCAAACTGAGAGAATTTTTGTTCACGCATTACGTAATAACGACTGAAGCGAATGATATGAAATTGGGTCACATGATAGGTTGTTGTTCAACATAAGTATAGGTGTCCCATTTTTTAAACATTTTTATTAGATTTTGAGATTTTATGAAAATTCTCCCAAAATGCGGTTCTGTTTATTCAAGCATCGCGTCATAACGACTTATACGAAATTGGGTGATAGGATAGGTAGTTGCTGATCTTAATTTATAGGTGTTGAATTTTTAAAATATTTTGATTCCTTTTTGTGATTTTGTGAAAATCGTTTTAAAAGGCTGAAATTTTTGTTCCAGCATCCCGAAATAAAGACTGCAGGGAATGAAACGAAATGGGGTGGCAGGATAGGTTGTCACTTAACTTAAATTCTAGGCTTCTAATTTTTTGCAAATGTTGATTCGATTTTGAGATTTTCCGTAAATTATTTCAATATGAGGAAATATTCGTTCACGCATCCCATAATGACGACTCAAGCGAATGAAATGATATGACTGAGTGACTGTCTAACCTGTCCTATTTTAACAATCCACAAAAATGATCACTTCGCTTTCTTTACTTTTGGCAACAAACTACATCCATTTTGCGTACTCCTACAAAACTGACGAAAGTTCTTGCTTTTTGGAAATTGGCATTCAGTACTAACCCGCCAACGACGGGTACTTCAGCTAGTATATTTCTAATTTTGAAATGGTTACTGAGTATCTCAAGGTTCTCTAAGACAGGTTAAATGTTGCCAGGAGTGAGAATCCGTTCTCTGCTCTTCTGACTACAAGCATGAATGTTACTCAGCTATCTGCTGAGTAACATTGGAAGAATGGTTTCATGAATTAGTTTGAATTTCATATACAAAACGAAATTACTTTTTGCAGACTCAATGTTATCATTCTGTTTGTTATTTCCCTTTCTTCATTTAATAGTATCGTCTGCAGTGTGCAATATTTTAATTTATACTCAGATAAAAATTTAGACAGACAAATGTGTTGTTGAATGTTTGATAAAGTATGGGGAAGTCCAAAGACTTGATGCTTCAGATATTAAAAAAAGGTCCAATTCATGCTTCTAATGTTGAGGATGATACCTTTTCAGAAATAGGATGTTGCACTGGAAGAGATACATCGACAGCATCTAATGCTATACATGGAAAGTATTTTATTTCGGGAGAAGTAGTAGCGAACGCAACAATAGACGCGTTACAGAATCACCATCCAGCTGTACAAACCTCCAATTTATTGGCTTCAAAATTGGATATTTTTTAAATACCGCTTACTTTTACTATTTTTGTGCAAAAGAAATCTACTTTACGTTTATTTTACGCAATTTTCAAAAAATGGTCACTTAATAAATTTATGTAGGGTCCCTTAACTCGTGAAAATAACGCATTTTAATATATAAATTAAAATTCTGGAGGTAAAAATTTGAAATTTTGCACAGCCATGTCATATTACTTTCTGCATCTATTTCCATCGAAATTGGGTATAATTTTATTGACTATTAATTTAATAATCCATAATTAATATTTTATTAAAATTATAGTAATAGTAAATTATGTTTGGGTCGTTTCGTTCTAAAAGTACGGATAAAAATCAGCTTCTTATTATCCATATTACATGAAACATGCATCAAAGTATGAAAAAATATTTTAACATAGGAGAGGGGGATTTTGGAAGCTCATAACGCACTCATTTTCAGTTCAAATTCATTGAAAATGGTATCTAGCTAAAATGAGCTAGATACCATTGAAAGATAGAGAAGCTAGATACCAATGAAATGGGCTAAATTTTTGAAAGATGAAGTGAAATCTAGGGGCTGCTATTGGGGGGGGGGGAGAAGTTGGTGGGAATTTTAATAGGGAGATGACCCCTTGTGCAATTATCATGCGTAGCAAATTAAAGTGTAAGTCAATCGTAAACGATTGGTATATGTAACTGTTGAACGACGACCGAATAAAGTACTAGTGGGCGGTGTTTTTTTTTCCCGCAGCTGTACATTCCAACTTATTGGCGAGAGGTCATGTCGTTTTTGACAACTGCCAGGTTCGGGCCGTGGTAGCCCAGTGGTTAAGGCGTTGGACTCGTAACCGGAAGGTTGTGGGTTCGATACCGGCGTACCACTCAAGACCACCGTGTACATGCGGTGTACGTGCACGTTCAATCCGTGGTTCCGAAAGTCCTCTCGGCGGTCGCTAGCAGTTCTGAGGGGTGCCAAGATTCAGAAGCCCCCCACCTTCTGATGAGGTTCCAAATTGTGGCTGGAAAATTCCGGGAAGCTCTAAGCGACACGTTCAGTGACGCGAGCTGTCCTCTCCTGGCAAATAAATAAATTGCCAGGTTCACTCAAACAGAAAAAGGCAGCACGTTTCTAATCTATGGGACTCGGGGTCACTCTAGTCCAGGGATGGGCGAACTTTTTCGGTCGCGGGCCAAAAATCGAAAAAAAAAAAAAAGTTTGCGGGCCAAGATCCATTTTTCTAAAATTTTAAAAACACTATACAAGTATTACAATTGAAATAGGTTCATGAGATGAATGAAATGGCGATGTCATTTTTAAAAGTTCCTTATATGGAGGTTCGAAGTGAGATGTACTGATTCTAAGGAACGAGGCTCAGTGCTCATCTGTCAGTCTACTTCTGAAAGAATTCTTTCTAAGGTTCCTAGTTGAAAACACTCGTTCACATATGCAAGATGAAGCAAACATAGCACTGATTAATAATTTGTAAAACTCTGGCCTATTTAGAAACAACTGCTTGCTCGAGAGGATGGTTAGATTGCAACTCCATTCATTTAAGCTGCCCATCGGACCTGACTGCTTCACAATTTATGTTGAAAGGCAGGGTCAAAATATCCTATTCTGTTTGAATGGCACTGACATCTTGAAATCGGCGTTCGAACTCAAAATGCAGTTTTTTCAAGCCATCTTCATCCTTCTTAATATGGATATATAATATATAAATATATATTTTCTTTTAATTTCCGTTTGGACGGGCCCATTAAAACTCTATCCGCGGGCCGGATAAAACCTTCTGGTGGGCCGGATGGGGCCCGCGGGCCGCAGTTTGCCCATCCCTGCTGTAGTCGAAAGCTCATTGTGATGTAGATCCCATATTTTTAATCTCACTGTCATTTGCTGTCAGTTTTTTTTTTTTAATTGAATCTGTTTTAAAATCGTGCATTTTAACTCTTATTTCCGTTCTCATTTTTCCTTACCTCGGCTCCTCCATTTGAGCCGATGAGCCTCCCCCGAGGAAAAACTAAAGAATAAACACATGAACGAATTAAATTTAAAAAAGTATATTAAGTACACTTCTAAATTTTTGTGAATTTAAAACGGGAGTTGGACTCTCCGCCCACCCATCACTAGTATGAAACACGCTTATTAGAGCGAACGCACTGTATCCTGTACTGTATCTGCGGCATGCTCTTTCGTCGCTCGCTCGTGCGATCGACCGAATTTCCTTTCTGAACCGGCCTCTGGGAAAAACGTCGATGGAGTTGCGGGAGGGAGAAGCAAGGCGCTGCTGATATCGCACATTTTGAGAGTGCTCACGGACGATTCTTTGGCCGTTATCTCTTCCGGATTCTCCCTTGGTGGTTGTGTTCGGTGAGTGAATCCATTTAAAAAAAAAAAATCTTATTATTTTCTTTACTTTTATCATTTTTTTTCACTCTAGTATTTTTTACGAACGAGTGTCAATCATAATGATGGGAATCCAATAAGTGTTTCGGAACTCAAGCAATGACATTTTGACCGATATTATCCTTTGCAAAAAAATTGAAATAAAAAATCAAGACAACACTTTAGTTGAAACTTATCTTGGTGACGAAATGGAAGACCCAAGATTTCAGATGCGTGCATTGTTTTCCTTTAACTGCTGGAAATGCCAATGTAGTTTAACTTGTAAGGTGCGTCTGTATGCTTAACTTTCGAAATTAATTTTGTGAACCTCCTATTCAATAACCCACGAGCCGCCACTGCCTCGGCTTTCAAAATTTATATTTCGCCTTTCCCCCGTGCAATAGCCTTTTATTGTGTATCGATTTCTGAGTGGCTGACGCGTCCGAGGCTCCATATAGATTTTCGTTAGGTCCGTTTGTAACTTGTAAGGGGTTTCTCATCCCCCATGGTTGGCTCTTGTTTTGGCATACTTTATTGGGATGCCATATGCATGGCATCCCAACCGGTGCATATGCCATTGTGCATGGCATATGCACCGGTTTTTTAAATGGTCCCATCGCTGCTTGTTTAATTTAATTTCGTGGGTCTAAATTTATTGAAACTCTTTCACGGGCGTTGGTGATCTCTCGCCAAGCTCTGTGTTGGCATCTTTTTTAAGTCACTCCACCTCTATTCGACGGCTCTTGCGACCTATATTTTTATCGCTGGCCCTCACCGGACCGTCATTTAATATGTTTATTCTCAATAGAATAGTTTTCCCTTGAAGAGCTTGGAGCCCTGCACTTTTTATTGCGACCCAGTGTGTTATCGAATCTGTGTGTTGTGCATTACACCGGTCAACAACAAAAAAAAAATTGGGGGGGAGGTTTCTGTCCTCGTGCTTAAATTCTGATTCTAGACATTGAAAAACACTTAAATTTTCATTTCGAGTTCTTAAAGTTTGCTTTTATCAGATGGACGTCGATAATTATATTTTAATTGATTTCATAAACGAAAGAAGTAAACAGTATTATTATTTAAAGTAATTAAAAAACTTTGTAAAAAACACACATAAGAAGTAAAACGAAAGAGGATACGCGTTTCGTTCAAAAATTGTTTTGAACTTCTTCAGTCCCTGGGGGACTCCCCTTCAGGGACTGAAGAAGTTCAAAACAATTTTTGAACGAAACGCGTATCCTCTTTCCTTTTACTTCTTATGTGTGTTTTTTACAAAGTTTTTAAATTACTTTATCGTTTAACACCAGTATTTTGAGTGTTTTTTCAGTACTATTATTTGTAACTTTGTAGTATTGCTTGTAGTATTATTTGTGATATTACTATTTGTCTGTATTATTGTTGGCTCATACGAACCTAAAAGAAATACGAAAAAAACTCACTTTTAGACATTCATTTCTTATTATTTTACATTTATAGGTTATTGTTGATCACACATCTTGAATCAAAAAGACTTTTATATCCAGTAAAAACTTTTCGGATCCTAATTGAGAGTGGAATTATAAAAAAAAAATATATAAAAATCGGTGATTTTTATAAAAATTGAAAAATGGCTTTCATTTCTACAAAAGCAAACTTTCATTAAAAAAAATTATTTTCCTTAGTTTTGGCGTAGGAGAAACTCAAATGGAACATGTAGAAGTCAGACCGCAAAATCGTGTTGACCGGTGTTAACAGCGCCCTTTAATCAGAAATTGAACAGTGTCAGCAAATCTTGCATTGCACACTTCATCCAGGTTTTCCTACAGCCGGAGTGGACACTATTTTCTGTGCAAAAATTTCGAAAGGCCCTACTCACGGGATCCGCGCAGTTAAATAATGAATGTCTAACGATGTGTACCTAATGAATGATAAGATGTTTATCTTGAATGAAAAAGTTTCAAGGCAAAATAAGCATTTAGAAATACAATATTTAAATGAATAAATAAATCATTAAAGCACGGATACGATGATGACTGAATAATCTAATCTATCTTTCTTACTTAGTACATAAATGAGAGATGGAGGATGAAGTCTGACCGTTGCAGAAAATGTCTACTTGGCAGAAAAGAAAAAATATGTTTTTAAACAAAGTCATCAAGAGATTGGGGTTTAAAACAGTCATTGGATTATAGATCAGAAATAATAAAGGCACTGTATCAGTCACTTAGCAGGTTTCCACTTCAACAGTACTCTGGAGGGCGTCCCAAAAACACTGCTTCCATTCCTAAAACATGAATCAAAGACATAGACAATGGCCGCATTCGTAAACGCCAAACGAGTTTCTATCTAAAGTGTTCGTAAAGGAAACTGGGTGCATTCAGTTTAAAAACTGAGCGGTCGTACACAAAACTGAGTGCGAATAGTTTCAAACGAAGTAAACGGATCGCGGAGCAGGTTCATTCAGTTATTGAGAAGAATACACTTGTTGCAGGTTGTTTTTGTTTTGAAATGGCCCCCGTTGTTATGGAAAAGTATGTTGTTATGAAAAGTATTTTACGTTTGCTGAAGCTGCTAATGTTATGTTTTCGAGGAGGAAAGTCAGGCATGTGTTAGAAACTGCCATGAAAGTACTGAATTTTTCCAAGGTAATCATTTTCTTATATTTTTCATTTTAGTCAATTCGAACATGCCTATTTTAGTGTTGAGATTGAAGTGGGTTCAAACCGTTATGAGCGAAATTGGAACTTCTCTCGCTCAATGCTTTTGAAAAAAATGTAGTTTAAGTTGAAATTTCTAAATTTTGATCAGTGCACTTCAAGGATGGCCACTCCTTCTTTTAAAAATACTGTTTATTTTATATTGAGTATGTACTAATAAATAACAAAAGAGGGATGTGAAGAAAAAGACGCTCTCCTCAGCAAGAATAACGCATTCGCGAATGGTAAACAAGCACGTCTCCTAGGCGACGAAACTCAATAAACTGAAGGTGTTCGTAAAGTCAAAAGATACTGATAGCCACTGACAGCACTCAACACACGCATTTCAGTTTTCTTACGAATACTGGTGCAACGAGTTTGTCGTTTACGAATGTACCCAATAACAAAAGAGGGATGTGAAGAAAAAGAGGGTGCAGAATTTTGTTCGATTAACCCCTTGGGCACGGATTTACCTGGAAGAAATTCTTGCGTACGGAGCGGATAGGGTGGCTTGATCTAGTGGCTCATTTTCGCATTGGGCCAGATCTAGCCACAAAGTGGCTAAATTTTCAACCGTGACTGGAAGAGATGCCCTGCCTACAACTGTTACAAATCGAACAAGAGCGTGTATGTTTCATTTTGTCCTAGTTTGAACGGCGAAATAGACCCGTCATCTGTCCCTTAGGCAAAGCAAATGCATGACGCAATGGAGTCGTCCAAGGGGTTAAAACGGGCAGCTGATGAAGTCTAAACAATACAAAATGTAAATCTATATTACTACTATTATTATTTTAGTGTAGCACTTCACAAATCTGTACATAGAATTTCTTAACGTGTTCTGTACCCCATCGCTCAGTGGGCCTGACGTGGATGTGGGGTGAAAGAAACAACTGGACGTTTCCCCGACACGCCCGCAGAAACTGAAGGGGTCTGCCCCCTGGTGGCAGACGTGGGCAACAGATTCTCCCGCTCGCGGAGGAAGGGTCGAGCCTTTTTGGGGGGTTCTGGTGTGTCGTTCGTTCACAGCGACGTCGTGGGCTCGCTCTCCGGCTTCCCGCTGTCCGCGTCGTCCGGCGTGGGCGGCCTGATCTCGACGTCCGGATACTTTTTGTTCAGCCAGGGTATGAAGAAGGTGGCGCAGGCGGAAGACATGAGAAGGGCCCCGGCCAAGTAGAATGGAATATCGTAGCTGCCCGTCCAGTCGTAGACAGATCCTGCGAAAGGAGAGAGAGAGAGAGATTTTTTTTTTTTTTTTTGGAAATGAGTCGAAGGTTGACTTTATATTGAACCCGAAGGGGCTTGGAGTTGTGAGGTTACGGCCCATTAGCTACACGCGGGCTCCAGGCCGAGGGAGTTAAAATTATTGGTATCGGAAAGAAAAAAATATTTACATTCGGGATGAAAGTTGCATACCGCAAATATGCAGAACAAAAGCGATTGTACAACGCATCTCACTTAAAATAATCCATAGTTCAGAGCTATTGCGATTTTGCTTTCATTTTTTGTTCAATGATTTCTGAGTTTTGTACACCACTTGCAAGTACAATTTTATTAAAGCTGTAAGACTTATGAAAGGTTTAAGCTTCACTTTTATTTGAAAGCAGTATTTTTCAGCTCGCTCCTGGCTCATAAAAAAAGACACTGAAATGCTTTAAGTGTTTCTGCTTGTACCGCAGTCGTTTTATCTTTTTCTCGTATCATTTATATGGGGTACAATGAAACAGTGGCGGGCATTTACCTTTTAGTCCTTTTTTAAATATGAAAATGCTTTTGACAAACTCATAAAAATTCGTTTAGATGGGGAAAAGAGTAGGTTAAATAAAGTGTCCATTCATTTTGTTTTTGTACACGCGAATTTGTGATTAGGGAAAAAAAAAACTAAATTTTGTTTCATTGCACCCCGTCTTCCCCTACATATAACCTATAAAATAAATAGACTCTTAAAATTCAAACTTTCTATTAGCTTCCTTCAAAATTCTATTGGGTCGTACCCACTTTTCGCTTTCCAACGAAGGTTTTGTTCGAGAGATCTAAAATCAATAAAACAATCAATCAATCTATCTTCCCTGTTTCCCACGCCTTAATATAGGGCAACCTCCGTCCAGCGGGTGACTCGGGCATTGGATCTGGCCCTCGGAACCTATCAAAAACCCACATAAAGCACAATTATAGGGCCAGCGCCTTCGCTAACACCCAAAAATTTGGCCCGTGACTCCGTTATTATTCTAAAGTTTGCCTGCAACTTTTCAAAGGTTGCCCATACCTGCGTTCATGTCTCCACAGCCGTGACCTTCGCAACTAAGGCTTGCTGGCTTAAGGATGACGTCATCCTCAGTAGGCCGGTTTAAATATAAAATTAAAATTTGTAAAAAGAAACATTAAAATTGCTCATCATCCTTTTATCCAATGGATCCGTGCTTAAAAACATATCTTCAGAACAAAAGTTAAAATTATATATATAAGTATTAAACATGGGAGCTGCCATCACAATTTCTAAATACATTTTGAGTGTCCTATTGAATCCGTCATCCATAATAAATCAAGATGAATGTAAGAAATGATAAATTTTATGAACGGATGATAAGCAACCACAATCATAATAGTGCTATACAACTTTTAATTTTACGTCTCCATTCGGCTTACATAGGATGACTCCATATTTGAGAGAGCAAGCCTTGTTTGCGAAGGTCACGCCGCGGCGCTCTTATGAATTTCCAGGGACTTTGAGACCCGGGCCTTGGAATGACCCATAAATGCACTTTTTTTCTGGACATGAGAATGACGAATTTTGCGTGACCTCTCTTGCCGTGTCAATCTATGCGTAAGCTCTCAGTCAAAATATGTTCTATCTAAGGCGACCCTATTTCTAAACAGTCATTTGGGGACACATCCAGAATTGTCCTCGAATCCCAGGAAAACTTGGGGACACTCGAAAATATTTTTGGAGACTTATTCGAGGACACAACCTATTACAATGTATAACCATACTTTAAATCTTGACAGACTTTCGATACTTAAAAATGAACTCTAGCAGCTCTTTATATCAGTTGTGTAGTCTTATTTCTAATCAATGAATGGAAGTATTTCATTCATTTATAAATATTTATTGAAACCAGAAATAGGAAAGGAACATCCTGTTGAAATATTGCAATGGATTCAAAATGGAACTCTTGGAATAGTATTTGTATTTTTCAGAAGACATTGCTTTTTACATTGGATCATTTTGGGATCCTTTTTCGTGAAACTTTGTACACCCTCTGAAAAAAGGATTCGAGTGCAAAAAAATGTTCGTACGTCCATTTCATATTGAAAGCATGGTTCTTCATGAAACGTGATGAATCATGAACAAAATTGAAAAGGGAAATGGGGCTCATAATCGAATACTTGATTGAATGTCTGTACACACTATACACACAATGATAACAAACGTTTTCAGATATTCGAATTTCATTGTTTCTGAGTAGATGGCGCTTTTAGTTGGCTTATTTTTCTTATTTCTTTAGTTTTTTCTGAAAGAAATAAACTAAACGGAAACTTTCAGGGAAAAAAGTACAAATCTTTAAATTTGGGGACAAAATGAAAAAAAGATCTATATTTGGGGACTGTCCTCGAATTTCGAGGACGTAGGGTCACCTTAGTTCTATCAGAAGTCTGGTTTGATTTTCGTCGACAGCGACTGCCCGAGGACCGGGGCTGCTCCAGCGCCCCACAGACTTCCCCTTGCATCTTGGACAGGGCAACAATGCCAACGAGCGGGCGGGCGGGTCCTACGTCAACAGGCCCCGACTTATCAAACCCGAAAGGGAACCCACGAACGACCCTCCCCGTCTTATTTTCCGTACAAATGTGTACGCAAAATGATACATTCGACGGGCGCGGTCTACCCATCGCGTTCGGTCACCACCACCTAGATAGAGAAGGCCTGAGAAGAGAAGCTTTGACGTCATCACTCGGTCTTCTAATAGGGGTATCGCACTAAGATCTGTCCGACCAACTTTTCTTGCAGATCAACTCTCCGGCGGATTTTCTCCCGTCGTTGCCTTGACGACGACGATCTCCAACTTTTACCTTTCGGAACGATAAAATCCGAGTCGGCCGAAATTGCGGCCCATCAGAGTACTTCTTCCTGCTACGTCATAAGCAATGGCGACCACTTCCGTGTTCGAAGCTTGGCAGCTTGGCTCGATATCAGAATAGAATCGCAATCACGCACGTGCAAATAAAATTATGGCGGTATTCATATGGCGGCATACGGAATCCTCTACACCCTCAATACACAAAAAGAGTGTGCAAGAGACAGGGGCTGGAGGAAATAGCTCATATTCTACGGCAAAGGTTCCCCGCCTTTGAAAACGCTATTACTACGGCTATAGCTAAAATACTTTTTTCTTCATCAATAATCCTTATTTTGATAAATGTAATATAATCTCAACTTTCAACCAACGATAGGGTTAACTTGACGCGAAATGCTGACTCCCGGTTAGTAAAATAATAACCTTCATGCCAAATCAGCGATGCGATGACTATTTGGCGTCGGAGACAGTTTGTTTACTTTTGCAACCCTTAAAGATAACCACGCCTTCAAGACCGTCGGGAAAGTGGGTCCAGTTCGGAGTTGCTCGGATTTTCCCTTTAGTGAGATAAGAGGATGTCACCACAGTTTTACTTTCACAGAGTCAAACTATTTAAAATTTCGGGTGAAGGATACAAATATTAGAAAATATCTTAAGTTAAGGATAAAAATTAAAATACCTTTCTGATAAAAAAATGATTTATTAGGATCTATTTCTATATCCTATTACATAATGAGTGATAGTTAAAATTTCCTATCTTAAATCACTGAAATGTTTTAGGCGGGAGTCCATTCACCGCACATTTTGAATAGTATTACTCTGTGAAAATAAATGTGTGATGACGTCATTTTAGGGGACCTAATGATGACGTAAAAGTTTCTGTTCTCGGGCCTTCTATATCTAGTAGGGGGTGGTACAAAACAAATAGAGTATGGACGCAACTTACCTGCTATGGGCGGTCCGACGATCGAGGCGGTCCCCCTGAACAGGCTCAGAAGTCCGAATGAATTGGTCAGTCGCTCGAGTCCGACCATCTCCACCAGGATGATGGACGTGAGTGAAATGTAGGCAGCTGAAATAGCGACATATGAGTCATTCAAAAATGAAAAGCAACTTGCAGTATATACCTATTAAACACAAACAAACAAACAAAATCTGGAGTGTGATTCCACTCTACTCTCCGTACACTCTAGCGCTTAACTCAATAGGATTCATCCCCATGGAATCCAGACGATCGAGGACTTCAAATAATTTGCTTATCCGGACTAAGTTGTATATGAATTCTTTGCTGTGTCCCCGCACAGAAAATAAAGCCAAACACGTACTAAAATCTATTCAGGTTGCGGGAGGGTGTGACCTATACTATACCTATCCAAGTTGAAGTTCTCCGAATGCACTCGTAGCACACTTTAAATGTTTGCGTTTAAAATTTGCAATGTATAAGAATTCATTTTTTGCAACACTGTGAACAAACTCTCCGTTTTTCAGACATCCCACTCTGTACAGATCCTGTGACCGTGGACCAAACTATATTCATCCGATTTGCGCTCCGTCGAATGGACCGTTTAGGCACTTTTAAGAATGTTCGTCCAGAGGTCGGAACGCGTAGGAATTCTGTTTTGTAGCCGTATAATAAAACTACGAGTCCTCTACCCATCCGAATGAATATCGGTCGTGCGACGGTGGTTAATAACATATATACCCAATTTGAGATCCATCGAATGCACCATTTAGGAGCTATCGTGTTGGCCTCGCGCGCGCACACACACACCAATGGCAGTTTTTAACCATGACTCATTAGATAATGGGATAAGGAAATAGATCGGAATGAAGGATCATTTTGTCTGAGAAAGGTACTTTAATTTTTATGTTTAATTTAAGATACTTTCTAATATTTGTAGCATTCACCCGAAATTTTAAATAGTTTTACTTCATGAATTTCAAAATGGGATGACGTCTCTTTCGTAGGCCAAGGGATGACGTCAAAACTGGGTGACGTAGCACTTGTAAGGCTTTCTCTATCCAAGAGGCTTTGGATTGAGTGAGCGTTGCATGGATCTTCCTATCTATGACACTCTTTAAGGTATAGTTCTCAAATTTTGTGCATCACTTCATGCGTGTATGGGACACATTTTACTCGCTGGGAATTGTTTTTTTAGACATTTAAAAATTGTCACTTTTTGGAAAATGGACGAGAGGCATTTTTTCTTGAAGTAGCCTTACTTCCGACCTCATTTTGAACATTTCTTTCAACCGACACTGTCCACTTATCTCTCATAGATAAAGAATGAAAGCCCGTGACCACCTTTCGGGAACACCCTGTATATATTTACGCGTTGAACACAGTACCTTCTTTTTTGACAACTTCAACTGAAAACTTTTCGACGTGGGGGTCCCGAGAATAGGCTCTCACAGACGAAATACTTGAAAGCCTTACAACTGAAGCTTCGACATCCTCACCCTATAGGACGTCATCACAGTTCTATGTTCACAAAGTATATCCTCTCTATATATATATATATAAGAGGAAAGTCTGTCTGACTAAATAGGACAAGAGAAAACTAATGTGTCGTAAAAATGAAATTAATCGGATGAATAGTTTTTGAGCTATTTTATGTTTTGTAAGGTTTTTGGCCAATTTTCTCTCATTTTACGTTATCGCGAGCTAAATTTTCAACCGAACACTATACTTTTTATATCATCATAAACTACAGAGTTTCCTTTTTCAAATACAATTTGTTACAAAATCGTACATGCATTTGCCGATTTTTGGGAATTTTTTAAAGGAAATACTGTTTCGAATAAAATGTACTGCTTTTAAAAATATGCTGTTTTTAAACTGTCGCTTCGAAAAACCTAATGGGCAAAAATTTTCCATCTTTTTACCGCTGATTGAACATTTATTTCTCCCTCTTTTAAATTTTGAACCGTGCCGAAATGTTTATTAGATTTTTTTGATGATTTTTTTTTTCTGAAACGATCACAGGTTAAAATTCTCTCTGGACTGCAAGTTACGCAAATGAACGTAACGATCATTCCCCTATTTCATCGGGGGAAGTGGGCATGGCAGTGTTACCAAGACAACTGACGGTGTTCTTATTTCATACAGTTTTTCATTCTAGGTCGCTACTGCACTTCAAACGGGGATCCGTTAGAAATGAACGGGGGATTTATTTGAAATCGCTGCATTAGGAAGTATGATTTCCGAAGAATTGGATGATAGTATTTTACACGAATTATCAATTCCTCGAGAAAATAGTTAATAAACAATTAGAACCTCATAAAATATTTACAAATAAATTAACCCCCCCCCTGTGATAAAAACCTGGATTTTTAGTTAATCTATAATTATTTTAAGTTTTTATCTACTGTATAGATGCCCGTCGTACTCCCCCCCCCCCACCAATGAAAAATTTCTGGCTACGCCACTGTTTACAGCGGGAAGTCCCATGTCCTTTTTTTTATCATTGCAGCGGGAGGATTCACATTCCTTCCCTTTACAATCTCATACCGACGACTGGGCTTAGTTTGGAGTTAGTAGTTGCGCAGGTATTACTACGCAACTACTAAACCTGTTGTCCTACACCTGTCTGTGTTCTAACAGCGATAAATGACTGTTAGAACACATACAGGTAAAAGGGAGAAGCCTAGCCACGACCAATTCCCGTTAACCTCTGTACGGTATCAGGTGCCCGTATTCATATTTTTTTGTTGCAGCGTGAAGTCCCATGTCCGCGTAGGATTCACATTCCACCCTAGGCATGTCGATTCCCAGTAACCTCGGTACGCTTTCAGGTGCTGTGTTTCTTTGCAGTGGTAAGTCCCATGTCCTTTTTTTTTATCATTGCAGCGGGAGAATTCACATTCTTCCCCTTTACAATCTATATTCAAGGTGAATGAGCATTTCTCTCCTATTGCACGGGCAACGCCGGGCCACGCTGCTAGTCTATTTTAAATTTGTGGTGACTTTTCTCACTCATAAAACTTTTTAATGATTTAAGATAAAAAATTTAATTTTACGACACATGACAATTTTTGACCATCACTCATTGCATAGTATGATACAGAATTAGATCACAATGAATTATGTATTTTGTACCAGAAAGGTATTTTAATTTTATCTTTAATTTAAAATATTTTCTAATATGGGTTGCATCCACTCGAAATGTTTAACAGTTTTACTTTTGGACGATACAACTGTGATGACGTCACTTAAGAAGATCGAGTGATGACGTCAAAGCTTCAGTGGTTAGGCCTTCTACATCTAGAAGATGATGCTCTGGGTCGCTCTCGATACAAGAGCGAACCCATCTCAAGCCAGACGAGGGGGTGGGGGGATGTTTTGGATGTACAAGGCTTTGTTTGTGTAGCCTACCGTACATTGAAAATGTACTCATTCTGCACTGCTTACTAAGAAGTATGGAGAAAAAAGATGGAAGACTTTTTTGAGGGAAGGAAGTCATCTCAAACCTGCCCTGAAAATTCTCTCATCTGGACAGATTGCATTGCCAGAGGAGGGAAATAGTAGTTCGACTGAAGTATATGCAGTACAATATTGATAATCCGACCTAAAGGGGCAGCCGGATGATCGAACCATTCTGGATTGTCGAGATGGCTTGTTTTCGACACAAACTTGAAATCATTTTGCTTTCGTTGGGTCGCCGCTGTTGTAGAGTGTTTGAAAACATTCACATGGTAATCCTTGTTGCTTAAGGGGTGGTTGAGCACACACCACGGGTCAGTATGGAATGAATTTTTCGATGATCGTGTCATTTCCAAAGGACTTGTCAATCCCGTATTTTTTCTTTTGGGGATACCTGAAAAATGTCGCCTCCAGCAATAATCCCCATGCGCTCCATGAACTTAAGAGTAAAGGTGCGTTTAGACTACGTTCTTATGGTAGCTGTCGGTCTTAGTTTTGACGTCAGTTAGCGACGATAAAAACAGTTTTCTGGGATTTAAGTTCTTTCCAAATCCGTGCCTAGTGCCTCTACGATTCTTTTGTTGATACATTTTCAAGGTGGGGAAAGGATGTCAGCATCCATCATTCTTCCCGCATGCACCGTACTCAACCCTTTTTCGTTTCACCTAGAACCCCCCCCTCCCCCCTCCCAACCGATGCAAAACTTTCAAGTCCAGAGTGTGAACACTCTGATTTTTGGTGCTTACGATTTTTGCGACATTAGCTACGAGAAGAACGGTAAAAACGCTAGTCTGAACGCACCTCAACACCCTTCATGCAAAATATCGAACGTGACTTCTCGCGCACTTCGCAAAGAGTCGACTCATCTCGTAAAAAGAGTTCGATTGTGTATCCAGGAAAACGGACATCATTTTGAACATTCACTGTAATGGGACCCTGTCTGACACCTGACAATAAAGATAATCGTTCAACCTTTTGTTTGCCCTTTATTCTGTTTTTTCACATAACTGATCTGTCTTTAAGGGCCCGATTCAAACGAAACGCGATTGGTCGTCTCCAAAACGATCGTTTTCTCTCTGGAAGTTCGATCGCTTTTACAAGCGATCGCAAAAGTGTATTCAAAGTGAAACAAAATAGGCGATCGAACTTACAGGTTTGCTAGATCGAAACTTTATCTCCACAGAGTGAAAACGCAACTTCCGGTGACGTAGAAAGTCGCTGTTAACCAATAAAAAAATCGCATCTTTCTCTGGAAAAATTTTTTAACTTAATGGCGACGACTAACTGTTTATTTATTTATGTTTGAGCTTTTTCCCCAACAGTATTGTAGGTTAATGTTTTAAAATTTTAACTGGTTTAGGTTAATATTTTTTGTATGTTTATAATCATGGAAACGCATTTTTAATTTATGAAGATTTTTTTTTTAGAAAATTATTGATAATAGTATTGTTCGTCATAATTATCATGTCGAATTGTTCGAATTATCGAATAATAATTGTTCTCTAGTTTGCCTACTATATTTTATTTTTCTGTAGCAGAGAAGCTGTTTATAATTATAATGGAGAATTATTTACTATATATTTCATGTAAATTTACTATATATTTCATGAAAATTAATTACTATATATTTCATGTTCTGATATATAATTAACAATCAAAGACATCCTTAATATAATGATATGAATATTTGTATTTGTTTAGGAGGGTTGCTAGGATGCTTATTTTAGCGAGAAATTATTCGTTAATGTATTTTTTCGCGCTGTTTCAAATATCAAACATTTATCGAGCAATAAACGATTTGAAAAAAGGACTACAGATGGCGCCTGCATCGTAGTGTCTGCTAGAGTGGAATTCAAAGGCCGACAGAAAATAAACCCTACAGATATTCTGTTCTGCGAGAAAATTCAGCTTTCCGCAGGCCTAAATCTTTTGCAGAATTCCCTGTCTGATAATTCCAACGGATTGCTTCGTAATTTTAAATAACGAGTCTTCATTGTTGTTGTAATCTTCTCATCAACCATCCGCCGATCGATCCGCCATGTTCGAGAAAACGATCGCTTTTGGAAAAACGATAGCAAAACACCGATCGCAGTGTCATGTGATCCAAAAGCGATAGACAGGTTTCACTTGAATAGGAAACATAGGAATCAGTCGAAAATTTCCGCGATCGCAACGGAAAACGATAGAACTCTGTTGCGTTTGAATCCGGCCCTAAAACTCGACCACAAAGGTTGATGTGCGCGAGTTTTGAAACACCTTGTAAGTACGCTACAACGATGCATAGGTAAACAACGGACGAAAGAGGGAGGGGGGGGGGAAACACGTACGAATGCATGCTTGTCTCTCATCCTCGGACTGGATCCGAAGACAGCATGACACGTGCGTCTGTCTCCCAAGAGTGTCGGATTATGGATCGTGCCGGACCAACACCTCCCAGATATAAAAAGCCTTACAACTCTTACGTCACCTAGCTTTGACGTCATCACAGTTTGACTTTCACAAAGTAAAACTATTTAAAATTTCGGGTGAATGCTACCAATATTAGAAAATATCTTGAAATTGAAATACCTTTCTCATATAAAATGATTCATTATGATCTATTTCCTTATCCTATTATCTAATGAATCATCCTTAAAAACTGCCTTTTGTCATAAAATTATATTTTTTATTATTTAATTATTAAAATATTGCTGCTCATCAGTCAGTCCATTCGCCAGAAATTTTGAATCGTTTTATTTTCTGAAAATAAAACTTTTACCCTCGGGGGAGCCTGTAACCCCTAGAGGGCGCGTCCCTAGGTGGCGGTTAGGGGAATGCCTCCATTGCACTTTCCTCTGGGGGGTAGAAGGGAAATAAAATACCTTCCGCGGACCCACAGGCAGAAGTCCAACCTCCTTGGAGGCAATGGCAACCACTTTTCTATGAGAGATCATTTTGGATATTTTGTGAATGCTACCGCGTACGGGGCAGCCGACGTTAATTTTATCTAAGAGAAAACACCATTAAAAAAAGACTCGCAGATTTGTGAAAGAAACGCTCATAGGGACCTCATTCAAACTATGACTCGCCTTAGAACAGGCCACTATCGAGGCATGGAAATCCAAAGAGATGGCAATCGAATCTACCGTCTCTGCAATCATTGCGATACTATTCCACCGACTCCAAAACACATTTTTGACTGCCCTGCCATTTTAAGATCTCTAGTTCAGCTCGGGGGATTCTCCCCCTTTGACATCGAAAAGAGTCTATACTCCGATAACATCAAGGAGATAGCCAGCTGTGTTCTGTACACTCACGGTCATCTATAGATCTCCCCATGGACACGACACCAACCAACCAACCAAAACTTTTAAATGTAGGCCTGATGATGACGTCTGAGTTGTAAGGCTTTCTATATCTAGGAGGCGTTGGCCGTCGTCGGATCAGGAGTGGCACCGAGTTATTAGAGTCGCAGTAGGGCACTTACACACGAAGACGCTGAAGAAGGTGCACACGACGACTATGGAGGCGTACGAGTGGCAGAAAGGGACGGCGAGGGTGGACAGTCCGCTCACCACCAGGCAGCAGTTGTTGACGGTCAGCGCCCGGTGACTGCCCAGCTTGTCCACGCACCAGCCGAAGAGCAGGCGGCCCAGCAGGTTGGCGATGCCGATGATGCTGAGCAGGAAGGCGGCAGACTCCCTGCCCACCTACACACAAGGGAAAAACAGAACAATGTCACTAAGTACAACGGATGCAGTTCATTTTACATATTTTTAACGAGTTCTTTCTTTAATGTCCCTATTCCGAATGGAATAGACTCTTTGCCATTTTTAAATTCCCACCTTTCTGCCCGCTACGCTATCTTTATTCCTTTTTTTTGTAAATTACTTTTGCTTTTGCCTTGAAAGCGTGATCTTTCCAAGGTGCCCATGGGACGAGCTTCTGCTTTCTGCCCAGTATTTTCCCACGAGGCTTCCATTAAAATTTCTAGAGTTGCATGTTCGAGCCTACATTTAATTTTCGTGACTGTTGCGTTATCTCTAACCGCCAGCTGTTTTTTACAATCTATTGATTGGATGGGCGAGCGTTCTTTCTTGCCCCTAGCCAGTAGTGGATTCAGGGGAGGGGCTAGGGGGCTTCAGCCCCCCCCCCACCGAACAGAGATTGCTCTAAAGGGTAACATTCTGCTTCATTATGCACTTTGAGTATGTAAAGTGATCTTTCTTAATCACTTAGCCCCTCCCAAAAGTTTTTACATTGGTTTAGACTAAAAGTTTGCTTTATTGTACACTAGCGGCTACCCGCGACTTCGTCCGCGTCGGCTTTAGAGTTAGGTCTCGAGAGAAACGCAGCATGTGTGAATAACAAATATGTTTGCGACTAAAGAAACCGCATTTAAATATTATTTGCTTTTTACTTATGTTAAATGAAGTATAATGCATGGTAGTATACTTCATTTAAAATAACAGAGTATTCAGAATTACTAAATTTAGATTTTTTTCAGACATTTGGCGAATAGAGACAGTTACGACAGTATTTGCGAACTGTTTTGAGTGTTCTTGTAAAAAAAATATTTATGCTTTATGCATGAATTTTAGCCTCTGTTAATCAGGAATAGTGCAGCTTTTTATTAGAGAAAAAATTTTAGAATCGGTTCTGTAGTTAAAGAGATGCCATAGAGCGTAATGTATTAGAATTATTTTGAGTGTTCCTGCAAAGGAACTATTTGCGCTACATGTATGAATTTTAGCCTATAATACTCAAGAATAGTGTAGCTTACTATCAGTGAAAAAAGTTTAGGAATCGTTTCAGTACTTACAGAGATACACATAGAGCGTAATGCAATTCTTATGAGTATCCCTGTAAAAACTATTTGTGATATATGCATAAAAGGTAGTGTATAACACTCAGGGTCCCCCCAGTGTCTAAGAGGTTCTGCTCTCAAAACTGGAAGGCAGGAGATGCCAGGTTCAAACTCCGGTCGCGCCTGTCGACCTAGCCGCTCGCAGTTTACCGTGTTTTTTTTCCAAAACCTCGCGAAAATACGGGCTAGGATCCCTTAAAAAATTCCACACAGAGGAATTCCCCATATAGGCCTAGGACTTTCAATCAGTGAAAAAAGTTTTAAAATCGGTTTAGTAGCTACAAATTTCCATAGAGCGCAATGCATTAGCATTATTTTGAGTGCCTTTATAAAAGAATTATTTATGCTATATGCTTGAAAGGTTGCCTGTACGTTAATCCATGGCATAAGCTATCTTCATTACAAATTTTTCCAACCATTTTTGTGTGATAGTCAAAAACATCCAAACACATAAACGTACACATTTATATTATTGGTAGGATTTGGAAATTTACGGACTTTAAGAAACACATCTGGACTTTTCTTGGCACTTACGTATTATCCCGGCGGTCATTCCCGCCAAACTGTTTTTTCGTCAAATGAGTTGCCAAACTGTTGCCAATCGTATTCAAAACCATTAATAATTTCATGTGCCTGGCATTTATCTCGGCAAAAAATCGCTCGTCTTGGCGGACCGCCGGGATAATACTTAAGTACACTTTTCTTTATTTATGCTTTTTAATTTGGCGTAAAATCAACATAATTTCCATACTTATTTATGTTTTCCAAATGCATATGATTTTGCAAATAGAATTTCTGCTTTATTTCAAAAGCATAAATCATTTTGTGCGGGCGATAAAACGGTTTTTAATTAATAGTTAGAAAAGTAATTAAAATTTCCGAGCCTCAGGTACACTTTACCGAAGTCATGTGTCCAGGCATGCTCCAATTTTCAAAGCTCTGCTTTCTGTAGATTTGTCTGGAGAACATTCATTTTTATTATTACAGATAGATAGATTTGGCATAAAACTCGCATAATTTCCGTATTATTTAATGTTTTTCAGATGCACGTCCTTTTTCATTGAAGTAATAGCATTCTTGTTAGCTCAAAACATGAATCACTTGATACGGGCGAAACTCGCCAAGCATGGCAACGTAAAAACGGTTTTTAATTAATAATTAAAGAAGTAATTAAAAATCTAAAATTCTAAGTAGCCTATAACCTTCTCCAGGGTCCCATCTATATCTAAAACCAAAATTCATCATAATTTATTCAGCGGTTTAGCCGTGAAAGCGTCATAAACAAACAAACAAACTCACTTTCGCATTTATAATATTAGTTAGGATTTTGTTTGGGTGAAACAAGTTTTTTTTTCAAAATGTAGCCCCTCCCAAAACAGACTTTCTGGATCCGCCACTGCCCCTAGCACTATCGCCCAGTTGGCTCACTCTGCGTTCCCACAACTTTTAGGTCACTTAACTCCGTCTGTGAAAGCACGCGTGTTTTTTCTACGCTTCCAGCTACCGTTTATTATTTTAGCCGTAAATCCGTTTGGGTCGACTCTGTTGCTATATTATTCGCGAATTTTTTTTAACCTTTTCTTCACCGGAGTCTAGGGTTTTCAGTGTCAGCTTCTGCACCCGCATACGCCAGCGAACTCTCCTTCGAGCCACATTCCATTCTAAAATCCTCCATTCATGGGAGCCGGCCTGTTTTTTAAAATCCGTTCGATCGCTCCGCACAGAGCATCGGAAGAGTGCATGGGATTTGAAATTACGAATAGTATTCAAATAATGAAACCATTCGAAATGAAACCGCAAATGGTATCCGAATAGTAAAAATCGCTGACATTCACTATTCGATGAAACGATTGTTGATTCTATTTGAATAGTTGTCATCTATCCTGGAGACCATTCGTATGACGCGTCACGAGTCGATTCCCTCCAGAGGGTATACCCTACCCTACCCCTTTTTCCACCGAAGGCCAGGGCCCAAATTTTAAATTCTCCTTAAAAAAAAACCATTCAGTACAAATACTTTTCAATAGAGGGCGTCACTTGTACACGATACCGAAATGCTTTTCATCCGAGATTTCGGTTCGAAGCGGGAACTTGATCTTCAGGACATTCTCATTTGTGAACTTGAACGAACATAAAACAAACAAACAAAGAAAGAAATGATCTCTCCTGTGGTGGTCAGACCTACCCCTTTCTCGACGGAGCTGTCCGCTATGTAGACGAAGGGGACGTAGAATCCCATCATCCCCAGGACGTTGGCCATGCAGAAGAGCAGGAAGGCGGGCTCGCTCAGTAGGGAGAAGTCCAGGGCCTCTCTCAGGGTGTGCGTCATGCTCTTGGGCAGTCGCGGACACTTCTTCGTCCAGCGGCCGCGACCGGACTGGACGGCCTGCAAAGAGGCGGCACGAGCTTCTTCCTGTAAGAGACACGGGAAATTGAACCCTTTTATAGGGCTATCACACTGAGAAAAATCCGACCCACTTTCCTTTTAAATCCAGTTTCCGGCCGATTTTCTCCGCCGTTACCTGGACGACCGCGAACTCCCACTTTTTCCTTTCCGAAGGAAAAAATCCGAGTCGGACGAAATTTCGGCCCATCAGAGTACTACTTCCTGCTACGTCATAAGCCATTTCGAGCCATGGCGACCCTGTTCGAAGCTTGGCAGCTTGGCTCGATGTCAGAATCACGTGTCCATAAAATGATGGTCGCGTTCAAGTGGACTTTGGAATGAGAGATGGCTGCCCATCCGATGCTGCCGATCCGATGTCAATAGACCAACGCACGATCCGTCCAATAAGAACCTGCACGCCCCATCAGCGATGCGATGACTCTTGGGCGTCGGAGAGAGTTTGTTGACTTTTGCAACCCTTAAAGATCACCACGCCTTCAAGTCTGTCGGAAAAGTGGGTCCAGCGCGAAGGGGCTCGGATTTTCCCTTTAGTGTGATAAGGCCATTAAAGGTGCCGGTAAACATATTGACCGGCAACGGGTGAATAGATTGATCTGTTGCGGTGTGCTGACTACCAGGGTGCGAAGTGAACATTTTCTCCAGGGGTCGGGGGACACGCTTGAAAAGAAAGAAGAGCAAAAAGGAGGGAAGGTGTCAATGCCTCACTCTCATGACAAGTGCAGACGCCACAGAGATATGAATACCAGGAGGTAGCATTAGCTATCTTCAGCATTGGACGAAATGAAGTCACTGAGTGGGTCACAGTTTGGCGGAACAATTAGTTTTGAGAGTTTGGATGGGAGCGGATCCAAAAGAACCGCGTCTGAAAGAATCGGTCCTTCAGAGGACCTGATCCGTAAACACCGGATCCTCAAAAGGACTGACTTGACCATACTTCCATTTACTTGGTACGAGGGAGGTAGTAAAAGTTGTTAAAATGAACACAATTTCAAGAAATATTAAAATGGTTGGTACAATTGAAGGGAGACATTGGAACGATCACCATGAAATAACAATGTTTTGGTCACAGCAATATTGCGGCGGCTCGGTTACAGTTTCGGATTCACTATCGGATAAGGAATGCCATCTCCTGGTATTCATATCTCTATGGCAGACGCCGACACGTCTGGGCAAACTGACTTATATTCAAACAAAAGTCATACATTGTTTGTTCTACGGAAGCCCAGATACACAAGCTACATACATGTATCGGATGTCACCCTTGAGGGTTTTGAACTTAGAAAAGAGACGAAATTTGAAGGCAGTCGCTTTAGAGTAATAGTTACAAACGATGACATTCATTTTGACTTCTCAATTCTAAATCTTCAATCATCCGTTTAACATTTCTCCAGCAGGGGATCCATGGTATCCCTGGCAGGGATCCATTCCTATTTCTCTAGCCAGGGATGTTACACATTCTTCAGCCGGGGACGATCCACGGCTTTCGCCCGTCCATTCGCACCCTGCTGACTACAGAAATCAACACTCAACTCGCTCTTTTTCTGATTTTTGTTCAGTCGTTCAATACCGTAGCCAGGAAAAAATTTCGGGGAGAGGTTTCAAGTTTTATGTATCCATGTGGCAGGTTTTAAATACCCTTTTATAAATAGTAATGCATGTTCTTGAAAGATTGGGGTGGGTTTGAACCACCCAACCCCCCCCCCCCCTTTGATACGGCTTTTGTAATAATAGATAAGAAATCTTACAGTTTAGCATAGCTTCTAAATTAAATTTGGCTCAGGAACTTTCCCTTGTTTCCTATTTGTGGAATAGGGTGTACAAGGTAGCCTATTAATAAGACATCGTTTAAGTATGAGGTATTTTAATTCTACCAGTATACCCATATTAATAGAACGCGCCAGTTCCTTAGCCCGTTACCTAAGAATGTAAGGGTAGGACGTCCTGTCAGTTTTGCTTCGGTGCTGCCATCTGCATTATAGTGTGAGGAGCAGACACCACACACGAATTGTAAAGAAAGACTGCATAATGAGTCGTACATTTTTGCGCTCGATTCCCGCTCAAGAAGCAGTTAGATTTCCGACTTTTGTTTCTTCCTGGAAGGAAAAAGGAGACGATCCATGTAAGGAGGAGTAACAGGGCTCGAATGAAGTACGGCCCATGGGTGTGAGATTATCCCAAAAAGCCGCGAGCAGTTCTCGCAGCAAGTTCAGCTACAAACATTTGAAACTTTCACGACTGGAGTGTTTCCTATCACAGATGTATTTTAAGGTGGAATTGCAGAATGCTCACATAACAAGTGAGTGTATTCGTTCTTGTCACTGCCCTTTCACGTCAAGCGAAAAAACTTCAATGGACTGCTGTTACGAAAGTTCAATATTTTGCCGTGCGCTCAATAGTTTTGGCAGGCAGCTGCGAAGTCTTATTACTTAGCTTGCACGATGCACCAAACGCGTACAGTTCAAGCACCAGAGTTGGCGGCTGTGATGTATCAGTCACGTGGTGTTTTGCAAGCTGGTACTGGAATAACCAGCTCGATAAGAATGCTGATTCACTAATACATTTTATTTTCTTCGCATAGCATGTCCAGGAAGTCCGTTACTTTCTGTAACGCTCGCAGATCATCCGGATCTGCACTTGCGTTAGCCCCTACTAGCAAGCGCCCCGTCTACTGTCGGAACAGTTTGGAGAGCTTTAGCTCCTGTGCACGGTACCTATCCTTAATATTAATCCGTGGCTTTAGCTCTAACTGCATACTAAGGCACCCGGACTGAAATGAAGTTTAGACTAGGATTGAAGTGCGATTTGGCAGCAGACTGGCCAACTCTATTTCCACAAATAATTAGTTTTTGTCGAGTCAGTTAAATGCGTTGGGCACTATCTGTCAGAAAAACTACCCAATCAAAACTGGGGTTTTACCGGATCTGCTTAGTAAAGTCGAATGTGGATCCAGAGTTTCTCGGATTCTAGCTTATAGTGGCGACATCTTTTGGCACGATTTGAATGGAGGCTTTCATCCGACTGAGACGATTATTATCGTCTTTTCTGTTAGTTCGTGTCCCTAACGTTCAAGCATCAATCCTTATAAAAATATCGTATACTGAAATAAATATCCAGTTTATCTCGTCAGATGCCTTTTTGCTCGGAGTGGTGGTAGACAGACACTCTGAGGTTAACCCATGGTTTTGGCTAAACATGAATCTGTAGAATTCGTTACATCGATAGTCGGTTCGCATCGTTCAGTATTTCACCACTTCGTCGCCTGCCCCGGAAACTAGCCACCATGGTTTTAGCCCTCAATATGAAATGAAACAAATATCTTTACGTCAATATAAATCAATAGATGGATTTAAATATCCAGTTATGTTAAATATTTCACCATCGTCAATGGAAATAACGGTAGTACTGGCGACCCTAGCGTTAGCGCTATCGTTAAATATAGGAATCGATACAAAGCATCTCATCGATATATAAACAGGGCGTTCCAAAGAGGTGGTAACGAGCTTCAATTCTTTATCTATTATAGATAAGTGGCCAGTGCAAATTGAAAAAATATTCAAAATAAGGTCGGGAATCATTAAGAAAAAATTATTCTCGCTCATTTTCAAAAAGTAATACTTTTTCAATATGTATGCGACCCCCGTACAAAAAAAACTTCCCAGTTAGTAAAATGTGCCCCCGTACACTAATGTGTTGATGCACCCAATTGGAGCCTTTTATCATACAAGCAGAGATATGTATAAAGATCGGGGATTATAGAGGAGAGGAGGGTATTATGGAATACCATTTACATTTCTAACTATAACTTTACAGGCTTTTGAATAAAATACCCAAAATCATCATGAGTACATACTATAATTAACTGTAATGAAATGTCACCTGTAAAGAAAACACTACGGATTTTGTTGTTATAGAAAAAATTATTTAAGAAAAAAAGTTACGAATGGAGTATAATATGGAATAGTCGGGTAATATGGAATAGGTGGTTTAAACCGTTAAAAAACTAACTATACTTGATAAAAGTTATTTTTAATTATGAATCCTATTTTTAAGACTATGGTCGAGTCATTTCTGCTTCGAATCTCTATTTAAATAAGTCGCAGATATAATCTTCTTTCTCTGCTCCGATACAGTCAAGGTAAGCCCACCGAGAAAATCTGGAGCATCGAATCCAAATTTCAACTCATTGATCTTTGAAGAATTTTTCGTTACAGCGGATACATTCAGTGTGCTCGTTTTTCGGTTGGATGGTATGAAATCCATTAAACTATTATCTAGTGTTCCATAATACCCGACACGCCATCTAGGAAAATGAACCTTTAAACTGATGGACAAAACACTGTCAGCTAAAAAACAAAAACAGTACCAATAAACTATAATTCTTTTAGTGTACATTATGCATAACATCAATGCTCAAGTCACGTGTATACTAGTAGGTTAAAATGTTTGAAAACTTATCTGCAAAAACTCTTGAAAATCACAAAACACACTTCGTTCTGTAGAGAGTGGTACGGCAAGAACAAGGGGTCAACTCTTACTGCATTGTGAAACGAGAATCTTTCTTGAGTAGTTCGTGACAACAGAACCTAACAGCGACAAAACATCGGTATTCCATATTTCCCGACTATTCCATAATACCTTCCTCTCCTCTACATGATTTTGAGTATAAACATTGATTGCTGTTGTGGAAAAAAAGATTTTCTTTCGTCATTTCTGTACGACCCCTGAAATGCAACGTGATTTTTTCCCTTCGAGAGACATTGAAAAAGGGTTTGAGTCACCTTCCTATCTGTGACACTTTTTAAGATAGAGTTCTCAAACTTGTTGCATGTTTCCTCATGAGCGTATGGGGCCCATTTTACTAACTGGGAATTTTTTTGTACGGGGGTCGTATGCAAATTTAAAGAATATCACTTTTTGTGAATGAGCGAGAGAATTTTGTTCCTAACGGTGTCTTATTTTCGAACTTATTTTGAGTATTTTTTCAATGGACACTGCCCAGTTATCTGCAATAGATAAAGAATCAAAGCCCGTGACCACCTTTTTGGGACACACTGTATATATCGATATAAGGATAGCCGATTCGTATCGTTAAATATCTTACTTGTCACCACCCTTGATATTGACGCATTGCTTTTGCCCTATCGTTTAACGGGAATCGATTATAAATCTTTGCATCGATATAAACCGGTATCCGATTCATATTTTACAAACCCTTGCTCGCCATGACGTACTGCGTACATCATGAAACATAGTGACTCAGAACCATTAAAGTACACGTGTACGTCATTATTCTACTTTTGTACATTCACTGTAACGGTTGCTTGATTATGACACTCAATGCGTGACAACTGCGTTTTGGTGATGTGAGCTGTATTCTGCGTCGATCTGTTCGTTCTCTTTCACTCACAAGATGGCGATGGTTGTCCATCGAAAACACTATACTCGGGGAAAACCTAACCTGACAGTATAGAGGAAAGCTAGAAGGACCCTTTCACACTTCACCGCGTGTATCGCTCCGACACTCGTTTCTCCCACCAATTACTATCTTGCTATCAACATCACAAAGCCGATCCGCACGACTCAATTCCCGCCAGCGCAAAAGAGGTGACGCTTGACCAGTATCATGGGTCAAGCGTCTCAGAAGACGTTACAGCTGATTTCTGACTTAATCCTTCTCGTAACTGCATTCAAGTAACGCAAATATGCAATTATTTTATAGCAAACACTTTATTTTAGCACTTAATAGATGAAAAATGTATCAGTTCTGTAATAACCTGGGCAAACGGAAAGAACTATTTGAAAGCGGCGGACTCAGACGGTCTATAGCTTTACCTTCACTATCAGGTTAGGTTTGCCACGAGTATAGGAATCGACTGGTTCTGAGTACCTTTAATGGTAAAGTCGACCGGGTGCACGAGGGGTTTGATATGAACCGATACAAACCGTCGCATCGATTCATACTCAATCATCGATCTAGTAACATAAGCATCTCACCTCTTCGTCGTCTGCCGGAATGGTGGTGACGCTCGCCATGTAGCATCGGATGTCGGCCTTGGACTGCCTGTACTGCGGCAGGTTGACGATGCTTCCGCTGTAGAATATGTCCTTCCGGTAGAGCGGGCGGGCCAGGTCCTTCCGGTTGGACATTCTCCGCTTGCGCACGGCGGCCGCCGACCAAGACTCGCCCCTGCCGCCCCCTTGCGGCCCACCGACGCGGTTGTTGTTGGAAGCGGGGCACAGGATGTGGGTGGATCCCGCCGGCATGGTGGCCGGCATCGTGAAGCGCCTCTGGAGATCCTGAGGACGAAAAAGAAAGTGGCACTCCGTAAACATATTAGACACTTTTGACACCTAGCGGTGTACTTCGAAGGTACATAAATAGAAGTGAGTCAGTTATGTCAAGCACTTAAAAATTTTCAGAGAGAATGTCGCTTTACAAGCTGTACTATACGCTGAAATAAACGATCCACCTGTATCTGTTACGAAATTTTTCGAACAAATTCTTAAACATCGAAAGCTTATGGACAGGGTCCCATGAGTGTTTTAATACATTAAAGTGTACGGACATCTTCAACACATTAAGGCTCGTGTATACTAACTTTGGAAGTCGATGGCCGCAATGTTATTCTATGAAGAAAACGGCCTTCACTGCTACCGCAATTGAACCGATGAGTGGAGAAACCACTTCAGTCACAAAAATGCGAAAAATCGTTTTCGATGAAAATAAGCTTAGAAAGGCAAGATGCGTGGTGAGGGCCAGAATGATGTTAGTCTGTTGAGTAGTTTCGTAGATACGGGGCTTCTTTTTCGTACGATGGGCGACCATGATCAAGGGTCGACACACGATACTGAATCAAGGGTCGAGAATGATGTATTTTAACACTATTATTGGCCACCCGACCTGCCCTAGGGGTGGTTTTCTAAAAAATAGTTATTCCAGCTTCCATGTTAGATTTTCATCTCCATCCTTTTCTGCAATCAAAGCACTTTTTTCTCCTAAATTCATATTCTTGACTTTTGTATACCATAAATAGGGTTAGACAATAAAATGGTGATTTGATTTGCTTTGATTGGATTTGAATGATGACCTTTTTCCAAGTTTTCAGCTGACTCAAAACCAGTTGAGTGTAGAAACAGCGTCCGTCCGAATCCAATTTTAAATTTTCCTGAGCCTAATGGATGTCGAAATGAGGTAGTATTTGCACGACAGAAACATAAATGCATGTTATGACAGAGGGAAAAAAAGTTTCAATATTTGAAAATTGGGAGGAGTTATGAAGATTTTTCTCTCTCCTGAAAAATTTCCTTTTTGTGACTGAGGTGGTATCTGCACTCACCGATTCAACTGGAAACAAACTATTGCCTATTTTTCATTCATTCTTTTCCCCCTTCATCTGAAAACAACGATCCATATTTACTTTTAAAGAGCATTTATGTGAAACAATTAGAAGTTCGTTCATGACACCTTGTAAGAAAGTTTTCTTTCAGGACCCATTTCATGTCATTTTGAGATGCAATGAATGCACTGCTAATTGCTTTAGATAAATTCTGTTTAAAAATAAATGTATTTTAAGATGAAGAGGAAAAAAGAATGGATGAAAAATAGGCAATAGTTCGTTTCGAAATGGGGAGTAGTGAAGGCTGTTTTCTCCATTGAATAAAATTGCGGCGATCGACTTCCGAAGTGAGTATACAAGAGCCTTAAGTCCCTTGTTTGGGTCTTGACGAAAATAGTGTCGTATGTCGCCAAGCTAGGCGTCTCTTGACTAAGTATTTCCGAATAAGTCTCCAAAAATAAATTTCTCAAACTGAAAGTTTAGCGACATATTTTACGTTGGGCGAGAAATCGCCTAACCTTAACTTTGTTTGCACGGGTGTTTTTTTAGTAGGTGCAGTTAAGGGTAGAGGGTAGTACCACGCAGGCGCAGGTAAGTATCCCGAAAGTAGCTATTCGTTTGTAAACAAGAATGTTGTGTTCCATATTGCGTATGAATAAGTGAAAAAATATTCCAGAAAATAGACTACAATGCTTTTTTACCCTATTCCAAACATAATATCGCCAATTTAAAATTTAAATACATTCAGTTTAAATGAAGTCCATCTAAAATGTGCGTCCTTCAACAGACGTGCAAGGAGGTGTGTCACCACCTCCTGCATAAAGGAAGCCAAACAACCTGAGACGTCATCCTTTGCCTCACATACCAGTATTTTCTTTAACGAAGTAAAACTGTTAAAACATTTCTGGTGTAGTGAAACACTCTAATGAATTGAGATTGAAAATGTCATTTTGCCAGCGATTTTTAACCATCCTTTCATAAATAATAGGATGGGGAAGTAGATCCTAATGAATTATTTTGTATCAGAAAGGTCTTTTAATTTTTATCTTTGACCTAAGAATATTTTCTAGTGTTTGTAGCATTCACCTGAAATTCTAAATCCGCGTGTGAAGTGACGGAATCCCGTGGCATCACGGAAGGCCATGGGGCACCTACAAAACTTCTTACTACGGAAAATAGTACGGGACGGATCCATCCCGCTCGTTCGGAAGGTGCCCCATGGCCTACCTTCTATGACGTCATGACTCCACGAACATGTCGTTTTACGCTGAAAACAAAACTGGGATGACGTCGTTTTTGGCGATGACGGCCAGGCTCCGGTTGTTTGGCTTTCTTTATCCAGGAGGTGTTGGCGTGTGTCGCCGCCCCATCCGATCGAAAAACAAATCTCCGGTTCTGTTCCTTTGTACCTTGACGTTGATGTGGCTGTGGGATATTTTGATGACGGGCGGCTGGACAGGCTTGTTCTCGACCAGGGCACTCAGGGAGGCGCCGTCCACGTGCTGCGTCGATCCACTGGGTGCCCCGGCTGGGGCCTCTGTCACGACGAGCCCCGGCACGGCATCGACAGAGCACCTCAAGTGCTCCTCTGCGGCCAGGGTGGGGAAGAGGGCCGGCTTCGAAACCTGAAAAGAAGCATACACTGCATAAGCATAAAGTTTTCAAAATTATGGGGGGGGCCGGGCCCCACAACCACATATATTCACGTCAGTGGAGTAGCCAAAGGGGGGGGGGTTATACCCCCCATGAGGAATTTTTTGCCATACAAAATGTATATTCCTCACTCCCTTATCATACACCCGTACCGTATACATATATGTGAGTTGCAGAAGTCGTAACCCCCCCCCCCCCCCTAGCCCATGAAAAATTTCTGGCTACGCCACTGATTTACGTACATATAACTTACTCTTAACTGCCAACTAGTACAGAATAGAATTAACCCCTTTTTCTACATGATTTTTTGGCTTAAAATAGAGCAAAATTTTTGTGCTGCGCACTCGAGCTGGTTACTATTTAGAAAAAAATAATTAAAAAATATTCTGTTTACAAAAAGTGGTTAATTATATTCCGTAGTAGTTGGCAGCTATGACTTACTATGTGTAAGTGTCAATTATTGGAGGCGCTCGAGCTCTATGGGTCCATAGAATTCTACACCTATGTAAGGTAAGTATCCATGTTAGTATCTTTCTACCATGTTATAAGTTAAAAGTAGAAGCAAAGAAAAAAATTCAATAGGAAAAAAACATTTTCGATGAGAGAGTGCCTTTTAGACACATCTGAACTTTTCTTCATTACGTACTTTGCATAGCATAATCTGATTTTAATGAACCAAAGCCTGGCGAGGGCAGCTTATTAGTAACATTGTGCGTTACGTGGCGTCACAATGCATACTAAATCATGATTGAAACCAAAAGAAGAAAATTTTTAAAAGTACAAGTAAAGGTTTTTTTTAAACGTTTGTAAATGGCGTGAAATACTTTTTTTATGTTAGTATAAATGAGTTTTTTGTAATGAGTGGTCAATTATTGGGTGGGCTCAGCCCCTATTCACAATTTATTGGGGGGGCTCGAGCCCCACGGGCCCATATAACTCTACGCCTATGATACACTGTTAAAAAGAATCTGAAAATTCAGGATAATTCCAGTCTTGATTTTCAGGAAAATGACCGCTTTCCCCAAGAATGGGTCATTTTCCGTTCAACGAAGAAAAAGGATTGCAACTTTCGGAAACTTCTTGTGAAAACGGTCCATTTCCGTGTTTGGTTTGGTTTGTAAGTTTTGCAAGTAGTTTTTGAGAAATGGATTTTCGTTGGACATTTAGATGGAAAAAAATATGGACACCCAACGCATTTTCATGAGTCATTAAAAATTAAATTATAGTTACTTTTTTAACGAAGAATTCCCTTTTATAAAAAAGAGTATTTCAAATCACATTCATAAATGTAGGACTGGCTAGAAAATAATTTCAGTTTTTATCATTATTATTATTATTATTTCACACTGCTAACGAAAAACCAAGGTGTATTTTTTAAAAAATATTTTTAGCAGCCCATTCTTTACCGATTTTCAGTGTTTGCAGCCTATCTGTATGGAAATCTAAACCGATAGGACCAATAGCTAAAGAGTCAATGTTTTGACTCATTGCATACATTTGTGAAAATTGAAACTAATTTCTTGCTAATCCAATAATTTGACTATGTTAATAATAACTGGACAACCCAGACTAGATCTGATTTCTATCAAAATAGTTGCGGGTGACCTAGCTCCACGAGAATCCTTTACTTTTCAGCGCGTCCTTTCCCGTCAAAAAAGGGTCCCGATTCTTTTTAAACAGCACTGAAATCTGCCGAAAAATAGAAGGATACGAGAACAAATGGATAGAGGGCCCCATGCTGAAAAAAGGGAAGCCGTTGCCATCGCTCGACTGAACGGCTGTCTTCAAGCTGTGGTCCAAAAAAGGGTCTCTCGATCGGTGGCACGCGATGACCGTTTCGATCGTCCGCCCTCTTGCGGGTCGTTCGGTCGAGCGATGGCAACGGTTGCCCTTTTTTCAGCATTGTGAAAGGGCTAATTATCTCAGAATAGTGTACGGATACTAAGAGAGGGACTATTTTTCAGTGTCGAGAATCCGACACGCTCACCTCGTCCAGATGCAGGGTAGACTGCACCCCGGGCTCCGTGTTCAGGAGCGGAATTTTAGTCGTGTCCCCTGCCAGGAGAACGACGCCACTGTCCGCTTTCTCTTTCGTTCCGTTGGAAATGGGTTTCGATGGAATCTGGAAAAAAGAAAAAGAAAAAAATACAATTTCAAACTTTTACTGTTTTTGCACGCACTGAAGTGCTATGCATCCCCCAAAATTCTTACTTAGGGTTTTATTGCTTCGATTGGCAGCATAGAATTGTAGCAAGGGCAGCATTATACAGAGTTACATGTTTAACCCTTTGAGGCGCAACCCTTTCCCAATACTGGAAAAAGGTCATCCGTTGCCATCACTCGACTGAACAACCAGCAAGACCAAGATGGCGGACGATCGAAACGTTCAGCGCGTGCCTCAGATCTAGAGACCCTTTTTTGACGACAGATAGCTGTGCCACACAGCCAGTTGTCAAGTGCTACAAGTCGTACAGTGTTTTTAAACCATCGCCTAAAGGGTTGCCAGTCACGGTGCTGGTCTTCGTGTCAAAAGTTGGCGCGGTTGGCCACTTTCGGCGATGCATCGCCCAATTGGGCAGCAGCCAAAACACGAGTTCCCAAAAGTGAACTCTAATGGCCGATATCTTCTGTGGTAGGCGAGAATGTGCTGTGGCAAAGCAAGCGCTGCTGCCCACTGGGGGAGAAAAAGCACTGAGCGGCATGCTTTGAGCGAGGCCTGGAATGTTCGAGATGGATCGAGCTGTCACGCCCTTGAAGCGGGTACGGCCAGGCTGACGTCAGAGCGAAAGGATAGATGATTTTTTGGACAGCGAAGAGGTTGGTCATCGTCTGAGAAGGAAGCCCGTTCACGAGTCGAGCGAGAACTGAAATGCTAAAGGCCAGGGAAAGGCCGTTTCCCACAAATTGCCTTTCTGTAATTAGTAAATGTCTGTGCATAGTCTTAACACTGTAAATAGTTTAAATATATTATTTATCCAAGAGATTATGGACTTGTTTCATTTGTTATAATCACGACTGAGAATTGTAAGTTTTTCGAACCCGCGTGGTCGGGTGAAATAATGGATGTGGCTGAGTGACGACGCCAAACCCAATATAGACGATTTCGATCCAATAATTGCTGCAGCAAAATGCACGTTCCTCTGCGGCGACCACTGTTTACTGCAGCCCAGACAGCACAGCAAACTTGCAGCAAGCTTGATTTATCAAGTCAATAAGCTTGAATTAAGCTTGAAAATTCCAGTCGTGTAAGCTTGAATCAAGTGTTCTAGTTTACACTTGCCCAGCTTGCATTAAGCTTGACATTTCAAGCTAGCTTGAATGAAGCTTGAAATGTCAAGCTTAAAAAATTTTCCAAAAAAATTTTTTTTGGCTAACGCGCCCCACATAATTTATTTTTCCGCGCATTTCCCCCCTCTACGCTGAAATTTCAATTTAATTTAATCTGTTTCCATCGACTGTTCGTCGCTGGGATAGAACCCGGGCCCTTTGGCTTAGCAGTCGAGCACGCTATCCATTCCGCCACCGCAGCCTTGTGCAGCTATGACTAAAGTTTGAAGTGACTTACCACGCTGTTTTCTCGCCAAATTGATAAGTGGGCGATGTGTTATTTGTTTCTTTTATTTTTCTATGGGATGCATCAAAATTAAAATAATGCATCAAAATAAATTAAATTAAAATTAAAATTAAAATAAAAAAATACGTTTTAAAACTTTCAGTACCGCAACACTCATGAAGCAATACTGCTGGCCAAAATCGAGACAAACGACTGATTTTGAAATCAATTTCGTAGTATAATTGTATTTTATTTTGAAGAATTTCCATATTTGGAAATATAGAATGGGTTTACTTAACACAAATTTTGTGTTAAGTAATCTGAAATGAAAGAAACAGATAGTTAAACGTTACTTCGAAATGCTATATCACAGTTGCTAACATGTATGGAATACAAACACTTTACAGTGAAACCTGTGTTGAACGACCCCCGTATTTAACGACCACCTGGTCTTGTCGACCATGTCTTATCGGTCCCGAGTACCATATAATTATAAATAATGGTTTATTTTCCTTATTGAACAACCACCTGCCTGACGTGACCAACGACCGCTATGTATAACAAAGAAATTTATTTAAAATCCTATTTTAACGACCGCGAATTCTTAAAAAAAATCTTATTTTTTCCTATTTGAGTAAGTTCGTAATCAAGCGGTATGATGAAAACGAAAGTTGACACTTGTTTAGTTGAGTTGTAACATTGCTTCCAGTCACTAAATAATTCATGGAGTCAGTGAATGCAATAGCTGCATGCACGCAGTTACTTGTTACTGCTTCTTGGAGGATATTTATTGAAAATAGAATTTTATGTATTTAGACATTACAGTGAATCGTTCAGCACAATTTCTTCTTTTAAAACATTTCTTCGAAAAATAATTCCATCACAAAATCTGCGCACCGTAGGGAAATACTACCGAGAATGATGTCATTGTTTCGACCAGTGAGCGATGCCAATACTGGCGAGAACTAAGCACGGAAAATTCAACACAAAATTTTATTATATTTTTCAATTTTGTTTAAATTTAAACATATTCTAATAAATCTCACCGTCTTTCTCTACATATTATAAAAAAGTAAGTACATACATGCTTTTTATTATATTAATCTATATAAAAGCCGTTTAAGTGATTATCAAGTAATTATTAAATAAATTCCAGTTCTATTGATAAAATTAAGTACACTTAAAATTTTGTCAAAATGTATCGTATTACCTGAATTCAAAGACCTACCCTCTTTAAAGACCACATTTTCTTGGTCCCAGTGGTGGTCTTTAAAAACAAGTTTCACTGTAGTCATTTTTGTAAATATTTCTTAAAATAACAAATAATTGAAAAATTTTGCTATTTTTTAACGCTAAAAATTCTCTTTACAAATGTGGTTAGTTACTTTCCTACATATTGGTATGCTATATCGATATAGAGCATTTCGAAGAATTAAAAATAAGTTTAAATTAATTTATACAAATGTAAATTTGAATTATTTTCATTGTTCATACTTTATAATTAAAAAAATTATTTAACTTCTGATTTTTTTTATCCTTTGTAATTTTATTTTAAAACTACAAAAGTGTAAGATGTAAGATTTTTGGGCCCTAAAATCTGTAGGCCCTGGGCAGTTGCCCCGTTTGCCTTGCCGGTAATATATATGGCACTGGTAATAAAAATAAAACATATATTTTACGAACTTTCAGCAAATTTAAAGGACGCTAGACAATGAATGTCCATTCTCTTTCACAGATGGCGCCATCAACGCTCTCCTTTAAAAAGGAAAAATCACGCGAGTATCAATTTTCAAGCTTAAATCAACTGTATTTCAGCTTGACAATTCAACTTGACTCCTGCAAGCTTGCTGCCAGCTTAGAATGAGTTGAACTGTCAAGCTTGCATTAATGCGTCAAATTCAAAGAAATGTCAAACTTGATTTAAGCTTATGTGCTGTTTGGGAGTGGTATCAAAACACATTGCCTGGATTTTATCAATTGCCTCCCATTCTTTAACTTTTGCGCGAGTTATTCTCATACCATTTTCAAGCTGGGGAACTTCTATTAACTAGCCACAGCTAATTAAAATCGCTATTCTCTCTACATTTTCTCTATTCAAAATATGAGGAAGCAGTTTTCGTTCCCACTGAACAACAGCACCCTCTAAATCAGAATTTTTAAATCTGCCTTTGATGAGCTCAGTTCACTGTTTTTGAAATTCTCTCTTGTCTTCGGAGTCTTATTGCACGTCAAGGGTCCTGCATCAGAAAGATATTATATGTTAGTGTTGAACCAAGTCTACGCTATACCAGTGTATAAATCATAACGAGAATATGAAAGCTAGGGGGTGAACATGGCCCCTCCCTCCTTTATGTATAGGCGCTTACTATATTACTTATACGTATATATTACGCATAAGTTCATTCTAAAAGTAAATAAGGATAACAGATAGAAAAAATAGCCTTGAAATAAAAGAATTTGAGAGGTTTGTCTTAGATATGCTTCGACTGAAATACAAATCGAGATCTTAAGATCTTTTTTCTGAAGCACAGAAATACATACCAAATGAATAAAAATACTTCACGAATTGTAGTTAAAGTTCTGAAAATTAATTTATTTTTTGTTTTATAATGCAAATAATACAAAAAATGGTCAAAATTAATTAAAATTCTTAGTTCGTCTTTCCCCCTAATTTTTCAAAAATGCAGATTCTCTTGGTACGATTTACAAACTGACCTAAAAAACACTCATGTCATTAAATATTGGTTTTGTTGAAAGTAAAAGTTCAAAGCAACAAAATTTTCTATGAAGTAAAACGAGAAGCAGGTTTGTAGGACAAATAGTTTTTACTAATTGAAGGAAAAATTAGATTTTCGGCAAAAATCGTAATTTTTCAAGAATTTAACGTCTATGCGGCACGGGTTAATATGTGCAAATAAGCTAAAACTTTACCAATCTTATTTTCTAGTCAATTAGCAAGCTTTAGGGGGTGCCCCAAAAGATAACATTAACCCCCCCCCCCCATATAACTTGTGACCACCCTACTGTGCAGTTGAATGACAGGCCTACCAGTCATATCATGGCCAGTAACTGATTGGTTATGAATGGTTGCATATCCAACCTTGTAATCGACTCCTGGGACTATACTACTAGTAGTGAGAGAGACGTCACTGAGTGCGCTGGGGCCCTATTCTCCCTCTGTTGTTAGAAGGGAGTCCGTGGTTAGATTTCAGCTTTCCCAACCCAGTCATTTGTTGCTCTCACAACTTTCTGAACCGGCTCTAACCTCGTTGGGCCCATCACAGGAACCTCTTATGTAGTTAAACGGCTTCGCTTTTCAGCGGATTCGGAGAGAATTGATTAAGCCATTTGGATGGAATTCTCCCCCGGTTGTTTCCGAAATCATCGGTAGTTAGATATTGACTGGGTAGAACCAGTTGTTTGGTTTTCGACTGCGCTAACGATTCCGGAGGCCATCGGGAGGTCTTTGAGCCAATCACAAGAACTCCTTGACGCTCCTCCTTAAAACTCCACCTCAAGTGACCTCAAGGAGGGGCAAAGTGAATGACTGTGAAAAATGAGCGACGAGGGGAAAATCCAGCTCCAAGTTGGTTTGAGGGCCTCTAGGAGGAATTCCGTTAACACTTTTCACAGTTGCATATGCAGACCCTGATGACCGCACTGGCCAACTAGGCCTCGGCCTAGAGCTCCCAAGTTTTAAGGGCACAAAATGATTCAATTGGTTTGAAGCTCTTAAAAAAAGTAGCACAAAATCAGGAATGACAATAAATAAATCGATGCAATTTTACAACGCATTCCGCTGTGATAAAGTGCTTGTTGACATTTTTCCCATTCCTGAATACAATGTAATGTTGAGGGCAGGTCCAAAACATTGTACAATGGAGCATTCAGGGACGCGACCTCATCTGAAGCGTCCCTTCTGAGCAGTGGCGGATTAGGGGTAATCAGACCCCCCCCCCAATGAGGAATTTTTCGTCATACAAAATGTATTTTCTTCACTCTCTAATCATGCACACGTATATATATGTATATATATAAGTGGCAGTAGTCGTAACCCCCCCCCATGAAAAATTTCTCGATACGCCACTGCTTTTGAGCATTAGAATTCCATGGTCTTTAAGTTAAAATATTATTGAACAAAGGGCCCCTCTCCTTATTTACAACAAAAATTAGTACACCCTCTATCAACAAGGTATGACCGTATGGGGGCACCCCGAAGAGTGCTTGGGCCTTCGAATGTCGTGGTCAGACTTTGTGCATGTGCTCTGTGCCTGTTTACCTGTTGGGGCGTGGCCTCCAGGGGCCTCATGAGCGCGCCGAAGACCGCGCAGTTGAGGGACAGCCCCGCCATGATGAGGAGCGCCCCTTTCCAGTCGTAGATGTCGAGCAGGAACTGCGTGAGGGGCGCGAAGACGAAGGCGCCCATGCCCGAACCGCACACCGCGATGCCCGTGGCGAATGCCCTCTTCGTCGAGAAGTAGTAGCCCACGCTCACGATGGCCGGAAGGTAGATCAGGCCGAAGCCGATGCCTGAAAGAAAAGAATTCACGGTGTTGTCAAAGAAAATCCGACACACTTTCATAGGTTAAATTTGCGCTATGCACTAAAAGAACATCCATAATCCATGTGTTTGACCTAGTTGTATCGAGTGCAGCCTAATCCATGAGTGTGCTTCTGACTTTGTGTCCGTGTAACACTTCTTTAGAATTGAAACCTGTAAATCGCCTACTAAGGAGGGTCCACTCTCCGAGACGGGTCTATTTCAACTGCATTTAACCTTTGTTCACACACTGATAACACATTTCAACTTGCACCTCGTTAAAATCGTGGCCACCCATCGCCGAATGGATAAGACCCTGACAGTTTGGGAATCATCTCAGGTGCGCAGGTCACGGGTTCCGGCTTCTCGGGTGGCAGTTTCGGGAGGTTTTCTCCCGCAGACTCTTTTATTGTATGTACGCCTTTTTTCCCCCCTTCACGTTTCAAGATTCAAAAGTGTTATCAGTGGTTTCAGAAGGGGGCTATAGTGAAAAAAAAAAGTGCTCATTTTTGAATCGCTGATTGAGTCTGGAGCTGTGTCAACTGAGTCCAGAGCTCAGGGTTGTCCTGTTTCTTCCAGGGTGAAAAAACCGCCGGAAAAATCCTGGAAAAAGCTGTCCCGGAGACAAAATATCATTTTTGTTCATTTCGTCCACTTTTACTCAGTTTCGATTTTTAAACTAGAAACATTCAGTGATTAAATATGTTGGTTGTTTTTATCAATTCCTAGCCAAAAAAAGAGACTGTTGTTTCTCTCCGTCTAGATACATTACATACTTATAGTTCATGAAAGCGTGAAGATATTAACCGACTCTTGACTGACTTTTCTGTTTTGGTATTTTTTGACTCTATAGGATGCCATCGAAGGCTGTCTTGCTGTACATTCAGGTTGAGAATACGATGAGGATGGAGTAGGGTTGCAGCTTGTTAAACTGGATAAATCATCAGAATCTTGTTCACACTTTTGTCTTTTGCGACAAAAGTGTGAACAAGATTTGTGTATGAACACCATTTTCTCAAAATGGTTTCATATTCTTGCTTTAGCACTATGCTTTAGCACTAATGCTACTTTGTTTTAGCACTAATGCTACTAGAGCACCCTTTACAGCCCATTCCAACAATTGTATCACTTTTAGTCATTTCTTCGGAAAACCTTCTTATTGGATCTTTTTTCTACTATATTTATCTGGAACTGTACTCATTTGCTTTTTTTTATGTCGGTGGGGGAATCCAACACTTTAAGTATACTAAAGCACACCTAGCTCCACCACTGATGAAATTCACTAAGAGAAAAGAACATTTCTTTCCTACACCTAACGGATACCAAATGAAGCATTCGACTGTACTGCTGATGCAACTCAGAAAAGAGCAGAGACGCTCAGATTTTTTTAGTTATTGTTCCTCAGGGGCGTAGCCAAAGGGGGGGTTAGGGGGTCATAACCCCCCATGAGAAATGTTTTACCATACAAAATGGATATGCTTCACTACATTATCACACACACGTATACATATATATGAGTTGTAGTAGTCGTAACCCCCCCCCATGGCACAGGAACAATCCCTGGCTACGCCCTTGTTGTTCCTGTTTTCAGCGTTGGTTTACGTTCTCATTCAGTCTCGGAAGAAAACTGACTGCGACCGCAGTATGCAGCACATAATTGTGGCTCTTGTATGAAAGTGAATGAAAGTCAATTTTAAGTTAATTTTCCTTTTTTAGTTTTGGTTCAGATGTTCAGAATTTTAGAATTTATTCCAGTTTCTGATTGTGATTCAGGTTCGAAGCAGAACCGGTTTTAATATGCATCAAAATGACTGGTTTTTAAATGAAGGAATTTTTCGTCTTCAACAAAAGTTTTAATTCAAACGTACAATTGTGAAAATGTTTACTATTTTCACGGTACCTTATTGTTCTATGGTATATAGAAATTAAAGTCTATGAAAACAAAAGTAAAACTCTATTATTTTATGTTTTTCAATAAAAATGTTTTAGTTTGTGCTATATCGTAAAAGAACCCCCCCCCCTTTTTTTACGTACAGTGTAACTAAGCTATTTAATAACTAATTTATTCTTTTATTTTGTTAACTTTAATTTTTCAGCAAAGTATTCCATAAAATGTATGGCTTGGTTATGTAGTTTATATTTTCTTCGTGTATTTATTGGATGATTCATATGGGATGACTTTTAATGAATCATTAAAAAATATATTCTTGTTAAAATATTACATTAATATTTTTGTTAAAATGTAGTAACACACAATTTTTTTTTTTCTTTTGCACGAGAACAAAACATGCATCATAACAATACTCTCAATTCAGTCATTTTTATTGTGTCCAATTTAGGGAATGCAATCACCGCAATGTTTTTAGCTTCGCGGGATTAAAATTTCATTCCACTAAAAATGGATTTCGATAGAGGAAAGTAGGCAGTAGTCAGATTGTGAGCTCTAAGAAGTTTAATAATAATACTTTATCTTATTTGTTATACTAATTAATACAGTACCTTACATAAATATGAAAATGAGAGTCATGATATTCTTAATAATATACCGTTACTTCTTAGTTGCTAAAAAAAAGAAGAATGAAAAAAAGACAACGTAAAGAAGGCACTCGTCTCCCTTGTCTTCCTCTCATTTGGATAGAGAATAGAAAAGCGCTTAACAAAAGAAGTTTTTCTTCTTTTATAGGTAGCCCTGAAGGAGCCATACCTTTTTTTAGTGGTTAACTGAAGTTCACCCCTTAAAGATATCACTAGCACGGGTGGCCATAGGGTTGTTTATGAAGTGGGGAGAACAAGTCGAGGGTCCTGTCCCAGAAAGATACACTATTGAGTGTTGAAGCACGTCTGCGTTACACCAGTACGTAAATCATAACACTATTGGGGGGTGGACTATGGCCCCCTACCTGCCAACAGGTAGGATCGCCCAAGATCACTGCTTGCTTCTTATTGTTCATCTTATGCAAAAGATTTTGGCCCGTGGATGATCGGGAAAGAGGCGTAAAACTCTAATAAAATTAATTTATTGTTCAGTTTCCATCCCGCGGGACTAGTCCCGCCAATATTTCCCAGATCCCGGAACGGGATTGCAATCCCTAGTCCAAATCTTCCAATTTTGTGCGATTTCGTCCAGTGTCACGGACTTTTTACAAAAAAGTGGACCCACTGCTAAAACTCGCCAGAGCTGCGCGTAAAAGTGGAAGCAAAAGAGATCGCCTACCGGCCATGATCCCGTAAGTGACCATGAGTACGTCCACGCTGGGGGCCACGGTGCTGAGGAGGAAAGCGACGCAGGATATGATGCTGCCCGAGATGGTCACCGGCCGACACCCGAACTTGTTGGTCAGGGCGCTCACCACGGGACCTAGGAAATGGGAAAAAAACACATTCACTGCATAATCTCTACTTATTATCAGCCATCAGCTGGTTGTGCCGGCACAGCCAGCTGTCGTCCAAAAAAGGGTCTCTCGATCTGTGGCACGCGATGAACGTTTAGATCGTCCGCCCTCTTGCGGGTCGTTCAGTCGGCCAGGATGCCCTTCTTTCGGCATGGGGCCCTCTATCCAGCCGTTCTCGCATTCTTCCCTGTTTCAGTAGATGTCACTGCTGTTTAAAAAGAATCGTGACCCTTTTGTTGACGGGAAAGGACGTGCTTAAAAAGCAAAGGATTCTCGTGGAGCTCGGTCATCCGCCACTCTTTTTATAGAAATCCAATCTCTTCTTCGTGACTGGCCACCGTCCAAACGTCCGAGTGGGGTGTTCCCAGAGCGGGAACACTGCGCGTTAAAGGGTGAACGAACTTGCTGTTACTTTCTCCACGCTTCATTCAAAGGAGCGAAAATAACGATCCAAAAGGGAGTGAAGGAAAAAAAAATGTCGGTTTCGACCTTTTGACATCGAAATCCACACTAGGAACGCAAAAATGCTCTTTTAAGGACTCCTTGACCGCGAAATCCACACCCCGCTTTCTGTTGACCGAAATACCGATAACGTTCGCCCCGAAAATGTTGCTCCGCTCAGGGATCGGAAAACGCTCCTAAAGGAGAAGTGCACTTTCAAGTACGGAAAGGATTGAAAATTCGCTCCGACGGATCGAATTTCGCTCGTTTGAATGAAGTCTGTGTCTGTTTCCTATGTACAACCGCTCATATTCCCACGAAATTCTGAAACAGTTGTCTGTTCCAGGTCCATTTCTGGATGCTGCCATTCAGGACCACAACGAAGGATCGAGAGACCATCGTAGAAGGATGTCGTCCCTATGTAAGTAAACGGATTTTCTCTCATGCGCAAGGACGTGGGTAAGGAGGGGGGGGGATTTTGGACATCCCCCTTAGTCTACACGCAAACGCTCATGGTAGCCGAATAATGGGCTTTCGAATCCATCGCTCAAAATACGAAGTGTACGGTCAAGAATATTCAAATTTCATACAAATTTTGAAAACTACTTGTTAAAGTTGTCTAAAACTGAACTTTGAACTGAAGTTTTGGGGGCCCTTAGCATGTAACAAAAATCGACGTTCATCGTGCTAGCACCCAAAGGAGAGTCGCGGCTATGGATCCGAAGCATTGGACTCTCCAAGAGCGAGAAATGTCCGTCACGGATATTCTACGATACCATGGTGCTAGAGCCCCAGCTTCTCGTGGTCAATCCGATATCTGTTTGTAAAGGTCTTATTACACAAAGGAATTTTCGTGCGATTGGGTTGCTGCGACCCGTTGCAGAAACCTCTTCCCTGGAAATTTCCCTCGGTGACTTAGGGAACCGTCCACTCCAACGTTTTCGTTCAGAGGTGAAAAAATGGCAGGTGGCTGGAATTCCAGCCCATCGTAGTGCTTCCTATTTCTACGTCACAACACGAGATGGCATGAAGAGTCACCGTCAGCCATACCGTTCGTAGTGAAAGGGATGAGCGTGTGCGATAACAAAATGTCCGTGAAATGGAATATCGACATGGAATTGGATTGGATCGAAGAGAAGAAAAATAAATATCCATCCGATCCGAAGATACACGAGGTATAAGCACCCACGAGAGGCTATTTATAATGACAGGCTCTAGCTACTGCCCATTTCGGCGAATCTCGAGCGTTTGCGAACACAGCAGAGTTATTTGACTGTGGCAACCTTGCCTTCTCATCTGGGCTCCCTGACTTGCGGGAAAAGAATGGCAGCCACGGGTTGCTGCAACCAAAATGACTCTCAAATTTTTCCCGTGTAATGGCCTTATCACACTAAAGGGAAAATCCGAGCCACTTCGCGCTGGAACCACTTTTCCGACGGACTTGAAGGCGTGGTGATCTTGAAGGGTTGCAAAAGTAAACAAACTCTCTCCGACGCCCAAGAGTCATCGCATCGCTGATGGGGCGTGCAGGTTCTTATTTTACGGATCGTGCGTTGGTCTATTGACATCGAATCGGCAGCATCGGAAGGGCAGCCATCTCTCATTCCAAAGTCCACTGGAACGCGGCCATCATTTTATGGACGCGTGATCCTGACATCGAGCAGAGTCGCCATGGCTCGAAATGGCTTATGACGTAGCAGGAAGAAGTACTCTGATGGGCCGACATTTCGTCCGACTCGGATATTTTCCTTCGGAAAGGAAAAAGTCGGAGTTCGCGGTCGTCCAGGTAACGGCGGAGAAAATCGGCCGGAAACTGGATTGGCAAGGAAAGTGGGTCGGATTTTTCTCAGTGTGATAGCCCTATTATAAGGCCTTAAAGGCCCCTTCAGTGATCCAGAGACATGTCGCGGCTACAATGTATTTGAACGGGGAAATTGGACATGGTTAGGAAACTGCAACTGGCGGCGACCATTGGGGTGTCCTCTACCGAACAATAGATGGGGAATGTGCGAAATCGCAATATTATTCACGGTCCCCAATTATCTTTTGTTGGTTTAATACCGGAGTATCACCACCTTTTTAAAGGAAATGGTTACACTTTTGAAGAATGGGTTCCGCTATTGGCACCCTACTGCTAGCAACCCGCGACATGTCTCTGGATCACTGAAAGGGCCTTAAGCAAGGGAAGTGTCGTCCGGCCACTCACCTGCCGTGAGGTAGCAGCCGCTGAGCAGCGACCCCACCCAGGCCGTCTTCCCCTTGGGCGTCTGGTAGTAGTCGACCCACTGGATGAGGAAAATGCCGAAGCTGTAGGCCACCCCGTCCACCACCACGTTGCAGAAGAAAGAGGCGGCCACGATCACCCAGCCCCACCCGCCGTCCGGGGGCTCCGGGATGCAGTCCGCCCACGGGTCAGCCTCTTCCTGCTCGGCGATGACCAGGGTGCAGGGCAGTTTGGGGGGCGCCGTGGTCAGGGAGCTCCACACCTCCTCGCCTTCTTCCTCCTCTTCCTCTTCGGGAACGCCCTTCATCGTCCCTGGGGAGAAAAAGAAAAGGAAACTGTTTATAGTACTGCTGCTGTTGTGGGGAGAGAAAAGTACCGATTGGCTGGCTCTCCGAGAGAGGTCGCCCCTTTCCAGACTCTCGAATGGCGTCTGGCGTGCAAGAGGGAATTCCCTGGAGAGAAATGGGCAAGTTTTATTTATTCTCAGGATGCAGATGAGTGGATTTATTCGACAAGGAGTACGTCAAAATGGAATTAAAATGCCTTTTGAACACTTTCCAACAAGGTTGCGAAGTGTTTATGATTTCAGTTTGTCTGTCAGCGTGTACACTCATTATAAATAGACACGCGTGCATTGGCGTAAACGCGTCGCATTGAGGGGGCAAAATGTTTCCTATTGTAGGAAATATTACATTCAAATAGGTTATATATGCATTTTTTTAATTTTAGAGGGGACAATTTCCCCTCTTGAAAGTGACACCTATGCACGCATGTGTACATATATAAATGTAAATAGCTATGGTCGTGCCCCCAGGTTACAAAATGACCCTAATTTTGGTCAGGTAACTTGCAGAAACCTAGCTATTATTTATTTTTCGATTCAATTGAAATGTGTGTGCGGTGGCGCTTGACGATAGAGCACACCATTTCAATTTTCCATTCCATATCCGACTCATGTGAATACATGTGGTTAGGCTTAAAGCCCACCTGGTCTCATTTGGCGCTTAATATCCAAATTATCCACTCTTTCATTGGATTAGAAGGCTATTTTTATACACTTTTTTCAGTATAAGCTCGTTAATTGGCACCATGTGCTATCTGCTTTTTTACTTTTATTTTTTTCACTTTTTCAATGGATTATCTTGGGATTCCACATTACGTAAGTTAGCTATTCTATATTATATATATACAGTCGACTCCGGTTAGAGTGGACCTCTGGGGACCGGCCCATTTCACTCACTCTATCCGAAGTTCACTAAAAGCGAAGTGTCCCCATTTGAATAAGAATGTATTATATACATAAGTAAAAAATAGTGTTTTATACCCGCACTGAATATGTGTGTCAATCAAACATAATGAATCGTATTTATGTCTTATGACTCCTCAGTGCTACAATAACTTGGGAGATTCCATTCAATGGGCCGGACAGTGCTACAGCCAATCAAGCAATAGTGTGTAGTGGCAATCCTTAACCCGTGCTAATGCACCGGCAATGGAAAATGCAATCGTACAAGGACGGGAGATATGTCCGTTTTTGTTCACCGTGAAATGTACCCTACTTTTAATTAAGTGCTGAGTAGCCCAAAAAACGCCATTGATTCTACCCGACTAAGAATTGAATCCCCTTTTACAGATGTCCCCGGATAGCCAGCGTGGATACATTGACCAGGGGCACAGTTGGATGCATTGAATGGAAGCGCTTGTGGTCTTTTGTTTCGGGTCAAGAATGAGAATGAAAAAAGTGTCGTGTTTCTTTTAAAAAGGGTCATTGCTACCTTCCTCGTTTTGGAAGTGTGGGTGTCACGGCCTTTCATGCAGGGGGGCAAAGATGAGCTTATGCACTTAAGCACTGGGGGTATCGGGCAAAAGGAGTACGGGGAAGCACACACCTCAAGACTTGGACTGTTTTGCGAGGGAATTGGACAGCTAAAGATACGTATGCATCACTGCAATGAATCAGCTCCTGGTTTCACAGCGGTCAAGAGTCTAAAAGCCGTTTCTCTAGTGCGCTACTGTTCTCCTCTCCTAGCCACTGACAATCCCTCTGTGTTTCGGAACAGATGCTTGATCATCTCTTTGTCTGTATTGCATTCGATAAATACACAATCTTTGAGAATGTAGACATCGAAAAACTTCCTCTCCGCCATTCCCAGAATTTTCGAAGTTCAGTTTTTAGGTTCACTCTAACCGGAGTCATGTTCACTAAAATTGAAAAATGCTATGCATATTTCTAATGTAAGTGAATCGGGACTAACGATTTGCGTTCACTATAGCCGAAAGTTCGCTATATGCAGTTTCACTATAACCAGAGTTGACTATATGTATATATATATATATATCAGGGGCGTAGCCAGAAAGCTTTCATGGGGAGAGGGGGTTACGACTACTGCAACCCACATATATGCATACTTGTGTGTGATAAGGGAGTGAAGAATATATATTTGGTATGGCAAAAAATTCCTCATGGGGGGGGTGATCCTCCTAACACCCCCTTGGCTACGCCACTGATACATATATATGTGTGTGTAAGGAATGGGCCTTACGCCATCCCTTGGTAAAATGATCGACACCACACAACCATCTTCGAGGTTGAATAGATTTGTTTCTAAGTTCGTAGAGAGGACAGGAGTCAGGCCGACGAAGTTTTATTTCCGTGGCTATGTTTTCTTTTTACATTGCGGTCTCTCAAAGCTGCTAAAAAGCCAAAGCTCAAAGCTACCGAAATTTCTATGCTCTTGCTTAAACCCCTAGTTACTACGCCAGTCGGCAGGGCGCAGCACAATCACGAAGGCGTTACTCTCAAACGTAACGAGTTAACTAGATTGTCAATCAAGCCATGAGAAATATTTGTTTAGTTAGGCATTCCAAAAGGGCGCAGCATCAGGAAACTGCAGATACTGTTAATTCAACCATTTTACTCTTTTTAAATTTAGTTTTCGTTAAATTCGTTTTAAATTTAACTCGTTAATGTGTTTATTCTTTAGTTTTTCTTTTGGGGGTTCGCGTGCTCAACTGGAGGAGTAGCCACTGATCTTAGGCTTACTTACCTCATAGATTATCTCTCCATTCATAAATGCGTCATAAAAAAACAGTTTCAAATACAATTGTGTTTGCCCAAAAATAAATAAATAAGTGAGTTTAAAACGTAAATAGTCTCGCGAAAACTCCTCTTTTTTAAAAACTTAAATAATAACATTTTTCCGGATCACGCTTCAGTCTTTAACTTTAAAAAAAAAATAAAAGCCATTAACTTTAAGCTATTAACTTTTCATAATGCTTTATTTGCGAGAATTTTTCTTTAAAGTAAGAGAAATAGAAATATTTAACTTTAAACAGTTTTATTATATATCAACCCGCTGTAAACGGCCGAGGGCGCAGCCGGAGGAGGGCGGCACACAGCTATACGCTCCTCCTTCAAAAGGTTTCCGATTTTATTTCACACATGGAACAAAACATAGTGACTGAGGAACTGCTGCGGTAGCTGGAAAATTACACATGAATTCATTCAAAATTCAGATATTTCCTGAACAGCCCATTTACATTTTGTGGGTTAGCAAATATATCTTTTGCTATTTTATGAGCGTTCCGCAAAATAATCATCTCTTTCTCTCTTTTTCTTTTCTTTTAATGCTTTATTATCTTGGAGAAGTATAACATTTTTAAAATGCAGGATCCACTTTGTCCATCCAATTCAAATATTTAACTAGCACTCTGCCGTTTGAGGGCGGAGCGATTTAACAAACCACGCCCCTGCACAGGCGTTGAGTTACAGGTTTCCGTTCTGACTCGTTCTACAAGAATAAAAGTATGCGGTGCATAAAGAATTCATACCTATCTTCATTTTCAGAAAACGGTGTGTTCTATTGAATTCCATTTCCTTTAAAAATATGACATTCAGCTTCAGCTGAATTGTTGATTTGCACGAATGTTATAGTTAGTAAAATAAAGGCGCTCTTCCTAAATTGTACACACAACGACCCGTTCTCTCAAACACAAAAAGTGACACCCGATGCGATCCAACAACAACCTTCATGTTTTGAGCCTATCGACGGTTAACCTTAGAATTCATTCAAAGACATTTACTAATAACCTCATTTCTTGATATTTTAATACGACTTATACATACATAAAATGTAATAAGAGTTCCCCGAAAATCCATCTTCACTTTAATGTAAACGTAACCGTTGGAAAGTTTTATTTTAAAAGGTGGCTTTTTTGTTTCCATACACGGAGAATGGCTAATGCGTTCATCCGAATTTTTAAATATTACTAGCCGCCTCCGGCGACCCGATCTTAGTAAGTCTTGTTCCGAGAGAATCCTGTTCATCACCGGCTTCCTTGGCACTGACATCTCTCGGATTCTGAATGGAATTTAAAATGAAGAGGGTTACAAACAGGAGCGGCCCTACGGTAAGTGTTGACCCCTTCTAATATAAAGGAGACGCCCTGTTATGCTGTTAGTTTTTGAGTTCGAAAGGACGCCCTTTCGAAGCCGGTAGATGATATGCTTACTGTGTCGGGCCGCCCCTGGTTACAAAAGTAAGATGGTTAAATGATAAAAACCTACAAAAAGGAACACATTATTTTCGTCCTATATTCATTCTGAAGAGCTTCTGGATAGATTGGCCTTTCTCAAAAAACGGAAAGGGGAAAAAAAGTAAGAAAATCTGAAACTCTTTCAGATTTTAAATTCGCACTCAAGTGCTATATATTAAAAGCGTACCAATGGTCTTCCCTGTTTTCGTTCCTTCTTTCATTAAGTTGGGAAGTATATCATTCTTCATGAGTGTGATTAAACAAAATTAAAATGGATATTTCTAACATCCTTTTTCTGGGTGTAATACATTAGAAATAGATGGGCGAAAATGCACACTTCCAACTGAATGAAAATAACCAAAACTTATTCTCAGGTGTATAGATAACCCAAGTAGCAGACGATAAATTGCGCCAAGCGTTAGAATCATCTCAAAATCGCTCATCAACCATTTTATTTTCGGCCAAATTAAAAAGTTGCACATTTTAGTCTCGGAAAATTTCCAAATCCTGTTTGTCTTTTGAGTATAAAACATTTCATTCCTGCTTTCACATGCACACGATATTTTAATTAAAAAAACAACCTTAGAAATAATCTAAACAAAAAAAAAAATCGGTATTCTTTTATATTTACTTCAAGAGTCTGAATCATTTAATAAACTTGCCACATAGGGCAACCTAGATTTCCTATATTCTCCCTCCTATTTTACTGCGGGGTTACCATTGCGAAATGGCGGAGGAAAAAGGAGCCTTCTGCGACATTTTTTTATCGTTATCTCCTAAAATAATTCTAATTTCGAAAAACTCGCTTTGAGGTACGTGGGGACCCGTCCTGGGAATTTCCATACAAAATTGGGTAGGTCTACGATCACCCGTTTCGGAGCTATGCGAGGTGCAGACAAACTAACCAACTAGTGGACATTTTACAGTTTGTTTTATATATATAGATTTATAGCACTAATCAACTTAGGTAACTCTGGCAAATTATTAAAACTACGTTACAGTTGGAAAAAAGTGGTGTGAACTTTCAACAACCATACATATTCGGCAAGATGCAGTTTAGGTATATATACCTTTCAGTACTTGTTTATTTCATTTTAATAGCCACTAGTTTGGTGGTATAATCAGACATCTTCAATTTAGTAAAACTAATAAAACTATTTAGATCCATTCATTGCTTGATGGGTGCCATGCTTCCGTTTCTTATAGAGTTCTACCACGATGACCATGTATTCGAAAAAGATTTGACAAATTTTACAATTAAAAATATATAAATTTTCGATTCCTTTATCATTTTATTTGTCTTTTGAACTTCTATTTTTTGGGATACCAAAATTTTTTAGTACAACTAAGTATTCGGGCTCTTGCAAACCTTTATGTATCCTCTTTCCTTAAATCCAAACATCCATTATTTTTATCGCTTTACAGAGAAGGCTTCATTTATCTGATTAACTGCGGTTTAGACTAAGCAATATGTATCCTGGAGCAGTGGAAGTGGCTAAAAAAAAAACCTTTCTTCTGCTGCGGGTTCAATTCCTAGCTTGGGCTTGGGTTTTAACTGGTCCATCCCTTCCTTAGAGGATCCACTCACAGAGTACAACCACAGTAAAATGACCACCCATGAGTCGGGCCTTAGTAGTGACGAATGCTTGGATCTCCATTTGAAAAACTCTCACGGAGCCTATACACAAGACTGCTACAAGGTTCTTCGACAGTTCTCAAACACTCTACACCAACGAATGAGTTGCCGGACTATAACTGCCGGACGACACGGCCTTCCGGAAAAGACCCAAGGCAGTCTTAACCCTCGCCAACTGTTCCTTTTGCCTGGCAGACAGATTTTCTTTGCTGATCTGTACTGATCTTTAGCCCTTTCGGGTACCTTTGCATTTCATCTTTACTTAAAACCTTGGAATCCACATACTGGCGATAAAGCGCTCTCACTCAGTCAAGTCGTGAGCAAGCAGGGCCGGCCTAAAAGCAAAATGGGTGTGCAAGGATTTCTTTGGGCAGGGCCGGCGGAATCGGGCCTGCAAGGCCTTCTTTGCAGGTGGGCGCCAAATTGTCCCCAAAGCAAAAATTTTCAAAAATGGACAGATTTTAGGAAGATATGTTTTATATTAATAATTATTGCAGTGTATATATAATTTGTTTATTTGTCTGATAAAATGTGCTGCAAGGCCGTAGCCAAGAGGGGGGGGGGTGTCAGGAACATATATTACCAGGGCCGCACCCAGAAAATAATTTTGGAGGGTGTCCGACATTTTTTTAGGGGTGGGGGTGGGGAGAGGATGGAGGTCTGTTTGAATGAATATCATCATTTTACATATAAATACTCTCCCCCCCCCACACACACACATATAGGATATATATATATAATGTGATAATTTCGGGGAGGGGCAGGGTCCGGATCCATAGGACCAACTCCCTGGGTATGGTTTTGTATATTACTATATGTAAAAGAGAAGTAAAAACTTTTAGAAACATAAAAGCAGGGGCGGCCATAGGGTACGTGCCCACCCCCGCTGCAAATGTTAAAAAAAGGCGCCCCCTTATACGAAGATCAACCTTTTCTCAGTTTTTGAGTTTAGAATGGCGCCCGATGCTACGCCCCCCCCCCCCTCGAAAATTTCCCCTAGCACCAAGGACGTAATTAATTTTGATTTTTGTTACTAAAATGATAATGATACAGTCTTTCTGTGAAAAATTCTGCCTTTTTTACCGCTTGGACCCCCCGCCACCGAAATTTCTTGGACCCCGCTCCAAAATGTTTTCTAGATACGTGCCTGCCTCTTACGTTATCTAGAAAATTAATTGGAAGAAACTGGAAAAAATGAAAATTCCGTTCTTCATATTGATTTTGAAGATCCTGCAAAGTGGCCAATTCTTAGCGACAGAGTGATAATGACTTAGTCTGAAATTGGGCCTATTCAAAAGAAAGGTTTAATATATCCGAAAAGTGATAATCGGCGTAAATTTAGTGATACATTACTACAACACAAAATTGGAAAACGGAGAATTAGTTCCCCGTACATGGCTATTATATTCCATGAGTACAAATTCTGTTTTTTGCTTCTGTTGCAAGATATTTGAATCGATTGACAGTAGTAGCCTCGTAAAAGGCTATAATGATTGGATAAATGTATCTAAAACCTTGCATAGGCATGAGACTAGTAGAACACATATGAAAAATTTCTTAAAATGGAAAGATCTTGAGAAAAATTTGATAAATAAAACAACTATTGATTCCACAAGAGATCTATGAAAATGAAAATGGAAAAAAAAAAAAAAAAAAAAAAAAACATTGGTCAAATGTATTAGGAAGACTGATTGAGATCACAAAATTTCTTGGCAGCCAGAATTTAGCCTTTCGGGGCTCATCTGATGGGCTGTACCAAAAAGACAACGGAAACTTCTTAAAATTAGTAGTGGCATTGTTTGCAAAGTTCGACCCAGTTATGGAATTTTACGTAGAAAGAGCATTACGACATAAAGGTAGCAACAGTAAAGTTGATTATCTAAGCAAAGATAGTCAAAATGCAATGTTGCAAATTATTGGCAGTAGTATAAGAGAGAAAATCTTACTATCTCTTCAAAAAGCCGAGTACTATTCTATAATTTTGGACTGTACACCTGATGTTAGCAAAACTGAACAGATGAGTGTCGTCATACGTTTTGTTGTCTGCAGTGATGGAGGGGCTGAAATGAAGGAGCATTTTTTAGGCTTTGTTATAGTTGATGATTCTACAGGTTGCGGCCTATGTGAGACAGTAATGGAAATGTTGAAAATGTGGTACATTCCTCTAGATGATATAAGAGGCCAGGGATATGATAACGGGGCAAATATGAAAGGGAAGAAAAATAGTCTTCAAAATCACATCCTAAAAATGAATCCTCGTACTTTTTATGTTCCCTGTGCCGCTCATAGCTCAAATTTGATGATTAACGATGCAGCAAAGATGAATGCAGATACTGTTAGTTTTTTTTCGACAATTAAAGAATTATACAATTTATTTGCTTCTTCTCTTACCAGGTATGGGCAACCTTTGAAAAGTTGTGGGCCAAACTTTAGGATGTTAGCGAAGTCGCGGGCCAAACTTGCGGATTTTAGCGAAGTGGCGGGCCGTATAATTGGGATTTATATGGGATATTGAATGGTTTATACGGAGTTTTCAAATGTTCTGCGGGCCGGATCAAAAGCCGTGGTGGGCCACATCCGGCCCGCGGGCCGGCGGTTGCCCATCTGTGTCCTAAACCATTGGCAGTTCTTTTGAAAAACATTTCCCGTCTAACATTGAAACCCCTTTCAAACACTCGATGGGAAAGCAAAATTGAAGCCATTAGACCTTTAAGATATCAACTAGGAGAAATCTATGACGCTCTTTTTGAAATATCCAAAGGTGAATGCTTTTCAAAGAAGTGCAACACAAAGTCTATGCACCAAAATCAAGGATTATAAATTTATTTGTTCCTTGATACTTTTCTTAACAGAAATTTTTTCTTGCATGATTTTCTTAACAGAATTAATCCTGTCAGCAAACAATTGCAAGAAAAGGGTTTGAATGTCACACTAGCCTTACAGGCAATAAGTAACTTAAAATCATTCATTCAAGAACATAGAAGTGACGTCAATTACAAAAATATTCTTGAGAAAGCCAAAGAACTTAGTGAAGAAGTGGATGACGAGTCCCATTTTAAAACTGTTGAAGAAATCCGACGAAGGAAAAAGAAATGCCACTTCGATTACGAACATGTTGACGAATCCCCTCAATCTCCAGAAGAGAAATTTAGGACAAATGTCTTTTTTAGAATTTTTATACAGCTTGGGCGTCATTCAATGAAAGATTTGACGCAATGAAAAATCACTGCGATAGTTTTAGTTTCTTGTGTAATTTATCGGAAATCGATAATGCAGATTTGAAAATAAAATGCAGTAATTTAGAAAAATTGTTACAATATGTTGATAGTAAAGATATTAACGCAGAAGAACTTTTTGACGAAATAGTAGCTTCCAAAGACATTTTTACAGCCGGTATGAATGACCCATTCGATATTCTGAACTTAATTGTGTCAAATAAATTGTGCTTCCCGAACTTGAATATCATATTGAGAATACTACTCAGCATTCTCGTTAGTGTTGCTAGTAGCGAAAGATCATTCTCTAAATTAAAATTGATCAAGACGTATTTACGGTCAAGTATATCTCAAGAAAGACTCATAAATCTAGCTTTGACTGCTATTGAAAATGAAATCTGTCAAGAGATAGATACAAAAGAAATTATAGAAAAGTTTGTAAATATGAAATGCAGAAAATTCAATTTTTCTCGATAAATAAATTTATTATTATTTTTTTTCCAACAAATGCTTTCTTCAAAACTTATTTCTCCTGTTAAAAAAAAAAAAAAAAAAAAAAAAAAAAAAAAAAAAAATGGAGGGGGGGGGGCGATTTTAGCTTTTTTTGCAGGCTGGCGCCAGATAACCTTGCGCCGGCGCTGTCTTTGGGCGTTTTCTCGGGTACTGAACCCCTCCCCCCCTCCACCAATGAATAAACGATGTGGGGGCTCTATACCTGAAATTTCTTGTAACTTAATAATGGAAGTTATTATATTTTAAAGGAAATAAGAACCAAAAACTAAAACTAATAAGTAGTCACGAATAGTGCATATTAAAGCAAAATGTTTGGCACCGTTTGATTTTTATTTTTTTCAATGACGCCGTCCACCACTACCTCTTTTAAAGACTTTTTTAAACTTCGAGAGGCGTGCTGAATGAGCGGCTGGGAGCAAGCACTGAAGAACGTTGGTCTTGGTACACAAATTAGAATGAAAGAATTGCACCAGGTACTAAAATGAAAATTGGCTGGTTCTTTAGAACCGACCCTTCACACTGAATTTTGAATGTTTTGTGTTTTGGCAAAACTACACGAGCGGCATGGGCCTATGATAATGGGGACGGGGTTGCCTTGGGCGAGGAGCTTCTTAAGGGTTTCTAATGCGTACTCACGCTACGTCTCGAGAAAACAGTCCAAAAATACGTATGCACCAAAATAACATGATTTTTGTCGAAACACACCCCCGACGTCTTAACGGAATCAAATGCTGGAAAGAGTTATTTTATTATTAAAACGGGATATTTGAAATGTATGTTTTGCTCGTTGGAAAAGAGATCTGGAGTGTCTCCACTCGACTTTCCGAACATTTAGGATTAAGATCATGACCCAGCATTTAAATAAACGCCAGCGCACTTCCAAAAATATCCCCCCATAGGCCATCCTGTAAAAGAAATCTTTGTCGTCGCACTGTAGAAAAACTATCAGTCCTATACACATCGAAATTAATACCGGTCTTGCGACGGTGGTTTATAGCATACAGACCCAATGGGAGCTCCGTCGAATGCCCCGTTGAGGAGCGATCGTGTTCACTCACATACATACATACATCTCATAAAAATAGCAACCATGAATTCAGAAGACCACAAAACGTGTCCATACACCAAAATCTAGAAGTTGAATTCATGATTACAATACTTTCCTTACGTGGTACATGTTCGGAAAGTAAAAAAAGGAAGGGACGGGTTGACATGCATCTTAGGCTTGCTTGTCTCATAGACCAGTGGTGCTCAAACTATTTTCATTTGCGACCCCCTATTTTGTGTCAAATTTTGTCGCGACCCCTGGATAGACAGTAGACATTTTGTTGAATGGACAACGAAGTTACATTGAAATTCTTTCTGGGATTGGCTCTTACATGGTGTTTTTAAAAGAGTGTCGTGACGTCATCGATTGAAATAACGACTTTTTAAAATATATGTTATAAAAGTATAAAATGTTATAAAAGTTGTAACATCCTAAAAATCAGTTAATGAATCAACACATGATTTTATGAAACAATGCTTTATTGATGCATATGGATATAAATATTTTTTAATGAAAAATACTTTTAAAAAATGTGAAGTATGTGCTTGCAAAGAGCTCATGATTGCTTCAATGATCGGATCTGTATTGGAAATCGCAAGCCGTAAGTCATCCTCTGGATCCAATCGAGATCGATATTTTGTTTTAATGGAAACTCATTTTGAAAAGCCAGATTCACATGAACAGGGACTCATTTACGGCGGGGCATTCGGGGCCTGTGCCCTGGGCCCCCGATTTTGAGGGGCCCCCAAAACCTTTAGGTAATCATAATAAGTACTAAAATTATCTTTCAAGAGTAAAATTTCTGATTACTTACTTCATTTCATCCCAAATATTCAAAATTTTTAATTGAATGCAACTTGTAATGTTAAAAATTATGCATTCGATTGGATATTCGCTAAATTCGGAATTCGCAAATTCGATAGGACACCTCAGTATGCTCCTCCTCTTATCGTTTCTAAGGTGTGTGACGACTGTCAATACCCATAAAAACATTTCAAAATTGAAAAATTCATAAAAGTGGTAATTATATTAAATTAAAAATTAAATTTAATGAGCAATTACAAATATGCAAAATAAATGTTCCGAACCATTTCACTTGGCTTTTAGGCAAAATTAATAGTGTACTAAACGTAAAAGATATAAGTTTAGAAAACGATCTCATGAATTCTTAATATATATAAATAAATATGTGAAAAGCTTTACAGAATCACTACCCTAAAAAGCTTCCATGAAATGTTTCATTAGCAATAAGATAATTTTAACCTCAAATGTTTGCTGTGATCAATGAAGCCTATTCAAGAAGCACTGACGAAATAAACATACTTTATAACTAATAATTATTTTAAAAAAATAAATAATCACTGTGATAATGAGAAGCGTAAAAGGGTAAGTAAACTCACCGTAAACTCATAACAAACAACTAAAAAATCCACATTCCGAGAGCCATTCTGAACTATTTTATTCCAAGAACATTTTGGGGATGAATGAATTTTCCCGCGCTTGGAAATGATCCAGTTTGCACGTGACGGTCTTTAGTGGTCATGGTGATTCCCCGCGTAAGAGAGCACAAAAGGTGGCACGTTTGCCCCCCCTTCCCCCCAAAAAAAAATAAATAAAAGACCGTACAGGACGTCAGCAATCCAGTTTCGTTTAGGACCTCGTCTCGTCTCTACTTATTCCACTCGAAGTTGAGCCCGAGCCCGGGGGGGGGTCCCCCTCTTCCCATTCCCCTCTCGACAGGCCTGCCTATGTACCCAATATTTTTACACTTAAGGGGCCTTTGGATTCTGAGCATGGCTCGGTAACCTGGTGGAAGTAAGCAGCCGATACCGCAGATCACTCTGCATGATAACGGGGTTTTGAAGCTCCGTGATAGCGATCGCGAATATCGCGCTCGTAAAATAATAATGGTCAGTTTCTTCTCTTGTATGAGTTCCGTTCTTTGAAATGAATCACTGTAGATTTTTCATACATTTGAACTTCTTTGAATGGGGCGACCCCCCCAAATTTTCTCGCGACCCCCGGTTTGCGCACCGCTGTCATAGACTCTTTCTTTTCGTAAATACTTCGTTCGTTCAATTCGTTTTCATTCGTCAATCTATTCACCTTAGAAAGCATCGAAAGATATTTAATAACCTCCTTTCTTGATATTTCTTGATATGTTTTGATTGGATTTGACTTTTTTTTTCCCCTCCCGGAAGATCTAAGATGAACTGTTTTTCGAAATCGCGAACGGAGCATCGCGCAGTGGAGACATGACCTTCAGACGCTGGGTAGGGCATTTTTCTCAGAAGTCTCTTACTTAATAGAGGAGTGGTGCTGCGGAAAACTTGACTCAAATCTCTCTCTCTCTTTTTTTTTTTTAATTGGAAGGGCGCCCACAGTTTCGTTTCCGCCATTTTAGCGAAAATCGACGACTCCACATTTGAATAAGATGCGGATGACACGAGGGAGGCAACGGATATCCGGCCAATAGGCCGGATCATGGGCAATACCCGGATACTACCAATAGAAGGGCGGCCTAGCATTATGTACAGAGAAATAACATAAATAATCATACTCGACGAATGAACCCTTAAAAATCATTCAAAATTCGAAAAAACTAGTTTTGCGAAAATATTTTGTTTTCAATACTTTTTAGAATGGATTTTTAGCATGCAGAGAAAAGGAAGGAAAATGAAGTGCTTCTATCTTTTTTCAAGAGTGGGGGGATATGATGACTGGAAGAAAGGATGGTCCAAAAGCACTGTTGATCGGTCGTTGTAAGAATTCCGTTACCTTTTTTTCCCACCCTCAATGGGCTGGTGAGAAAATGTCCCCCCCCCCCCCTTAATTTTGATAAAGTAAGGAAATGTGTTACATTCATTTTCCATGAGTTGAACGGAGATGTCTTTCTTTCAAGAACGGATCTTTTTAAGATATGTATCTAACTCTCGAGGGAGAACAGTGGCGGCTCGTGACCTGCTTCAGTGGTGGGGCCCCAAAAAAAAAAAAAAAAAATAGTGCCAGTTCAAATCGGGAAAGTACATATACGTATAGAGCTGTGGCGGATCGTTACCCATTTCAGTGGAGGGGGCTTTTTTTTCAGCTCAAGGAGGTAAAACATATGATAACGAAACTCACAATCACCACCTTTTTTTCGACCAAAAGAACAAAGCTCGCCAAATAGAGCTGTTTCCATGGAAACACTTTTAGTTCTCTTACCGGGCCAATGCTAAGGGGCCCTAAATGGGTGCTAAATGAACTGTGCTTTCCCATTCTTTTTTGTGATAACCAGCCAAATAGGTTCATCTTTTGAGAAAGGATCCATGGTACTAACACTACTCTGCTGTGCTTGGCGCAAATAGGTTAGGGCTTCATTTCTCGAGCCCGAGAGTGCTTCAATGGGGAATACGTTGGAGATGCCGCGGCGCGGCCGTAGGATTTGAATGATGGCTCGCTTTACATGATTGGATTAAAGGACAAAGCTGGTGTAAAAAATTCTCCTTTAAATGTTTCTTTTATCCATCTTAAATGAAAATAGAATAAAATACACGCAGACACCTTTATTAAGTAAACTGATTTTAAAAGAATACAAATTTTGAATTATAATTAAAAAAGCTTTTGAAATATCAAGTGGGGCCAGGCCCCTCTGGTCCCTAATGACGAGCCGCCCCTGAGGGAGAACCTCCATGACATCGTTATTTGTATGACTTTAATTAAGTCAAACGGGTACTCCATTCATGGAAACGATCCCAAAAGGATTTCTGATTGTTAAATTAAATGATTTCAAACGAAAGAGAAAATTGAAAGAACATGAATTGGCTGTGCGGCACAGCCAGCTGCGTCAAAATAAGGGTCTCTCGATCTGTGGCACGCGATGAGCGTTTCGATCGTCCGCCCTCTTGCGGGTCGTGAAGTCGAGCGATGGCAATAGGGATGGACGCGAGACGAAAAATAAGCGTCTCGCGTCTCGCAAAATAGCCTAAAAGCTTTGTCTCGTCTCGCAAAAATTTCTATACAGTAGAACCTCGATCTATCGTTTTTCAAGGGGTGCGTAGTAAAAAACGATGCATGCGGGAAAACGAAGAATGCGGGTTATAGTCAAAATACGAAGAAAACAGTATTTATGAATACACGCAATGTATACAGTATACCAAAAAGTACTGTATTTGTTACCAAACTGTCAAAGAAACAAATTGAAGTTGTGTAGAAATTAAGGGATACTTATTTTTTAAAAATCAGTCATTTTACACTGGATTTTTCAATAATCTTTTAATTAAACAAAGATTTACAATTTTTTTTTTGTTTGTCTTTTAATGTGTATTCATGTTTGTATATAAAAGTCATACAATTTCAAATACCGTTATTGCGTAGGATAAACTGGCACTCGTGTTGGCTCAGTCTCATGGGCATGAATTCTCAGCTGCTTCGCGATTATTTTCCTTTTTTGTGTCACTTTTTTTCCATTCTTAGGATACCGCACGTTGCTACTTCTAAATCAATGGAAATAGAATCACTGCATTTCACGTCATACTCATCCCTGCTAGATGTAAGAACTCTTCACCTATACCATCATCCACCCAAGATATCATACCAGGAAGTAATTAGATTTGTAAGCCATAGATCCACTTGATCATCCGTTTCATTTCGGCCAGAAGAAACATTTTACAACGATGAACGCGGGAAAGCGAATTTTGGACGAACGATACATGCGGGTTTTGTGAACGTTATTGGAATACAGTTTGTGCAGGGACCCTAGAAACAAAACGATCCATACGGGAAAACGATGAATGCGGAAACGATAGATCGGGGTTCCACTGTATCGTAATGTTAAAAATGTGTGTCTCGTCTCGCAAAAAAGCTGTAAATCTCTGTCTCGTCTCGCAAAAAAATCGTCTCGCGTCCAACCCTAGATGGCAACGGCTGCCCTTTTTATCAGCATTGGGCCATCTATCCAGCTGTTCTCGCATTCTTCCATTTTTCAGCAGATGTCAGTGCTGTTTAAAAGTAATCGCGACCCTTTTTTTGACGGGAAAGGACGTGCTAAAAAGTAAAGGATTCTCGTGGAGCTATGTCATCCGCAACTATTTTTATAGAAATCCAATCGATTCTTCGTGACGGGCAACAGTCAAAACGTCCGAGTTGGGTGTTCCCAGAGAGGGAACACTGCGCGTTAAAAGGTTAACGGCTTTTCCCTAGAACGAAGGAATTTTTTGTCAAATAATAAGAAAAGTCGTATCTCTATACATAATTTTACTAAGTCAAATTCTAATGTTTATTTAAAAAAAATATGTACAAATTGCTTTCTCTTTTTCCCAATCTTTTACTTTAAATAATGACCAAATTTGTACTACTCAACAAAATTTTTTATGTCGACCCCTTCTGAAAAGTAAGAAATTTTATACCAATATGTTTATCTTATGATGAAACTCCTCTTGTAAGAAAAAACAAATATACTTAAGTTGAAAATATTCCGTGTTTTAAGATGTCATTGTTAAGAAAAATCGAATTATTTTTTTCTCCTATAATAATTTAAGTTCATAACTCCTAAGAAAATTCACAATTCCAGTCAAATTGTCATTAAAATACGTTCTAAGTTCATTTCTAGAGAAAAGAAAAAAGACTTCATTGCTTTTGAAAAGTTCTACATACTAATTTTTGAAAGTTTTATAAGGATAAATTTATATAATTATCCTAAAATTAACTGATACTAAAAAGTTAAATATCATAAAATCCAATAAAAATATATTTTAAAACATTGTTTTCTTTAACTATTTATTATTATTACTTAATTTCTTTAATTATTGTCAATTTTTTTTAAAAGACTAATCCTTTTCATTTACTTAAATAGATCTGAAAAAAAAGGAAATTCTGACACATAGGGATGTGAAATATTGACAACTTGCAGATCTATCAAATTATTTACTTGGTACTTCTATAAAAGAAAAGTTCTAAATACACTACTTTGAAAGAAAGAAAAAAAAAATTGGAAAAGCAAGACATGTAAAATGTACTACATTAGATCATTTAATTCTTAAAAAATATTCACTTATAAAACCAAAATAATCTTTCATTAAAAAAAAAAAGAGAGAAAATAAATAAATACAGTAGAATCTCGCTAATCCGAGGTAAAGGGGCCGGCACAATGTCGGATAATAGGGAAGAATCAGTAAAAAGCTTCTTAAACGTTAATCTACAGTGTATCTTGGAGCATAATACACACATATTTATGTTATCTTGCACATTACTACCTTGTATCATAATCGTGCTCTAGCACAAGAAAACAATGTAAAAAATTAACTACAGCTACAGAAAAATATAATGTCGGAATTTACGAGTGCCCTATGTTATACTTAAAGTTCAGTCCCGTGAGGATTTAAAACAATTTTCTTACGATAGTCTGTTTTCCTGATGCGTGCCGTTTCTTCGTTGACACATCTCGTCCTCTTTGCAGTATCATTATGCCAAATCCCGTAGCCTATACCGGACATTTTGAACGAGTCGAATGGGATACCCATCATTCTTCTAAAGGCGTTCAATCTTTTAGACCGTCAGGGATTTCGGTCCATTTAAAGTCATTGCTAACGGCTCATTTTGGAATTGTCTTTTGCTGAATACAATCCTAACAGGTTCGACAAAACTGACCTACGTCACCGGTAGTGCGGTAGAACACAAAATGAAGGAAATCTGAAGGATCACCTTCAGGACAACCTATGAGACTTCGACCTATGTTCGAGAGACGATCTAAACCCTAAACGATCACAGCAGTCACAACTTTGAGCAAGACCTTCATACACGGTGTTAGGGAATGCTTGTTCGATCTTTTTAAATTCGTCATCGAGAACACCCGCATTGAAAGGGTCGCTTTGAAACTGTTGGACCGGTAAATGCTCTCTATCCGACTCTGACTACTTTACGGTTTTTTGTTCACAGGGTCCTTTCCTTCCGCTTCAATCAATGCAGCTGAAGTAGAGGGTCGATCTTCAGTCGTTGCTTTGCTTTTCCTGTCTATGCAATGAGTGGATACTGTTTTGCTTTTCACCCAGTCAGTTAAATCATCTAAATCACCGACTGTGGCTTTTTCCCGTTTCTTTTGTTTTTCGGTTTTTTTTGTTAGCACTCGGGTGCTATTTCTTTCAAGCACGGGATTTTTGTCTACGCAGCGCGCCGCGGTCACTTTTCCGTTGGATTCATGCTTTCTGCTAGTGCTGTAAAAGTAACGACAAAATGAGTATCTGTATGTATTTGTTACTTAGATGTTCGCTATTCGTTACTAAGTATTCGTTACTCGTTACTTTCGTTACTACTAATAGAATCGGTAATAGGGTGTTATATTGCGCATAAGAACATACTATACACCGGATCCTATCCCCCATTGTACGATCCATATCAATAGAGCAGCAGATACTATATCCATCTCCATAACTGTAACGAAACGTACGGATTCTTCCAAACCTCATCAAAACGATACCATTCGGCTCGGCACAAACGAATTGCAACCAGAACATACTACTACTCAAATACCGAAACTGATTTTTCACTTCAAACAGCGAGAATCCATAATACTTCCGGTATCTAGTAACGGAACGGAACATACTCAAATACCGAAATTCATTTTCTCCCTCCCGCAGTCTTGTATTCGAAGTTCGAACCTGGTCGATCCGAAATGCACACTCGAAAGCCATTTTCCCCCTTGAAACCGCGACCCGATATCCAGTAACAAATAACAGAAGATATTAGTACTCGTTTACTGGAACCCGTTTCCCCCCTAGTTCGCCTCGCCTGGCAGTCTGTATTCGAAGTTCGAAGCTGCTCGATCCGAAACAGCTTCGGATCGAGTAACGATATCAACCGAAAAGTAACAATTCGTTACTTCGAGTCTGAGTGATTATCCGTATCTTACTACCGAATACATGCGGTTTGCTTCAGCTCTACTTTCTGCACAGTGATTGGATATGGCTAACGGAAACAGGGACTATCCCTTCAGATGATTTTCAAATACGAAATAGAAAGCCATCTGGAATGATGATTTTTATAGAGGAAAATTGAACGAAACGCTTGACCCGTGCCTACACGAGCCACATCGGTGGTGTTCAAAGGGCCATTGCGTCTATTAAGTGAAATTTGCAGTGACATGCGCTAGTCCTCGAATTTTTTTTCGAAGATACACGAGACGCTCGATTCGAAACGTTACTGAAGGAGGAGGATGGTAAGACTGTTTGAGTAGGAGATTTGAACATAGAATTCAATTCCGATCCAGGATCCGATTTCGCAACTCAAATGGATACTTTAGATTTTCCAATACGCACTCCTCCAAAATAGGTCACCACTAGGGGCGAAACAACCATGGATGCCATTTTCAGCCACAAAATGACGCGAACAGGAGTCTATAGGAGCACTGACAGTTATCATTTTCTTCTATATGGCAGAATGGTTTGAATAGATTAAAAAAAAAAACTAAACTTTTTCTGGCCGAGTGCGTCCATAAAATCTGGAAAAATTTCAGATTTTTTTGTTTGCTTCTTTTTTTTTTCTATTTATCTGTTAGCTTGCGTTTAGGCATATTCCCTCTTGTAACTCGAGGCCTTTTCTCAATCAATAACAACCTAGAGTTCAGACAATCACCTTATTACATACAGTCGCGCACAAAGCACTTTACTGTACGTAAAACCTATTTTAATTTACGCAACTCTCAAAATCCCTGGAATAGCGGATCAGACTTTGAACAACCGAAAAAGAACGATCATGTGCCATCCTCCTAAGTACAATTTGTGGAGCAGCTCATGATCCCGGGAGCTCGAAATTCACACTCAACGTCACGTGGATACAAAGTGACGGTGGTTACGGCATAGTCCCTCTTTATTTATAGCAATCGGCATCATGCTACACATGTCTACAAATCATGTCTACAAAATCGGGAACGAAATAGCACTCTAGTGCTAAATAAATAAATAAATAAAAATATAATATAACTAAATTACACAAACCCAGTTGACAAAAGTAAGGAATTGGTAATATAGTTGATAAATAAGTTGATAAAAATGGGTATTTAACTTAGTAGTGGATCGACCTCTCCTAACCCCAAAAATGTTCTTATCAATGGCCCTACCCTTAGCTATAAATGTACCGACTGTGTACGCTTGCAGTCTTTTCATAGACTGTCTACGAGATTTTCGGTTGAAAGAACAAGAAGTAACACCCGCCAAAATGAAGTACCATTGCAGCACAAAACACACCCTACCCAGGGCCCGATGAACCTCTGAAGTGAGGGGAAGCTCAGTCTCATCCCCTCCCCTTTTTGTTTTTAAAAAATAAAGTTGCAATGATTTTCTTGGATAAAAATATTTTATTCGTTAAAATGAAATTTCATCCATTTAATAAGTTGCAGCGATTTCCTTTGATAAAACTATTTTGTTCATTCATCTGAAATTTTCCTTTGATAAAAATAGTTTACTCATTCATCTTCATAATAGTTTAGCTCATTGTCACGAGATTTTTTACAGCATTTTTGAAATGACTTTAAAAAGTAAACTAAAAACATGACCTTACTACTGGAAAATTCAACCATATTGAGTCGTATTTTTCATAAGACATTTCTTTTTTTAGGAATTCTACGTTTGACATCCTAAAATTCACGACAGGGCAGGTCAGAATTCATTTTGGCATTTGGAAGAAGTTTAAGACTATGTTAGAGGATGTGAGAAGACGCGAGACCTATTGAAAGTCTACCCCTTTTGTCCCGACCCAGTGTTCCCCCATCATAGAAAAAACTCTCTCCACTGAGGCAGATATCCCCCAAGACATCGCGAACCGAAACAAGTTAGACATGAAGTATCGAGACTTCTGAAAATCCTTAAAAATAGCTTTCCACTTCTGTTCATTCAAAAAATTTTACAATGACTTAACCCTTTGAGGTGCAACCCTTTCCCAATGCTGAAAAAAGAGCAGCCGTGGCCATCGCTCGACGGAACGACCCGCAAGAGGGCGGACGATCGAAACGTTCATCGCGGGCCACCGATCGAGAGACCCTTTTTGGACGACCGCTGGCTGTGCCGCACAGCCAGCTGTCCTAAGCCTGTACATAAGTACGTACTTTTGTGAAGTACGTTTTAACCCAAGTTCGATAACATTATCAATAGAGGACTTCCATCGGGACCTAGGTTCTAGGTACGCTCTAACCGATAGTACGTTCTATCCCAGGTCCGTTGTAACCGGTGCGCACTGTACCTATATCTTCCGAGTACTTAAAAAAAGCACGAGAAGTACCCAAAACCCCGATCAGTGACCCGAAACTGTGGAGTGTCGCAAGAAGGATCCTTCTCGGAGTTTTTTGAACAGTGACGTAAAATTTACCTGATGGTTATCCGCGACCGTCGTATCCTCCGTTATTGTATCCTCCCGTCGAACCTGCAGTCCGTCAGCGCACAACCGACTCCCATCGGCGAACTCTCGTTCTACTGAGACACGTCGGGTCCGGCAGTCAGTGGACCGGGGATGCTCCTCTCAACAACAAAAAACCATATAGTATGTATCTCGCGAGGTTTGTGTCCCGTTTAGATGAGGGCCGGCATCTCATCAACATCTCCTGTCTTTCCAAGAAAAAAAAAGCGCCTCTGTCCGCTCGAAATTCGAAAAACACTTGAGCCGCGCTTCTAACAAGCGGTCTTTTTCGGGTCGGGGTCCGAGCCAAACAACCGTCCTCGGCCAAACAACGGGCATCGTTGTTGCCGATGGCGTCATACCGACCTGTATTCCTCTTGGCCATCCTTGGAAAGGGAAAAAAAGGACCGTGTGTGTACGCCTGGCGTCCTCCTCCTTGTGACGTACGAGCAGCATCCGTATCGGTGCCAGTGGCATGTCGATAAGCAAGGTGTCAGCAACCCCCCCCTCCCCGAATCCAGTGATCGTCCCCCCCCATCTTGGTGAACGCCCCTCGAGCATCCTTTAGCAAACGACCACTCGGTGGCGTGTTATTGTTGTGCTCGTGTCCATGGATAGACGACAGTATCCATGGAAAGAGGGGTGCCAGAGCCCCCCGAGGGGGTTGGACTTCTCCGGGTGGGTCCCTCCTTTTGAACCGATTCCAGATGAGGAACCCGTCACCTCCTGAAATCGGCACCCCCAGAGGTATCGATGAACAACTTGGAGGACATGGGAGCCACGACGGGATTCACCCGCTCCCATGAGCGTACACGGTTCCACAGCGGACGAGCCGAGAGGGAGAGGACCCTCCCAAGCGCTGGCCAAGCCGGATGCTGCTTCACTTCCCGTGTTCTTGTGGGAACGGAGTGGAGCGCCCAGTTCACGGCGGGACACTCGATGGCGTACACAAGGGGAGTGGAAAGGCCAACTTCCCTGTCCCCGCTAGTCGTAAAATTTCAACCTAGAGTCGATATACAGTCAAACCTCGTTATAGGGTCACCCGCTTATAGGGTCACCCCGCATATAGGGTCCCTTTTGAAAAGTCCCGGCTGACTGAATAGGAATTCTGTATATTTTAATATCGTTTATAATGTGATGCCATCCTAGCTATACCCGCTTATAAGGTCACTACTTGGATCATTTTGGGAAGTATTTCTGAAAATAGACAAAGCTATCTTCTTTCTGTAAGTGAAAAGCGATCTAGCCTTTCTTCGTTGTGTCGATAAGGAAAGGGACAGTTACTAAAGGGCTTAACTCCCCCTCCCCTCCTTGTTTACTACTGAATAAGTCACTTATTTCTTTGAAAAGAGGATTGCATCTCGCTCTATCCACTGTTTAGAAAGGGGAAAATGTCAGATACAGAGCATGTAATGTATCACACCCATCCCTGAAATCAGTTCCAAGTTTGTTTCATGTGTTTTATCACTGCATTTTCATTGAGCCATGTTAGGTATTTTTTTACGCACTCTGAGGCCTCGGAGGAACATTTAAAAACTGTTACTGATCTTGAAAAAGTAGTAGTAAGGCCATTTAAACCGAAGGAAAAGCAATCCTACAGAAATAAATATTTTAAATGCTGAATTGTGGTTCAACAATTAAATAAAACATATTAATCCGATAACAACAAATAATTCTGCTTTTCCTAATACATATATTTATGTATAATGTTAATTCCAAAAACCTGTATCCGAGTTAAAATAGATGGCTGTTTACTTATATCGAAGTTAGCAGGGGTGGCCAAACTGCGGCTCTTTGAAGGATTATTTGTGGCTCTCGAAAAATGTACCCGAATTCCCTTTTCATTTTTATGTTATTATATTTTTAAAAATTAGTATCGTTCCGTATGTGTTTCAAAATGTCTTTTGCTGTGGGAACGAGGGTTGCTTCAACGTTCATCGCCAACCAAAACCCAAACTAAATAGATATTAAAAGCAAGACAGCAGCATGAAGTGGAAACTTTCAACCACCATTCAACGGCATTAGAAGACCCACTACTAACCCCAACGCCTGTCTGGGGGGAGTTTTTCCCCGGAAGCCGCTCTTCCTTTTTTAAAGACAAAAATAATAAGGAGATTATTATTTTTGTCTTTAAAAACGACGAGGAAGTGTCAGACGACACTTCCTCGTGGCGCTATCTACTCATTACAGAAGATAGTTGCTGAGGAAAAAAGGGTGAGTTACACTTTTAAATGACTGACAACCAATATGAAAGACTAAGTGCAACGTTGTAACAAATTTCATTTCCGCCCAAATTAGGAAGGATAGGACTCGTCGAAAACTGCACGAACGAACATAAACAGTGGCGTAATCTTCCGTAATCGATCGACTCCTGACCGATTTTGAATTTGTAAACTTCCATTGCAACGGACCGTTGACAGTGTGCTCTGGAGGAAACAATTTGAATCACTCTTGCTACAGATATAATTTGTAATCTGGAATTTTTAGTAAGTTAACTATAATTTGTTTCGTAGTATGTAACACGTGTTGTTATGTTGTTGTTGCTTAACCTCCTTGTCTGACGAAGTCAGATAAGATCTACGAGTTCGTTGACTGTTAGGTAGTCGAAGACAAAAAGAGGATTACTAAAAAGGTCCTCCTTAGAGAGTCCCATGCATTCCAAAAGGTGCTCAGGAGAAGCCTGAAGATTTCGGCACTGGGTGCAGGTGGCGAAGGTTTTCCTGCTGTCGTTGAAAGTGAGGCACTTGATGTGACCGCTAGCAAGTCTTCAAAGCACAGTTTGGGTACGTCTGTCACACGGGAGGTCAAGGCACAAACCCGGTTTTGAGCCCCTGTACGAGTTGTGGGAGGGGGGAGTTTTCCACTCCTTCGTGATTTTTGACTTTTCTCTGGAGTATAATTCCAGGAAAGTAAGTACGGAAGAGGGAGTTGTTGAAATACTGCAACCCTCCTTAGCAAGATTATCGGCCATTTCATTCCCGTGGAGATTCACATGTGAAGGTATCCATTGCAAATGAACGTCATGATTAAGTGAAATGAGCTGTAGTATGAGTTAGGTAGCATTAGTTAATGAGATTTAGTGAAATGAGCTTAGTTGAGCTTTAGTAGTGAGGAGCTGATCTTGTCGCCCGCAAGAAGCCAATTACTAAGATGGTGGAGAGAACTACGGCCATCAGACAAGATCCATAGGTCTCCATAAGTCCCAAGTCTATTGCAATCAATTCACTTCTGAAGACAGAGCTGCAATTAGGATTACGATGAGAGAGAGTCAAGTTGGTTTGAGGGTTTTCAATAAATATGCCACTACCTGCAAGGTTATCAATTTTCCTACCGTCAGTAAAGATTTTAATGGCATTATTAGGAATGTGGCTTAGGTTTTCCAAGGTCAGTTGTCTAAGATGTTCTGGAAAATAGTCCTTCTTGTTAACATGAGAGCTTAGGTTAAAGTGAAAGTGAACCCTGAGGAGTCCCTCTGCACGATTCAAGCAGCATTGTAGCGAGTTGGGTTCAACATTACAATTAGAGGAAGTTGAAGAGAGGCGGCCAGGCTGAAAGGGCTGTTCCTCTTTAATCTTTGTTGAATACTCCAACTGTTAAGATATTTGTCGGTTTTGTTGCACAGGCCATAGAGAGTTTATTATAGTACTTAACATGACCAGCTTGTCTTCTAGTATTAAGCGGTTGCAAGTCAGCCTCAAAAAGGACGATTTCAGAAGGACAGCTATGTCTCAGTCCAGTGATAATCCTCGCTGCACTTAATTGAACTTGTTCTAACTTCTTAAGGTTAGTTTTGGATGCGCAACAATAAATTGGGAAACCATACTCAAGATTAGGACTAATGAAAGTCATATATGTTGTTCTAAGGGTTGTTGCGTCGGCTCCCCAGTCTCTACCCGCAATATGTTTAAGACGTTTTCTACTTTTCAATACAATGTGTTCGATATGCTTGTTACTAATGCACTCTTGGTCTAGTATAAATCCCAGATATTTGGGATGCTTCTCGTAAGTGAGATTTTGTCCTTCCAGCTTCAGTTGTGGTTGATAGTTAAATAAACGCTTATTGGTTGTGAAGAGGGCGGCGATTGATTTACTAGAATTGAATTTGATTTTATGTTCCTTTGTTGGATACAGCTACAAGGGAATTATTAATTCTCAATTCAATATCATTAATATTGTTTCCTGAGCTCCAGAGTACAATATCGTCACGTGTTGTTATTGTTTTAATAACACAAAACTTGTATTACCTAAATTTCTTTATTTATTTCCAGTTCTTTTAAAAATAGGACGACAGAGAACGAAAATAAAACAAGAAAATGCGAGAAAAAAAATAGAAGTTTTAATAATGAGTGGGAGGAGAATTTCTTTTTTATTGACAATAACGGAAAAGCATTATGTGTTATTTTAATTCTACGGTCAAAAATGATAAAGCTAGCAATTTACGTCGAGATTATGAAACCCATCATCCTCAGTTTTCTAATCAGTATCCACCCAATTCCAAATTAAGATCAGATAAACTTGCCTCTTTAAAATCAAATTTAAATAAACAACAGTCCATTTTGATGACCTTTAGCAATCAAGCTAATAATGTAGCTGAAGTCAGTTTTGCTATTGCCTGGAATATTGCTCCTGCAAAACGCACGTATGGAGAGGGAGAGTTTATTTATAAAAAACTTGGAAGATGTACTTAAAGAGAGTTTTAGATCCAAATACTAGAGCACTGCACAAAGTTATTTCGAACATTCCCATCTCGAGACACACAACCCAATGACGCGTAACTGCAATGAATACATCTCATGAATATAATTTAAAAAATGATTTGAAGAACTGTATTGCATTCAGCTTAGCCCTTGACGAATCGACAGATATCACAGATCTTCCGCAATTGGCCATTTTCATACGTTTTGTTTCGCCTGACTTCGTTGTTAAAGAAGAATTATTAGATTGAGTAGCACTTCAAGAGTCAACCCGCCGCGTCGATATTAAAAATGCATTAGATTCCATAGTGAAAACTTTGGATGTGCCTCTTAATAAGCTTGTAAGCATTGCAATTGATGGAGCTTCGGCAATATTGCGTAAAAAAAAATCGGACTTATTGGGCTTTTAAGAGATGATTCTCAAATTCCACAATGCATACCGAATCACTGCATCATTCACAGAGAACATCTCGTTACAAACTATTTAAAATATCCTGATGTTATGAAAAGAGTGTTACACATTGTAAATTACATTCGCACCCACTCAAAAAATCATCGACCCTTCAAAAATTGACTGGAGTCATTCAATGACGAAAAAGTTCCAAATGACATTCATTTCTTTCGCATTGTGTGATGGTTGTCTAGCTACAACGTATTAAATCGATTTGCAGATTTGTTGGATCCGATAACAGCATTTCTAAAGAAAAGGAAATAACCTTTTCAGAATTAGACGATGACGAGTGGTTACAAGACTTAATATTTTTGACTGATGTCAAGGAACATTTGCAAACACTGAATTTACAATTGCAGGGGAAAAATAAAATGATACCTGACCTCTCACAGTGTCTATTTAGTTTTCAAACTAAATTACAACTTTTCCAAAAGGACATTAAAAATAGAACATCTTGTTATTTTCCTCGAATGAAAAAAAATGTGTTCCAATATTAAACTAGAAAAACTCAGCGAGTCTATAAAAAGCTAGAAGGTCTATTGACGGAATTCCAAAATAGATTTCAAGACTTGAAATATTTTAAATCGTCTCTTGATTTTTTTTTTTTTTTGAACATAATTCAAGGTGATGCCATAGAAATGAACATAATTCAAGGTGAGTTTTCCATTGCCAATATAATTATGGCCCCAAAACATCTGGAGAATTAGAATGAATAGAGATGGAAGAAGATCAAGCTATGCAATTAAGATACAAGTCGACGCCGATGACTGAGTTTTGGAAATTTGTACCAGAATCGAAGTATCCTGAATTTAAAAAGATCTGCTTGTCGTATTATTTCAATATTCGGAACAACGTACTTATGTGAATGATTTTATTCCCCCTTTAAAATTCGTGAAATCCAAACATCGATCCGTTTTAACTAACCAGCCTCTCAAAGAATGACCGAGAAGTGCTGTCACCCATGATTCACCGAATTATCAAGAGAAGTAAAATAAATGGGTTGGAAGCTTGTTTTCTGAAAGCACCCTGCACAGGGTTGACGGTTCGTATGAGCGCAGGGTGCATTGGGCGAAGAATCGGGATTGATTTTTTAGAGAGTCTAACATCGTGGGATTGATTTGAACCCTTTGAGGAGCGAGACTTTCCCAGTGCTGAAAGGGCAGCCGTTGCCATCTATCCAGCTGCTCTCGCGTTCTTCCCTTTTTCAGCGGATGTCCGTGCTGTTTAAAAAGAATCGCGACCCTTTGTTTTACGGAAAAGGACGTCCTCAAAAGGAAAGGATTCTCGTGGAGCTCTGTCACCCGCAACTATTTTTATACAAATTCAATCCGTTCTTCGTGACGGGTCAGGTCCCAGGCCAGGGACTTCGTGACGGGTACCATGGTCGTGGAACGTCCGAGTTGGGTGTTCCCAGAGCGGGAACACTTCGCGTTAAAAGGTTAAAACCGTTCCAAAGTCCCGTGACCGCCCTCGTTTTTTCAAAAAGAAGGGTCCCTTTTCGCATTTCCGAAAGCTGGCTAAAACAGAGTCTTTGACGGGAGAAAAAGAACACACCCAAAACCGTTCTTCCGCGAGACGCCTGCAGTGCCCTAGATTTTTTTCTCAGCAGCCATGAGCGTGTCCCAGTCGGTGGTACACACTTCAGGAGGCGAAAGTGTATTCTAAACATTTTATCTGGACGGGGCTCCGATGCTGTTATCGCTGTCCGGATCACTCAACTCCTCTCTTCCGAACCCATTAGAGGTTTTCATCGTCGAGGGCTGCTCCCGATAAACAGAAGAAAGGGAAACAAACATACGCGAATCGCGCAGGTTTCTTTTTGTAGCGTGAGTCGGAAAAAGCGACCCTCTCGTATTCAGCCGATGCATGTAAAAGGCCCGAGAACAGACACTTTTACGTCCACTCAAATGACGTCGCCACACATTTATTTTCACAAAGTAGAACTATTCGAAGTGTGTGGTGGATGGACTCCCGCATAAAGCATTACAAGGATTTAAGATAACAAAATTAAATTTTAAGATAAATAGGAAATTTCAACTATCACTCATCTATGTATATAAAAACAAAGTGTAAAATGTTAGTTAGTTACTTAGTTTGTCTGTGTTTCGTATGGAAATTCTCCAGGACGGGTCCCGACATACGTCGAAGCGATTTTTTCAAAATTCCAATTATTTTAGGAGAGAGCGATAAAAAACCTATTGCCAAAAGCAAATTTCGCTCTCGCCATTTCGCAGTTGTAATCCCGCAGTGGAAAGTGGGAGAATTGAGCTGTGTAGGTTGCCCCCTTTGGCAAGTTTATTAAATGATTCACACTCTTGAAGAAAAAATAAAAGAATAACGATTTTTTTTTAGATTAAATTGTTTGTAAGGTTCTTTTTTAATTAAAGTATCGTGTGCATGGGAAATCAGAGCAGGAATGAAATGTTTTAGACTCAAAAGAAAAATAGTATTTGGAGATTTTGCGAAACTAAAATGTACAATTTTCTAATGGGGCGAAAAATAAAAGGGTGGATGTTCGAGTTTGAGGATCGTCTGCTATTTCGATTATGAATACACCTGAATACATTTTTGAGAAAATTTCGCTCAGTTTGAATGGTGCATTTTTCTGCGCAGCTTTTTCCCCATCTATTTCTAATGTATTATATCCAGAAAAAGGATGTTAGAAATATCCATTTTAATTTTGCTTAATTTCACTCACGAATATACTTTCCTACTAATGGCGTCTTTTATATATTAGCAGGAGGCGACACTTCCCGTAGGGCCGCTCCTGTTTGTAACCCTCTTAATTTTAAAATCCATTCAGAATCCGAGAGATTTCAGTGCCAAGGAAGCCGATGAGGAACAGGATTCTCTCCGAACAATATTTATTAAGAGGGCGAACCCACGGGTCGCCGGAGGCGGCTAGTTATATAATAGGATATAGAAATAGATCCTAATACATTATTTTTTATCAGAAAGGTATTTTAATTTTTATCTTCCACTCGAGATATTTTCTAAAATGGGTATCCTCCACCCGCAATTTTAAACTGTTTCATTTTTGTGAAAGTAAAACTGCGATGACGTCCTCTTAGAAGACCGAGTGATGACGTCCAAGCTTCTGTTCTCGGGCCTTCTCTATCTAGGAGGTGTTGATTCAGCTGGACCCATTCTGCGACGGAAGAGGGCGTCTTCCGAACAAGAGAACTTAGAAGCATAGGCGTAAGGCGTAGCGTCCGCGGGGACGGGGTACCCAATATAAAAGGATCCCTCCCATGGGAAGCTTTCTCGGTCTCGACCTTTTGATGTCGGCTGACCAGCAAAAATAATTCACGGACCCTAGTCAGCCCAAAATAAGCGTATGGGAGAAAGGTGGTGGTTAGAGGGTTGGAAATTTCTCATACTTTTCCCATGAGAAAAGTATAGGTCATACTTTTATACTACGGCCGTGCAGAAGCCTGTATTTTATGCATCCAATCCAGTGTCCCAGAAATAGGCTCTTGCTAATGAAACTGCTGATTTTTAACAAACTGGATGTGCTTGGGCCGGTAGAGTGAAGTCTCGCGGAAACACTGGCCTAGATAACTGAGACAATCCACCTTTGCAAACCTATATTTCCACACTTAGGACCGATGCTCACTCTCCCTGCTTCGACGTGACAACCACTGTGCGTACAAAGTGTCTCCATTCTTCTGAGGAATTGAAGGACCCGTCGTCCTCCACCGACTCGAAAAAAAGTAATCTTTATGCGCGATTGAAGTAAAACTTCTTGGACGTTGACGACACATATCACTGAAATGATTCAACTTAAAATAAATATCCTATTATAATTGAATTACATTTATTATTCATGTACTTTACAAAGATTATATAAATGTTATATTCATAGTATTCATTGGAAATAGGTACTTGAATGTCATCGTCATTTTTTGTGCATGAGATGATAGGTTTGCGGTCACTATAATGTGAAACATAAATTGAACTCTCTCAATGGGCTCATTTTCTTGAAAATAGAGCATCGATCGTTGTACCGAAACGCGTTGTGGATGGAAGTCGAGAAGTATTCCTAGTGAGATCCCTTTTTTCTTTCAAAAAATCAACTGACGGCGGAGATTCTTGAGAGCGAAAATGAACATTAAAATCTCCAGTAAGAACTGTGACTGTTTTTCTCGCCGTTTCTTTCCCAAACAGGTTCCCCGTATTTTTACACGATGAAGTCGGCGAAAGGAGCGAGCGGTCGAAAATGTAGGATTTTTGGTGGTTCTTCTTTTTCAGGCGCGCTTGGCGTGGCGTATACGACATATACGTCACTTCCTTTACTGAGCGTTACTTCCGTCAGAAAAACAAATCTGATTGACTCCCTACTCGCGACTAAAGAAGTTTTACTTCAAAAACTAAAGCGTGAAAAACAAAAAAACTCCTCTCCCCACTCACATACAATGGCGAGAACGACGGAAGATTTCTTCCCGTATCAGTGTCCCGTCCTGCCTTGAAACGCGGCGGACTCTCTCTCAACTGGACTCCGTTTAACCGGATTCTAAGCTTTAAACTGCCGTATTTTGGTTAAACCGTTGCCTACGTAATACTACAGAAGGCCGGGAAATGCGGCTATCACAACTGGGGAAAATGTAGAGGGCGCTTTTGGGTCCTATAAGAACTCATCGTTGCCTTATTACTCCATGAGAGCTATCTTTATATCCCTCGTATTTTTAGATTGGCACTTATGTAGTATCCCGGCGGACCGCCAAGACGAGCGATTTTTCGCCAAGATAAATGCCGGAGCCTATTGGACGAAAAAATAGCTAGGTTTTGTTTAGGTTCTGGGTACTCGGTGAATATTGAAGGTACAACATAGGGTAGCAGTCTTCGTTTCGTTGTAGTACTCACGCTAAAATCCTGTACAGCGAAATGCTTGCTGCAAATTCTCGAATATTTATTTGGACACCCAAGAGACTTGTCCTTATTTCCTTGGCGAGAAATAGCAACCCGCCCCTTATCTTTTAAAATGGGATCTTTTGGAAAACGGTGAAATCCGGCATTTTCTTTTAAAGAGCCATCAGAATAATGGCAATAGGGTACACAGCAGTACACCCTTTTCGCCTCATTAGGTTTGCGTACAATGTAATTATGTATAGGTACGATATGAAATAATAACAAATATAATAAGATAAATGTTTAAACATGTTTAAACGTCTCGAAAACTTCAACTCGTTTCCATTCAAACAGCCGGAAAACACAAACGTTGAAGGGTCATAAGAGCGCCCCCAACGGTCATTTGAGCGGACTCAGTTTTCGCCCGTTTTATTGCTGAAAAACACGACCTTTTCCCGGCCTCGTGTAAGTATTACGTAGTCAACGGTTAAACCCAAATCAACCCATAAGTTTTCAAACATATATGAAACTAGCTGCGTGCCCGTTCTTCGCACGGTAGGAAACGAATATTTTACTAAAATATAATCGTAACTATCTATGCAAAAACAAAATGTCAAAAAGTTCAAGTAGCCCTTTTGTTGAAACTACCGCGGGATATATTACACAACGTAGGATTATGATTTAGTTAGTTATAAGACGATAGCTGAAAAATAATGAATATAACACACTTAATTTCACGAAATAGTTATTAACGTGGTATACTGTGCTTTAATCCATATTTTCCTAACAAATCTACTATTACTACCAGATAAAAAGTGAGAATACAATCTATTACGTATATTAATATTATCTATCTTCGATTCTCCGTCTTTAATGCTCAATTTAAAGAAACAGATTAGATATTTTGAACCAATGATGCCTTTCTACTTTCTGGTGATTCTGTGGAATTTATGCATTGCCATTGAAACAGATCTCCAAGTATTTTTAAGCATAATTCTTGTCTGATCGGCGTATTTAGCACAGAAAAATATTTCATCTCGCAGTGGTGGAAAACATCCAATCTTTACCAATTTAAATACTATTTAAATCCACCATGGTTTAGGCTCGTGAAAACATCAAACTGTGTAATCTCGAGGAACTATTTGGAATCGCTCAAATTGCGAATAGGGCGTTAAATTGCGTTGCAGAGAGTTGCGAATTTCAGACAACTTTCAATATTATGACGCCACGTTCTGACCAGTGTAGTCGAATTTAGTCATTTCGCGCAGTAGTTATCAAACGGAGTAATATTGAAACATACGACGTTGAAAAACTCTCGCTTGCAACAGAACTTTATTAAAGTTAATTTGAGAGATATTGGGGTTATTCTTAGCTAATCAGTATTTCAAATATTTTCCAAATCTATTTTGCTAATGATGAAACTTTTGTGCAAGAGCTTGTTAAGTTGCTAAAATTTAACAAAATGTATATCTAATATAGATAATATACCACCAAAAGTCGTCCAAACTTGGTGACATTTTGCACGATTTCTGGGAATACATATAACGACCGTCGTCAAACCGATAGCGAATACTATGAATTGTGTTAATTAGTATTTTGCATCTTGTGCCGACATTTCAATTTCCCACGATTTAAAAAAATGCAAGTTTCCTTTCGTTATTATGGTTGCTGAAAAATCACAGAGCTGAAAAATCGCTATGGGTAACAGGCGCGTTAAACAAAAAAATCTGATGTGTCCAACACATGACTTCCTTGCACGTCCATTAGATCAAAAATATTTTCGACGCACTTCCTCTAAATTTATTTGTTTGAAAGAGATAAAATATCAATAATAGTAAGGTTTAGCGATTTCTAGCCAAATATTTCGATATCGCCAAGCTGAGTTCAATTTGAAAGATTTCCTTCTGACACTTTATTTGGCGATATTTCACCAAAAGCCGACAAACTTGAGATAGTCAGCAAGATTTTGGGGATAGCCAAAGTAGTCATTGACCACAGACTTTCAATGAATTGAATGCATCCATACACCTCAATGTATTTAAAGTCATTTGGCTCACCCTGTAAATAAATTCTCAGTCGATTGCTGTCAAAAAAGATATTGAAAACAGTTAGATATTACAATAGTTCTAAATACAAAGTTAAAAAATCTACGGGTTAAAGTTTTAGAGTTATACAAAATAGGAAATAATTTTTGGCGCCAAATTTGGCGATATTTCGGCGAAACTCGGCAATGTCGAAGACATCCCAGGTAGCACACATACGTTGGGGCAACGTATGAATGCATACGTTGGGGCAACGTTGAAATGACACGTTGGCTTACGGTTATCCAACGGTTGGCAACTGGTTATTTCTTACGTTGGGCCAACGTATGCTCTAACGTTTTGCCAACATATTTCCAACCGTTGGGCTAACGTATGAATGCATACGTTGGGCTAACGTATAAATACATACGTTGGGCTAACGTATTAATGCATACGTTGGGCTAACGTATTAATGCATACATTATGCTAACGTATTAATGCATACGTTGGGCTAACGTATTAATGCATACATTATGTTAACGTATAAATGCATACGTTGGGTTAACGTGTAAATGTATACATTGGGACACCGTAAAATCTGTATGTTGTCACTCTATTATCCAACTGTTGGAAATTGGTTATTTTTAACATTTAGCTATCATAATTGTTAACCATTACATTTATAAGTTAGTTTCATATTTTAGGCCAATGCAGAAACCTAATGTTGGATAATTATATTTGACGAATACTTGACAAATTGATGTGCTATTTCATAACATTTCTATAGATATATGAAAAACTGTGAAATTTGAAATTAAAGTTTTTAATTATTTTACTAACAGCAAATGCAGTGACAGATTCAGATAAGTTTTAAGGGACGGCAGATATGTAGAACGAAGCATATTATCAAATAGTCACATTTTTTTCTTTCATCAAATATGGTTTCACTTCAACAGTGGGTTTCTGTGCGCTTAGGAGGAGGGCGAGCGGACATCCCACCCCCCCTAAAAAGTACTTTTGTCGACAAAATCGTCAGTTGCCAAAGGACTGTCAGCAAATTTCAGCTTTAATCACCAATCTGTAAAATGCTCAGTGTATAAATTACCAGTTCTGCCAACAGTTTATTATAAGTTATACTATATAATGAACATAGTCTTGTTACAATTTTCCTTTTAGTGATTTTTGTGCCAGTAAACAAGTCCCTTTTGTCCCCTCAAGCCAACTTCATTCCAGATCATGTAATGTAGTGTGTATTTAAGGCAAACATGCTCATTAAGTATCTGCCTAGGGTGGGGGGTGCCTCGGGTGAAGGACTTTTAGGGGATTTAATGCGTATTCACGCTACATCTGGAGGAAACCGCCCAAGAGGCCAGATAATCGGTGTATATTTTTGAAAGCATATTGGTATATATCGTCAGAAAATTTTGTCTTTACACCCCCCCTCCCAACATTTTTGCTTAAAACTGACTCTAGTCCCGTCACTAACAGAAATGTGTTATTTTCAAATAGTAAACGATCTGTCAAGTTACAAACATATATTAATCTGTAGAAAACTAACCTATTTTGCACTATGAGGTATTTATACTATACTGTACTATATATTTTGCACCTATTGTACTATATATTTTGCACCTATTAATATTGCAGGTGCAACTTATGAACTGTTAAAAAAAAAGGAGGGGGGAGAGATCGGAAGCAGGAAAATATTTAGAAGGTCCTTTCAGAAGCTATCCTTTACAGTTTTAGAGAACCAGGACGGCAGGCAAACCAAAATCATAAAAACTTTTCGAATTAATTAAAAGAAAAAAACATATAACGTTAAAGGAAAGAATGCTTATTTTTTGAAATATGATTCATATCCCTCCTTCTCCTTTGACAGTTACTTTTGTAAAGTGTCTCTCAAAACGTCTGAAAATTTACTCAATTGAAACTTTTGTAAGGAGGCTTAATCTTTTTTTTTTTTTTTTTTTTAATATTCATGTGGGGAAATCCAATAGGAGTATAAAGTCCAAGGGCGGCTCCAGTGAGGGGGCCATAGGGGCCATGGCCCCCTCCGAAATTTTGTTTTACAACTTTAGATTCGCATACTTCACGATTTCACACGTTCAATTTGCATTTTGAACAATTTATAGACCTAAGTAAAAAGTTCGATGGCCCCCTCCGAGAATTCAGTCTGGAGCCGCCATTGATAAAGTCACTGAAGAATGTCACAGAAATCATTCTTTACTAAAATATTTATTTTTATTTTTTACATTTATTTCAATTTACTTAATTTTTTAGATTCTTAATTTTTAGTTTGCCCGAATAAAATTGGTATGGAATACAATGACATTTCGTAGTTCTATTTTTATTTTCAGTTAACTGTAGATATTGACTGCAAAGTAAAAGAAAAAAAAAATTGCATGCGTAATGCATATGCATATGCATGCAATATCGACGCATGCAAGTATCAACACACGGGTGCATCTATATTATCTGACTATGAGAAAGATATCAGTACAACAGAATGTATTAGTGATGCTGCTTACACGCTATAGCACATAAAATGAAAAAAGTCGTTGATGGTACACAAAAAAAAGTTACAAAGCGTCCCGCATAATTACCATTGCACAAAATTTTGAAAAAAAAAAAAGAGAGAGAGAGAGAGAGAACTTTTTTTTTTCCATAGCGCATCCTTTCTCTAATGCAAAAAATAGAATGTCTGAAGAAAAGTTTTAAAAAATCAGTATTGATTTCAGTTCATGGATCTGAACTCTCAGTCACAGCATTTTACTTAAAGAGCTACTGATATTTTTCATTCAACTAAAATACGCAGTAGAAGAGACTTGTCAAAGCAATAAAAATGTTTTTTCTTCCAGTACTCTCAAAGAGTATTTGATTGCATATAGATTATGTATTTTTCTCCATAAAATTTGAGTCCTGTAGCATATAACAGGTGTAGATACAAAAATCTCTTCTAAAATAATAAATAAATAACAAAATGAAGTTGGTAAATATAGGTATATATATGAACTGTAAAGTACTATAACACATTTGTAAAATATTAAAATAACTGAATTCTTAAAACTGTAAAATATTTTATACATACCTTTAACAACAAAACAATTTTGATGCACAAATTTAAATCCTTATTGTTGGATTAACCACTGTGAACCAACGAGATTTCAAAATTGAAGTAGTGTTAGTTTAATAACTACTTCTAAATCTGAAATCTCATTAGTCATTATAATCTTGCAAAATATAAGCACGGCTCAAGTTGATTTTTTTTTTCAGAATAATTAGGAGAAAACAATTGTGTCCAATTTTACCTTCTCGACTGTTGTACAACTATGAGCAAATAAAACTTTATTTTTAAGCTGTCCTAGCATTGTTTTAGTAATCCAAAACGCATCTTTTAATAAGCACTGTGCAATTATTATATATTTATTACCATAGCTCCATAGTAATTTGTTTGTTTACATACTTTGAAGATCGTTAGGCTTATGGACAATCGAACTATAATCAATGCATCAATAATAATAGTTATCGTGATTCAAGTTACTACGAAACCTATGCAACGATTAAAATTCACAGAAATATAGCTGAAAAGATAAATATTCGTTTCAGATTTCAACTATCAATCACTTTATAAAAGTGTATCAACACATCATAACAAGCAATGGCGGAAACGGAACGGCGAACGGACATGAATCTATCGCTTCCCGGTTTCCTGAATGTGTGTCTCTGCGCATGCGCAATGATACGGTTGCCCAACACAACATTCAGCCATCCGATGGCCAACGGTTGTTTTACCTACGGTTGCCCAACACAACATTCAGCCATCCGATGGCCAACGGTTGTTTACCAACGGTTGCCCAACACAACATTCAGCCATCCGATGGCCAACGGTTGTTTACCAACGGTTGCCCAACACAACATTCAGCCATCCGATGGCCAACGGTTGTTTACCAACGGTTGCCCAACACAACCTTTAGCCAACAGAATACCAACATTTCCATATGGACATCCAACGTTTGCCCAACGTAACAACCTTGTGCCAACCACGTGCCATCAATAACCCAACGTATGTGTGCTAGTTGGGATTTGGCGAGATTTTAAGCATGAACCAAACAATGACAGATTATCGCCAAATTTGGCGATATTCCGCCAAAACTCGCCAAGAACGATAACAAATGGCGATACTTTGGGCATTGACCAAATGACTGACTATCGCCAAATTTGGCGATATTTCGCCAAAACTCGCCAAGGTCGAGGACAGACGGCGAGATTTTGGGCATGTACCAAACAATGACTGTCTACAGTTGTATTATATTGAAGATGTCCATAGACATTAAGGTACTGAAATTCTTTTCGGTGGTCCTGTAAATAAACTCTCCAGTAGATTGGAACCAAAAATCGAGATGCACAACTAGATGTTACAACATTCTTATATATGAAATTTCATAATAGTTTTTGAGATTTGAGAGTTAAATATGCACACACATACACCAAAAGTCGCCAAGCTTGGCGACTTTTGGCATAGTTCTTGAGGGAGGCACGTGACCGTGGTCGGACCATCACCTAACTTATGTGGTAGGACGGTATTGTGCTTGAAATGGATGAATGCCCCTAAAATTGCTATTGACCGTAATGTATTGGAAATCTTTTGAGTGTTCCTGTAGCAGAACTATAAATGAAAAAGACACTTTTTTTAATGGAGAAATTCATTTTCTAACTCTTTACAGCATATATCACTTCTGAGTCGTTTGAAATAGCCCAATACCTCTAAAAAACGCTTTGATGAATTTCGGCCCATAGAGCGTAATGTATTTCGAATCTTTTGGGCGGTCCTGTAAATAAACTATTCAGTCGAATGGAACCGAAAGGGAAGGTGCACAACTAGATGTTACAACATTCCTAAATATAAAGTTTCAACATTCAACGCCTAACAGTTTTTGAGATATGCGAGTTTAATGAATTTCGGCCCATTGAGCGTAATGTATTTCGAATGTTTTGGGCAGTCCTGTAGATAAACTATCCAGTCGAATGGAACCAAAAGGGGAGTGCACAACTAGATGTTACAACTATCCAAAATATGAAGTTTCGACATTCTACGCCTAATAGCTTTTGAGTTAGGCGAGTTTAATGAATTTCGGCCCATAGAGCGTAATGTATTTCGAATCTTTTGGGCGGTCCTGTACATAAACTATCCATTCGATTGCCACCAAAAGGGGAGGTGCACAACTAGATCATAGAACAATCCTAAATATCAAATCTCAACATTCTACGACCATTAGTTTTTGAGATATGCGAGTTACATACATACGTACGTACGTACAGACGGCATGGAAAAACTGGCCACAGTAGACTCGCCACTGGTCAAAATGAGTTGCAGACGCGTTAATAGGATCGTGCATGCTAGCCTACGATGAGATGCATCGAAAAACTTTTTTTTAATTAAATTTAGAGGTAGTCAAAATCGGTTTTTATGTCGAAATTTGGCCCCCAAAATTTTTCGGGATCCCATTACTTCCTTATACTACGTACAAGGAAGTAATAATTTGAATTTTATAATAGTAAATTTTTGCGTCAAAGCCTTTTAATGTAATTAGATTTCTAACTCATTTTTAAACTCATGACGTCAAAATGACATCATGAGTTTAAAAATGAAGTTATCGCATTCTCAGTTGCGATATCTAACATGAATTAGTGAAAGAAGAAAAAGAAAAAAAACACGTTATTTTATTTTCTACAGCATCTTGATAATCTGGATGGAGGTTTATTATTTCGCTCGTGGTGTAATTTTTTGTCAAAACTTGGTAACCTCATTAGGATTTTTAATGCATTTTTACACTCGTGACATCAAAATGACGTCAGTCTCACTTGAATTATTGAAAGTAATAAATGAATAAATATAACTTTGTTAACTATGCTCATGAATGCGTTGAAATCGGATATTTGAGTAGCTTTCTATTGCGAAAAATCGTAAAAAATTAGGGAACGGGTGGATTTCCAGAATTTTAAAGCAGCCTACGGACTATTCTATGTTTTAAGTGTATGTGCAAAATTTCAAGTCGATCGGTTGAACGGTGTGGGAGGAGTTCCCGGACGGACAAACAAATAAACAAACAGACAAACTTTCACATTTATATAATAGATATTGAAAATTTCTGACAATGACTGACATCCACCTCTGTCCTATCCCCTACACCGACGGGATCCTTTCAGAAAAATGTCGCCCCTGCACCCGGTTGTCCAACTTTCACTCTTCATCAGAGCAGGAAAATGTTGGATGTTTACGAAACTTTGCTCTCAATGTTATATAAAACTTTTGTGATAAGTGGGCGCATTTATTATAGTGTGGTTTCATCCATTCATTCTATTTGTTTTGGGTCCTTCTCGCTGTAAGCGGCCAGCACGCAGGGCGCAGAAGGAGAGACAAGAGAGTATTGAATGAGAATGCTGAATGTCGTCGAGTGAGCGTCCTTGACAGTGTTTACAAACAACTCCGCGCTTCCGGGCGCAGTTACATAACACATCCTTTTTCTTGACTCTTTCCCGACCCCAGAGGATTTCGGATCGTTTGACTGTCATTGCGAAATGTATCTACGTTATTCCTATGGACTGTGTGCACCGTATTGAAAAGGTGATCGATCCTTTATAGTTCTCGGACGGCCAGGGTGCGAATTGACAGGGGGGGGGGATCCCGGGGATTGTCCCCGGCTGAAGAATGTAATATCCCTGACTAGAGAAATAGGAATGGATCCCTGCCAGGGACACTATGGATCCCTGCTGGAGAAATGTTAAAATGAGTCTCTGTCCTTACAAATTCAACAGTACCTAACGATTTTAAGTATTGAGAATAGAAATTCTTGTGTTTACTAGACAAAGGAGTCAGTGACAAACATCCCTTTGAAATCGATATATGCATGCCGGATGCCACTTCTCATTCTGCAACCCATTAAGACTGCGAAAGGAACGAACGAGCGCTGTTCCGCCGCGAGCTGAATGGGAGGGCGGACGTAGAATCGACATAGGCAGGAATATAGGTGCACAGAAAATCGGGGGTCGACTTTTGTTTGAACTTAAGTCCCTTCCCAGACAGGTTGGCGACTGCATGTGTCCTGTAATACCTAATATATTATGTGAGTGGAGCATTTTATGCTTTCCCTCCATTTTTTTTCCTTTTCAAATGTCCCCTCCAGAGGAATGTTTTCTTTCAAATGTCCCCCCCCCCTGGAGAAAATGCTCAATTCGCACCCTGGGCAGCACCGAAAAGAATTCCCATACGGGACGCTACGAGGTCGGTCATTCTTTAGAGCGGATTTCAGAGATTCAATGATGGATGCTACTTTTACAACGATATCAGTATGTGCGCACAGCGTAGCTTGCTCCTAAACAGTGCCTTCGAGGGTGTTCAAACTGGGTCTATTAAACAACCATCGTAAGACCGGTATGGATTGGGGTGTGGTTAGGACTTGTCGTTTTTCGACGACCCCAGATTTCTTTGACAGGACGTCCTATGGGGAGACATTCTTGAAAGTGCGCTCGCGTTGAAACGGCGCATTCGATGGAGCTCAAATTGTGTATAAATGTTTGAAGGATTCGTCGATTCAAATTTATTGAATTGTAATTGGTAGGTAGAAATTGGAATTTCATTAAGAATGATCCGACTCGAGGCCGAGGGACCTGCGTAGATTTTGGAGTCTGTACAGCGGACAGTTTGTTACCGGGGTTGAAAAAAAAAATCTTATACAGGACAGGACCCTGGGCGCAAGTCTTTTAAAGCATGATAATGTCCAAAGGTACATTAGAATAAGTTCAATTTGCGTATGTCTATTATACATAACGTCACACAACCTCTGTAGATTTTGGTGTGTAAGGCTGAGTTTGCATAGGACTACAAAATATATTCTTATACATTGCGGCCAGTGGCGTAGCTACGGGGGGAAGGGGGGGTTAGGGGGTAAAACTCAACATGAGAAAATTTTTTGTCATACAAGATCTCTTTTCGCCACACCCACACAACACATCCTATCCTACTATTAGTAAAATGTCAATGTTTGACGGATTTGGATGAAATTTCGAATAAGACAGTTAAAGTCCTGCATTAACTTATGGGCTACTTTTATCGCACAAAAAAAACACTGTTCCTATAATATACAAAAAAACTATCTTTTATAAAAAAAAAAAAGAATGCAATTGAGTTTTCATTTTATAGAGCAGTCGACAGATGGCGCAACTTATAGAATACGCAATTTTTAATAAATAAAATCATTTTATAGTCTGCTACGCCTGGATAAAGAATACACCTGAATACGTTTTTCCTTCCGATTGGATGTGATGTGACGTGGATTTATAAGCGGGTTCAAGCCAAGCACACAGATCCGAAATGCATGTTACACAAACAATCCAACAAAAAATAAGTTTTTAAAACTTTCATTCAGTTCGAATGGGCATTTTTCTGCGCATCTTCCCCCCCCTTCTATTTCTATAGTAGTACATTCAGGAAAAGGATGTTAGAAATATCCATTTTAATTTTGTTTAATCGTACTCACGAATAAGGATACACTTTCCAACTTCATGGAATAAGGAAAGAAAATAGGGAAGATACTTGGATTATGATACGCTTTTAATATAGAGCGCTTTACTGCGTATTTAAAATCTGAAAGTGTTCCAAATTTTCTTACTTTTTTTTTCTTTCCGTTTTTTGAAAACGGCCAATATACCTAGAAGCTCTTCAGAATGAATATAGGCCGAAAATAATTTGTACCTTTTTGTAGGTTTTTATCATTAAACCCGATCTTATTTTTGTAACCAGGGGCGGTTCGATTCGGTAAACAGGGTAAGCATCGCATCGGGGTGTCGTGTCGAACTCAAAAACTAAGTAGAGCATAAAAGGGGCCGTCTTTTTTATACATTAGTAAGGGGGGCACTTACCTTAGGGTCGCTTCTGTCTGTAACCATCTTAATTTTAAATTCCTTTCAGAATTTGTGAGATTTCAGTGCCGAGGAAGCCGGTGAGAAACAGGATTCTTTCCGAACAAGATTTATTACGCCGCCTCTGATTACGGTGCAGTTCTGTCGCGTAGTTTTCGATTGAGCTCCAATTAAGTATTAGGTCACGGTCTTGCATGCTGCGTACAGATTTTGGTGTGTGTAGTGGAGATGAATTCGGGCTCATTTTTTAAAGACCGGGCTCTAGGGATATTATTCAAGTCGAAGCCAGAAATTTCTACTAATCCCTACTTATTATAAAAGAAGATGTGATTGTGTGTGTGTGTTTGTGACGGAAAATCGGCTACACGTAGAACTGCTAAATTTGGTACGCAGGAAGTTCTAAACATGAAATTATGCTCCTCGGAGAGATTTTTTCAAAATTCGACCTAGAATTTTTTATGTTTTATGCAATTTTTCGCATTTTTTCACAATGAATGCGTGTAACAACGGCGATAATGACGCTCAGGGACGTGCTGCAGGGACGGTTTCAGCTGCGCTGGGCTGACCATAATTGAACAAAAAATAATTTCAGGTCTTTCTATAATGTGTCCACTTACTTAATAATGCATCCTGACCTATAGCCTTGTGTTGTTTATCACGAGACAGAACCATGAAAGATTTATAAGGTATGGCTCTATTGGATGCATGGGTATTTAAATGGGTACCGCTTGGATATTTTCTACCACGTCGAGATGAAATGTTTTGAGGTGCTAAATACGCCCATCTTACAAAACTATGCACAAATTAAATATAGATGGAGAGCTTCCTTAATAGCACCCATGATGTGAAATGATTTTTGTTTACGCTCATGCGTAAAATGCCAAGAATCACCAAAGAATGAAAAGGTCCCATCTGTGCCAAATAATATAATCTGTTTCTTTAAATCGAGCATTAACTCTTTAATGCTCGATTTAAAGAAACAGAGGGAGAAGCGAAGATAGATATAGTATTAATATACGTAATAGGTGGTATTAGTAGATTCGTAAGGATCATACGAATACATCGCAATATATGCCACGTTGATAAGTATTTTATAAAAGTATTCTATTCATCCATTTTCAACGGTTGTCTTACAACTAACCAATCGATAACCAATTCCGATTTGCGTTAATATATCTCGCAGTCATTTCAACAGAGGAGATTACCTGAACTTTTTCAAAAATGAAATTCTGTTTTGTCAAATGCAAATAGGATCCTATTTCAGTGAAATACTCGCATCTTCCCGTATGGAGAGCGGTTGGTCAGCTATTTTAAAATAAAACGGTTTGTCCATTCCATGGGGTGTCTTAGGTATTGAAGGCTACAGCTTGAACCTAAAACACAATAGGATGTAGAAATAAGACATTTTGAAAGTGAGGAGTTCTCTGGAAACCGTCAAGCTCATCACTCCTTTCACTCTGACGTAGTTTTTTGTGTCATTAGGTTGCAGTGATCTCCGATTAGTAGTCATGACGCAAACTTTATGTCGAGAGTCCAATATTTTTGCTTTTATTAGATTCCACATGAAATTCATTCTACGCCATAGTCAAATTATTGGCACACGTACTGAAAATTTTCGTTTTCTATACCGTGCGAAGAACGGGCACGCAAGCTTGTAGAAAGTCGATGATTTCACGGAGAGAATATCCTAAATTTTGCCGTTTGTACAAATTAAGGACAAATACAACAGCAAGCACTTAATGCAATAGCTAATTCTTTCAAATGAGTTTATCCATTATTAATAATAATTTCTCTTATGAATCCCATTTTAAAATCCGTTCACAAGTGTTCAATGAAGGAGAAACGTCTCATGATCCCGATATCCCGAATACAAGCGAATGACGTAAGCCGAGCCAAGTTCGAGCTCGGACTCGGACCGAGCCCGCATCTTCTCCAGTGTGTAAGGCTGACAATTGTTTACGGGACTCCAAAAAAGTACCACTCTTATAGGCAGCGGCCTTCTACACTGTACAAAATATATCTGTAAATGAACGGGAAAAACGACTAGCAGCAAAGTTGCCAGAAAATGTCCGTTCTGTTTATTATTTTTCCGTCTTCGAGATTTGTAACTTTCCGTTTTACCAAAACTGCGAAATAAAATAGGCTCATGGTTCGATCCTGAGCCTACGGATTGGGAGATGGTTGCTCTAACCACTAGACACTACGCGAGTGGCCAAAGGGTGAGGTGAAGGTTATTTTAGTTTCCTTGCGGGTGAGGAAATCGTGCGTTTCATGATTTAAAATTTCAAATTCGTGACAAAGTGTTGTCCAGTTATTATTAACATAGTCAAATGATTGGATTAGGAAGAAATTAATTTCGATTTTCACAAATGTATGTAATTAGCAAAAACATTGACTCTTTAGCTGTTTACCTCAGAACCATACAGTTATGCTGCAAACACTGAAAATCGGAAATGAAATATATTGGCTGCTAAAAATATGTAAAAAAAAATACACCTTGATTTTTCGTTCTGTTTGAAATCTTATATAATAAAATCCGAGAGTAAACATTGTATGTAGCTATGTAGGTAGGTAGGTTTGTGACCACCGATGTTCTTGCGCGCGTCTCTCGATCGCATTGCGCCGAGACGGTGGGTCGCAGACCTACCGAATTTTGCATACGGCTTCACTGGGACAGATCCTAAGACGCCTCGGAGCGATTTTTCCGAAATTCGAATTAGAAAATGTTTTATTTTATGTTTTGTCCGATTTTTAGCGATTTTTCTTGCATAATACGTAATAACGCCGGTCATTGCACTCGCAATAAAACGATATTTGCATCATCGGATAGAGGAGAAAATTTTCTTTCGAAAACAGTTTGTTTTGACTATGTAACATATTTTGCCGATTTTGGGGAATTTTTAAAAAGAATTTCTCTTTTGACGACGTTTGCGTAAAAATAATTTTAAAACTGTTGCATCTTTCATTCTATCTGTCATAACTTTTTTATATTTCGGCAAAAGACGGAGCATATATTTCGCCCACTTTTAAAAGAAGAACGGAGGAAAAATATAAATTAGGAGATTTTTTACGAATTTTTATGTAAAGAAGGATTTTGAATTCAATAAAAGCTGTTTCAAGATTTCGGTATGATATCTTCCGCTATGGTTGTCTGGGAAACAGTAACAATGAATAAAATTGCCATTTGAAAAACATAAATAAAATGACTTTAAAATAACTGAGTTTCCACATGTGAAATCTACGTCATTTTGATCTAACGAGATTAAAACCCCTTTCGAAACTCAATCAAAATAACGGGCTCACAAACAAAACATACGCCACGCACGAAATTATTCCCTATTTTATATTACGTTGCCAGAAAAAGAATTGAATGCTGTTTTTTCAACGATGAATTATCCAGCATTATTTTCGATATAATTTTTAAACGGGACACGTTTTCGAATCGCAGGAAATATTTTACGTGCTAAATACGCCAATCTGACAAGAATTATGCATAAAAATGTATGGAGAGCTGTTTTAATGGCAGCCAGAAAGTGAAATGATTATCGTTTATACTAATGCGTAAATTGCAAAGAATCACCAAAGAATAAAAAACTACATTAGTGGCAAATATCTAAACCGTTTCTTTAAATTAAACATTAAAGATGGAAAAACGAAAATATATTGGTATCAGTAAAGGATACTATAAGTAATAGTTATTAGATATGCTAGGGCAATATTGATCAAAGCACAATATACCGCGTTAATAAATATTTCGTGAAACTATTCGTTTCTTTTCGTTTTTCAACAGCCATCTTACATCACAGCTAACTAAACATTAAATAATTCTACGTCGCGTTAATATATCCCGCGGTAATTTCAACAGAAAATTCTGTACCTGAACTTTTTTTTTCTTGGAGATTCTGTTTTGTCACAAGTAGTTATGATCACATTTTAGGAAAATGTTCTCTTCTTGCCTTGCGAAGAGCGGGTACACACAACTATTTAATTATAAAATAAAACGGTTCTTCACATCATGTAGTATCTAAGGTATTAATGGTATAACTTAAATCTAAAAAAGAGTATGATGCAGAAATGAGACATTTTGAAAGTTAGAAATTTTTAGGAACCGTCACGCTTTTCTTTTTCGGATCGCCCATGACACCGACATAGTTTTTTGTTTCATAATATTAACAATGTTCTCAGATCAGTATTTATACTAACTTTACGAATAACTAATGAGTCACTTTACGCCAAGAGTCAAATCATTTTGTTTATTTTTAGATTCCACATTACTGGAATCCATTCGAATTAGACATGTAAGAAAAAATTTTGTTCCCTACCGTGCGGAGAACGGGTACGCAGCTAGTCATAATAATAATAACTGAAATTATTTTCTAGCCAGTCCTATACATTTATGAATGTGATTTGAAATACTCTTTATTATGAAAGGGAATTCTTCGTTAAAACAGTAATTAATTATAGTTTAATTTTTAATGACTCATGAGAATGCGTGTGGTGTCCATATTTTTTTCCATCTAAAATGTCCAACGAAAATTCATTTCTCGAAACTACTTGCAAACCAAACCCAATACGGAAATGGACCGTTTTATCAAGAAATTTCCGAAAATGGCAGTGTCCTTTTCCTTCGTTTAACAGAAAATGACCCATTCTTGGAGAAAGTGGTCATTTTCCTGATAATGAGGGCTGGAATTTTCAGATTAATTAATTCGATTTTTAACAGTGTACTTCAGTATACACCTTTAGACCCAGCTTTCAGGATGATGAATGAGCTCTGCGAAACATCTGCGCGTAAGGAAGGGATAAACTGGATATGCAAATTGAAAAGAATAACGCGGCACTTCGTTATTCAGTAGAGCCATCGGGACAAGATGGAGGGTGACAGGTATTTTTTATTTATTGAATGAAAGCAATTAACTGCTCGTGTGAAAGTTTCAACTCACTTTTTTGTTTTGTTTTTTTTGCACCGACTACCTGTATTACCCGCTCTCTGCAAGCGACGAAGCGCTATTTTTAACTCCACTTCAGAATGGAAAAGCGCACTTCTTTTCTATAAATTGAGTAAGTAGTATGGACTCGTTAGCTGAGGTACCCGTTCTTCGCGCGAGAAGCGGGGGTCGTTTTTCTAAAATGTGTCATCGAAGTGGATCGAACAGGAGTACGGGGTCCACCCTTGGCCGAGTGGATAAGACAGTAAACGGTATAGATGCGGCTAAACTGTGAAGGTCGAGCTGTCGATCGAACGGTCGGGAGTTAGGGGGCGTTTTCTCGAAATGCAACGCGAATCCGCGTTAGAGCTCCTCTAAAAGCCTTTCGCTGCAAGGCACCCACCCCCATCTGCAGGCAGGTGCTCCTCGCGTTTCACTTTTAGAGTTGACATTTGCATTAAAAAAAACCGACCTAGGTTAAAAAAAAATAAAGAAAGAAAGATAAATCATGCCAAACGCATCGATTATAAAACACTTTCTAACACATCAGTATTTTTAAACCTTGTTTGGCGGTGTATTTTCTTTAAATCTGGCGAGATTTCGGGGATAAGATAGTGTTGTATTATCACTATAAATGCAGTTTTATAAGACCCTGTAATAGAGAATAATATTTTTTTTATCGTTTAACTGAAGAATATAAAAATTTTATACTCATTGTCTTGTGCTCGAAATGTATGAGTATCCCTCAAATGCCACAGATTGTAATGTATTAGAATTCTTTTCAGTAATCCTGCTGAAGTATTATTAATAATGCTGACAATATTTTCAATTGACAGCATTATTCTGAGAGCCTTAATAAAATGTATGCCAACTTTGTTTCCTTTCAGAAAACCGAATATCTCTAAAATACGTTTTCGATACAGTACGATAAATATTGGATTTTTTCCCCCTCCTATAAAAGAGCTATAAATGCTACTTACACCATTTTCAATAGGGTACATGCAGTGGCGTAGCCAGAAATTTTTCATGAGGGGGGGGCTAGTGTAACTCACATATATGTATATGCGTGTGTGAGAAGTGAGTAAAGAATATACATTTTGTATGACAAAAAATTCCTCATGGGGGAGTGGGTGACCCCTCCTAACCTCCCCTTGACTACGCCACTGGATACATGGTTCTGCACATGGAAAAAACATAAATTTTCGCACATATCGATGTATATTTACGGCAGTTAGAACACTGGAGGGGTGGACAACAGAATGGACAAACCAACCGAAATCATAAACACCACTCAAACTTGTTGGTTAGTTAAAACTATAAATATTCACTTTATATAAAACTAGCTGAAGTACCCGTCGTTGACGGATTAGTACTGAATGCAAATTTCCAAACAGCAAGAACTTTCGTCAGCATTGTAGGAGTACACAGAATGGATGTAGTATGTTGCCAAAGTAAAAAAACGAAGTTATAATTTTAATGTATTGTTAAAATATTACCGGTTAGAGAGTCACTAAGTAATGTCATTTCATTCGCTTGAGTCGTAATTATGGGATGCGCGAACGAATATTGACGCATATTGAAATAATTTTCGCAAAATCTCAAAATCTAATCAATATTTTTGAAAAATTGGAAGCCTAGAATTTAAGTCGAGTGACAACCTATTATGTCACCCAATTTCGTTTCATTCCCTGCAGTCTTATTTTCGTGATGCTGCAACAAAATTTCAGCATTTTAAAACGATTTTCACAAAATCTCAAAATGCAATCAAAATATTTTTTAAATTATACGCCTATAAATTAAGATAAGCAACTACCTATCCTATCGCCCAATTTCGTATCATTCGTATTAGTCGTTATTACGGGATGCTTGAAGAAATATAAACGTATTTTGAGAGAATTTTCACAAAATCTCAAAATCTAATAAAAATGTTTAAAAATTGGACACCTATAGTTTATGTTGAGCAACCCTCTATCATGTGACCCAATTTCATATCATTCGCTTGAGTCGTTATTGCGTAATGCGCGAACAAAGATTCACTCAGTTTTAAACGATTTTCGCAAAATATCGAAATCTGATCGATTTTTTTAATTAGATGCTTATAGTTTAAGTTCAGTGACCACCTATCATTTCACCCAATATCATTTTTTCACCTTTGCAGTTATTACGTGATGTGCGAACACAAATTTACGCACTTTGAAACGATTTTCGCAAATCTCAAAATCCAATCAGGATTTTTTTTAAATTCGACGCCTATGTTTTAAGTTGAGTGACCACCTATCATGACACCCAATTTCATATCATTCGCTTCAGTCGTTTTTACGTGATGCTTGAACAAAAAAAGCGTCACGGACAGAATGACAAAACGACAGACAAACTTTTTTTTGAGGGTCGCACCGGATTCCCAGGTGCTTGAAACGGATAGAAATCGCAAATTTTTTGAATTCCAAGAAATGTACAGACAAAAGTCTAATTTTATTTATATAGATAACGATATCGGACGAACACGGAGAGGGAGAAACTTATTCTTTGAAGGGTTAGCAGTCTAAAATTAATTTTCACGCTCTAAAATCTAATCATTTTGTTTCATTTCAAATAACAGAATATGTCTAAAACTAGAAGTCAAGGACGGTTGAACGGGTCCTGGGGGAAAAAAAAAAACATTTAATGAAAGCATGTATTCACTCAATATATTTCATCTTCGTCCACCTAAAATAAATGACTTCGTATTCAATTTTTATTATATTTACCCAAATCGAATTTCATGCTTTTCCGGTAACGTGCGGAAACATTTATTCGAAAGATTTCGTTTTGCTGTGAACATCCGAAGGAAATCATTTATTAAAAAATGAAATAAATAAATAAATAAATTTATAAATCTGGAAAAGCTGTTCAGTGCAATAGCTCATTTTGTCACGCAAATGATTCACTTTTTTGACTCTCGGAAATGAAATGTTGCTGAAAATAGCGAAAAATCGCATAAAAATGAGGGAACGGGTGGATTTTCAGAGTAGCGCAGATTGTTTTCTATATTTTTATACATAATTATGAAAAATTTCAAGCGGATCGTACAAGCGGTGTAGAAATGATTAGGCTTTTGATCGTTGACATTGCGATGTTTTTGCAGTCATGGCGGAAAAAGTATTACCTTGAAATCTGGGATCAGCGCAAATAGTAAGGAGGATGCGCTTTCAAGAAAAACTTCCCATAGAGCGCAATGTATCGGGACTATTTTGAGTGCTCCTGTAGAAAAACTATCCGTGCTACATAGACCCTTTTCAATAGGTCCCCAGTAGAAGAAATAAGAGAAGTCCCCAGAATAAGAGTAAGCTATTTCAATTTCGTAGAAATCGATGCCTATTGACGCGAGTTAGAGCACGGACGGACGGACAAACCGAAATAATCACTTTTCAACCTTGTTGGAAAGTGTTAAAAAACTGCTGTCTGCTGTCCTCCGATGAGGGTTTGTACGATCCTCGGACGTCAAAATCGATAGTCTGTCTGAAAAACGATTCTCGTGAGTGCCCGTAACAACGACATTCAATCTATATTTTACCTCTGTTCCAGTCGAGTTCACGTAAAATAAATGCCATACTCTATTCTGAACGTGACAGTGTCACAGTGACTGTAGTCACAGAATCTACTAGGACACCTAAGAGGTCCCATTCAAAAATGCAGCGAAAACTCAAAAGACATTTTCAGCGTTCTTGGATTCGAAAAATAGAAAGAAGGAATCTTCATGGACTGGCTCTTTGAAAAAATATTCGGATTTTGAAAAGGCTATTCTACCTATTTCATGGGATCCCCTCCGCATGGGTGGTCACACTTCCAGCTTCCTAGCAGAGGCAGCGGCGTCTAGTGTTATACATGTAATTGGGCCTAGTGTAGGAAAAATCGGCACCCTTTTGAGGGCTTTAGGACGCGTATCCTGAAATAGAATTCCATACCTTCACGCTCATGGATCCATACGATGATTCAGATGCCAGTTCTAGGGTGGGGTGAGCGTCTAGAAAAAGAGACCTTTTCAGCATTCGATTTCCTGAGGACGCTATTTGAAAGGGCGCTGAAGGCGCTCTTTGAAGACGAAAACGATGCAAAACTGTTTTGCAAAAAACTGTTTCTTTGACTCGCTGACGTGTTCCATGCTCTTTTAATCCTTTATAAGGCCGTGGGAAGAATACTCACCCCCTACGGTCTGTTCAATAGAGAAATCGAGGATCGTGAGCGAATTTTCTGATTTTTGTTCACTTACAGTGGATGTCTGTTTTTTTCCACACATCCAGATTCTAAATGATATTGGGCTTACGAACTTTTCTTTCATTCATCCTTTTAACCCCTGAACGCGCAGTGTTCCCGCTCTGGAAACACCCAACTCGGACGGTTGCACGTTACGATAAATAGATTGGATTTCTATAAAAAGAGTGGCGAGTGACCTAGCTCCACGAGAATCCTTTATAGGGCTATCCCACGGAGAAAAGTCCGACCCACTTTCCCTGCCAATCGAGTTTCCGGCCGATTTTCTCCGTCGTTACCTGGACGACCGCGAACTCCCACTTTTTCCTTTCCGAAGGAAGAAATTCGAGTCGGACGACATTTCGGCCCATCAGAGTACTTCTTCCTACTACGTCATAAGCCATTTCGAGCCATGGCGACGACTACTCTGTTCGAAGCTTGGCTCGATGTCAGAATCTCGTGTCCATAAAAGGATGGCCGCGTTCCAGTGGACTTTGGAATGAGAGATGGCTGCCCTTCCGATGTCCATAGACCAACGCACGATCCGTCCAATAAGAACCTGCACGCCCCATCAGCGATGCGATGACTCTTGGGCGTCGGAGAGAGTCTGTTGACTTTTGCAACCCTTAAAATTAACCACGCCTTCCAGTCCGTCGGAAAAGTAGGTCCAGCGCGAAGGGGCTCGGATTTTCCCTTGAGTGTGATAAGGCCATTACTTTTTACCACGTCCTATCCCGTAAAAAAGGGTCACGATTGTTTTGAACAGCACTGACATCTGCTGAAAAAGGGAAGAATGCGAGAACAGCCGGAGAGAGGGCCCCCTGCTGAAAAAAGGGCAGCCGTGGCCCTCGCTCGACGGAACGACCCGCAAGAGGGCGGACGATCGAACACGTTCATCGCGTGCGCCACCGATCGAGAGACCCTTTTTTGGACGACCGCTGGCTGCTGCCGGCACAGCCAGCTGCGTTAAAAAAGGGTCTCCTAGATCTGTGGCACGCGATGAACGTTTCGATCGTCCGCCCTCTTGCGGGTCGTTCCGTCGAGCGATGTCCACGGCTGCCCTTTTTTCAGCGTGGGGAAAGGGTTGCGCCCCAAAGGGTTAAAGAAAGCTCGAATCATGACTCGAAAAGGGAGCGTCAGAATCCTATCGCTTTTCATGACCTATTTTTGCCTTTTGAATTCCGTGTACGACCAGCGGGTCGTTTTCCGATTTTGATTTTTTGTGAATCATGAATGGATTCTCCCGCAAAATTTCTACGTTTCTTGAATCTCGTTTCTCCCATTTTCACGCGGGATTGGACAGTGGAGGGAAACTATAGGAATGAATCCTAAAAAAGGGGCCAGGAAACTCCCAAGTACTTTCGACTCTCTGTACATAAACTCGCCTTATAAAGGGTTAAAAAGTATTGACTAATGAAGTTTGCTGGCAGTTTCACGCATGTGCAATACTACTGTTACGGTTTTTACTTTCCGAACAGGTACCCTGTCAGGAAAGTAGGGTCATCCTGAAAAAATTAGACTTCGAGATTTCTGAAGTGAAATGCAACATTTTAAAAAATCTGGAGTGACTCCACTCGACTTTCTGAACACTAACGATGACGATCGTGACCCAGCATTTAAATCAAGTTGAATCGATGAATCATTCAAACATAGATACCCAATGGAAACTCCATCGAATGCACCGTTTAAACGCTTGCGCACTTTCAAGAATGTCTCCCCATAGGCCATTATGCCATAACATAAAAGAAAGTTTTGTCGTAGCCCTGTAGGAGAACTATAAGTCCTATAATACACACCAAAATCAATACCGGTCTTAGGAGGGTGGTTTATAACATGTATACCGAATTTGAGCTCCATCGAATGTATCGTTTAAACGCTAGCGCACTTTCAAGAAATTCCCCCCATAGGCCATCATGTAAAAGAAATCTTTGTCGTAGCCCTGTAGAAAAACTATAAGTTTTATCTACCAGGTCAGGTCTCGTGTAACGCTAGCGCACTTCAGAATCCCCTAGCCATGTAAAGTCGCGTAGTAACTATCACACAAAATCAATACCGGTCTTGCGACGGTGGTTTATGACCTATATATCCAATTTGAGCTCAATCGAATGCTCCGTTCAGGAGCTATCGTGTTCACTCACATACACACAAACACACACACATACACACACACACACATACATACATACATCTCGTAAAAATAGCATAAATGGATTCAGAAGCCCTCAAAACGTGTAAAAACACCAAAATCTCGAAGTCGAATTTTTTCATGATTACAATACTTTCCTTACATGGTACATGTTCGGAAAGTAAAAATGAATTGCCAGAAATTAAAATTGTTTAGTTTAAAATTACAATCTTTAAAATAATAATAATAATAATAATGCTGTAGAAAATCTTATTTGCCCCATTCAATTCTTACGAATTTTTGCAGTTTATTGAGTAGCTGTATTATTCTGCAGATATTCTTAAGTTATTTGGCCCATTCAATTCTTAAGAATAACTGCAGAATAGATTCTGCAGAAAGTTTTAAGAATTGAATGGGCCCAATAACTTAAGATTTTCTGCAGTTTTTTTTTATAAAGAAAAATTTAAGATTATTTTTAGTGGTGAATGATGGACATTATTTCTCTGTTTGGTTTTGGGAACATTTGGGGGCAGTAACCCCCCTAAAATTTTTTTGCCCTCCCCTGGAAAAATGGGACTTTCCTCCCAAATTTTAAAAATAGACTGAAAAGTGATTTGAAAAAATAAAAAAAGTTGAAGTAAATAAATCAATTTGAAACATTTTTTCGCAGTTCTTAAACCTTGCCTGACTACCACTGAAGTACACGCGGTAGGGTGTGCATTTTCAGCACGTTTTAAAAGTCCAGTGAGGATCGATGTTGCATGACAGCGTGTCTGACTTGCTCTGTGTGTCGGACTAACACTCATAGCTGCCAACTCTTCCGGTTTTTCCGAAAGATTTTTCACCACTATCTTCAAACAGTTTTATTTTACAATAAAATTTTGGACTTATTTTAAGCTTCATTTCGTAAGTAAAAATTAGTGGTGGAAAATCTTCCGGAAAAACCGGAAGAGTTGGCAGCTATGATACACTGTATCTGACTGACCGAGAGAGTGTTAGAAGTCTCGGCCTAGAGAATTGTGTAGGCCTGTTTGTCAACATTCGCCAAGAGTCGCAAGGGTCTGGAATGTTGCTGCAGCACATCCTACTATTGGTATGATTTCTAGTGTTAAATAAAATTTAGAATTATAGTAATACCTGGATTCATATATTTTCCATGGCGGGAGGGAGGGGCAACTCACATATATGTATACCTGTGTGTGATAAGGTAGTTAAGAATATACATTTTGCATGGAAAAAAAATTCCCCTACCGCGACTTATGCATTTTCAAATCTCGTCAATTCTTTGTTTTTAATAACTCTTGTTAACGATTTTTTATAATCGTATGTGTATATTATATATCTATATTTATAAAAATGAATGTTTGTGGGTGTGTGTGTAGGTATATATGTGGATGGGTGTGTATGACGTTGGAAAACTCCAAAACCTTCCGACCGATCAGCATGAAATTGGGTACACTTAAGTCTTTTGTCACGGAGAAGGTTTTTATGCTATCCATTTTCCTCCAGCTTGCCGCTAGGTGGCGCTGCAGAACGTCGAATTCTATTCCGTTCGACCGCTTGCTATGAAAATACCGTTCAACCGATTTTGATGAAAATGGGTACACACGGATAATTTAAGACATAGAATATTTTTACACCCTCCATTTTACTGTAACTTGCCGCTAGAGGGTGCTGCAGAACGACGAATTCTCTTTCGTTTAAGTGCTTGCTGTGAAAATACCGGTCAACTAACTTTGATGACAATGGGTACACATGGATATATGAACATGGAGACTATTTTTACGCTATCCGTTTGGCTATAACTTGCCGCAAGATGGCGTTGCAGCGCATCCACTTCTATACCGTTCGACCCATCGCCATAAAAAATTTTATGCTTACACATTTGAGCACGGAGAATATATTCTAACTATTCATTTAGCTGTTACTCACTGCTAGATGACCGGACAATGGATCTCTACGAAAATGGATATAGATAGATACTTGAACACGGAGAATATTTTCGTGTTATCCATTTTGCTATCAATAGCTAATTCATTGTGCTGTAGCACATCATTACTTGAACTCGCCAATAGATGGCGCAGCGGCCTATAAAGACTGTTCAACTGACCGCTATGAAAACTGGTATAGATAGATATTTGAATACGGAGACTATTTTGGCGTTATCCATTTTGCTATAACTTGCCACTCGATGCCACTTCAAACCCATAACTTCAAGACCGTTCAACGGATCGCCATGGAAATTCGTAAACATAGATGTTTGAACGAAAAGAATATTTTCGCGGCATCCGTTTAGCTATAACTCGCCTTCTGCACGGTTCAACCGTTTGCTATGAAAATACCGTTCAAGTAATTTATGAAAATGGGTACTCACGGATATTTGAGCACGGAGAATACTTTTACGCTATCTGTTTTGCTATGACATGCCTCTAGAGGCCGATGCAGCACCCCAACTTCATAGCTGTTCGACTCATCCCCTTCAAAATGGGTGTATACATACACATTTGAGCAGAGAGACTATTTTCTTAGTATTCATTTGGCTGTACTCACCACTTGATGGCACTGCAGCTGGGGCCTGATTGAGGACCTAGGGCATTCGGGGCAAGCGCCCGGGTCCCCAACAAAAAAGGGGGGTTCCCCAAATGGTTCTTTAAGTTTAAAAATTTGTAAATTTTGAAAAAGTTTTCGAAAGAGGGTCCCCTCATGAAGCTTTTACCCAAGGCCGCCCAACTCGGCCAATCTGCCGCTGACTGCAGCCCTAGAGTTTAATATTTTAACTCGCTACTCGATAGCACTTCAGCAATCCACTTCTGGATCGTTCCACTAACCGCTCTGAAAATGGGTATACATACACATTTGAATACGGAGAATACTCTTCTTCATATTGACGCATTTTGAAGGATTTTTCGCAAAATCTGAAAATCGAATCAAAATTTTGGAAAAATTCGACGCCCATAGTTTTCGAGTCACTATCGTGTCACCCAATTTCCTTTCATTCTCGGTTCGTGATGCTTTAACAAAAGTTGACACGTTTTGAAACGATGACCGCAAAATCTCAAAACCTGATCCATTTTTTTAAAATTGATTTTTTAATTCTGATTTTTTAAATGAGTTTAAGTTGAGTGACCCCCTATAATGTAACCCAATTTCATTTCATTCGCTTGAGTCGTTATGACGGGATGCGCGGAGAAAGATGGACGCAGTTTGAAACGATTTTCGCAAAATATCAAAATCTAATCCAAAATTTAAAAAATTCATCGTGTGTAGTTTAAGTTGTGCAGCCCCTATCACGCCACCCAATTTCATTTCATTCGCTTCAGTCGTTATTATGTATATGCATCCTATATAAGATTTCCTCAAACATTTTCTTCTAAAGGATTGTTTTCTGGAGCCCCCGGCTACAATTAAGGTGACAAGGGACGTTACTATTCAAAATTTTCCATTTTTACTTGTTATCCCACGTAAACATAAAATCTTAGTTGTTTAACATATAGTTTATATCCATATTGAAACTAAAAATTTAAAAATAAATAATTTTTTAAAAAGAGAAATCGATATATTTTTTGAAAAAAAATACGCGTTCTATTTTTTATTTAAAATATCCCACGCGCATTCCAAATGAATAAAACGCTGTCATTTTTTAAATTTACAATTGCAATATATGTATGAACCTATCTGCGCATTCATTTTTATGTGTGACATGACTAAGCTTCATATATAAAAAAAATAGTAATAAATTCACGTTAGATGTAGCTTTTTTTTTTCCAAATTTCCATCCTATTGTTACATTTAAATTCCTATACATCCAGTGCGTACGCAAGGGGGGGGAGGTCAAAAATTGTCAAAAATGTTTTAACAAAATGTTCACACATTTTCAATTTTTAGCTTCAATGTTACGCATTTTAACGCAAAGTTGCGCCTATAACCCCCCCCCCCCATACACACACACACACACACACACTTGAAGGAAGTCTGCCTACCCCACTGTATACATCGATTCAACAACCTTTGCTTGAAAATTGAGTGCACCATTATGTTCATACGTGCCTTGCAAGTGTACTCTAAAAAATGACAGCATTTTATTCATTTGGAATGAGCATGGGATATTTTGAAAAAAAAAAAAATTGAATGCGTATTTTTTCATAGATTTTAATACATTAAAAAAAAAGGTTTTAATTTTTAGTATTAATGTAAATGTAAACATTTGTTTTAAATAACTTGACGTATGATTTGAGACGAAATATTAAGAAATGGCCGTTTTCCAATTGAAGCCCATTGTCCCCTTAACAGTATTTCTTCTGTACAAGTTTCAATTCGAAATGAAACCCGACTTCCGCGGTGATCGGTCGGTCCCATTGCTCTTCGCCTCCCGCCGCTTGGGAACCGCTGCCCTCGTCGAATCGTCTGGCTCAGGGGCGGCCCTAGCGCCGGACAAACCGGACCCCAGTCCGGGGCGGCCAATTTTGGGGGCGGCATTTTGGCTCGAATTTGAAAAATACATTTCGTATTAGTAAAAGAATTGTTAAAAAATATTCCGAAGAATATCATTCTATATAACTTTACTAGCTGATGTACCCATCCGTCATGGATGGGTTTTTACTAACCGCTCGAAATTTCGTTTGCATTGCAGGATTACAAATAATAGAATTAACATACTGGCAGAAATGTAGAAAGCAAAGTTATAACTCTTGTGTAATTGTTCAAAGATTACAGGTTAGAGAGTAACAAATTACTGAGACAAACTGTCAATACAGAAAATATTTTACATTCAAAATTAACGTTTTCTTTTAGTGGATGAGCTTCCTACATCAAGAAGTCATTTAAAGTTGCAAAAGAAGATGCTAGTAATGAATATTAAACTGAAAAGAGAATATCTGGAAAATTCTTTGTAATAGCAAGTAGCCGATATTTAACACTGCAACGTCCGATTGAATTATATTTTGATGATTTTACCTGATGCGCGAAAAACTTTATCATGACTTTATCAAGTTCACGTCATACCTCAAAAATAATTCAAATTTGTAGAAAATTAAAAACCCGAAATTTTAATTTACTAACCGTCTACTATTTAACAAAATTTCAGTTCATTCCCTTTTGTCTGGCCACTAGTTGTTTTCACGAAGTGGTCACACAAAATTTTCTCAAAATAATATATATATATATATATATATCAATGCTATTTAACTCAATCTCATCGATAGTAACTGAATTTTGTTCTATTAACATAAGAAATTTTAATATTATGCCTGTAAAATTTTTGCACAATTTTCTCAAAATTAAAAAATAATAATACTTAAAAAAAAATAATAAATCGACGTAATTTGTTTAAGTCGATTAGTTGGTTAAGTCACCTATTGTATTACCTCCAGACGCCTTAAAGTGACGCCCTTCCCCTCTCTCCCCGCCCCCTAAAAAAGAAAAGAAAAAATACAATACAACTTTTGCAAACCCTTTCAATTTATTCAAATCTTTTAAAAATTTCGATGATGATTTGTTACCCATCATATGGCCTAATTTCATTCTGTTCTCTTAATCCGTTTTTGATGGATTCCAGAACAAACTTTTAAAGCGATTTTTAGAAAATCTCAAAGTCTGTGAATTATTTAAATCAATTTTGGTATCTATTGTTTCAATCAACTTACCATTCAATATAATTCCAAATTTCATTCTATTGCATTGAACCATTTTTTAAACAATAGGCGAACATACATTTACACAGTTTTCAAACGACAGTTTTAAATCTCAAAACTTTTAAACGAATTAGAAATATTTTAGCAACAGTAGTTTAAATTAAGTTGCCACTTTTGGTGTTGTTATAAATTTCATTTCATTCGCTTCAGTTGCATGGGCGTAGCCAGCGGGGGCAGGGGGGCAGCTGTCCCCCTTATAATGAGCTAGTCATAGGATCTGATTATGACAAACCGGGGGAGGAGCAGTTGGACTCCATGGTCTCCTTGTCTTGCCCCAGTAATGAAAATCCTGGCTACGCCCTAGTTCAGTTGTTTATATGTGATGTGCAAATATTTACACATTTTGCATAGATCTTTCACAAGATTTCCAGTTGGATTTAAATTACAGTTTGTTAATGAAATTCAACAAGCCAAATATTATCCCATATTTGTAGATTGCATTCCTGATGCCAAAAAAATTGAACAGATCGCATTCTTGGTAAGGTATAAAGGTATTGACAAATCTAATTCCAATGAAGAGGATTATTTAACTCTCTCAAACAGTTCATGTTCCTATGCTCTATTATTATAGGGTACAAAATCTTCAATTGCGTGAACCCATTAAGAAAGGTATTTTAGGCAAAAGACAACGATTTACCACCTGCTCTAGAACTCTTAAGAAACTGTAAAGATTTTTTGGAAGAATCTTCGATTGGATGTGATTTTAAATGAAATGTTCTGTTATGCAAGAGAACTGACCGACGAGATAGTATTCTGGCTAAAACTGAGTTTAAACAGCCACGTAACATATTAATTTTGATTGCGAATCACGAGATGATCTGGTGAAAGATACTAAATTAAAATTTAAGATTGTTTTATTTTTTTACAGTAAACAAAGTGATTAATACCTTAGAGTGCAGATTCAATTTAATAAGTACCCAATGTAATTATTTTAAATTTTTGCACTGCATTAATGAGTTAAAAGACACTCCTAAAAAGTGCTAATTAAACATTGCAACACAGTGTAACAGTGTTAACACTGTTTATAGTATAAACAATTGGAGTTAATACTGACCGATGGTGAATCGGCGAATATAAACGCGCTTGATCTAGTAAATGAAATAGTGTCAGCTACGGCCTTATTAGGCAAAAAGGAAAGCCCAATTGAAATTTTAAAGCTGATTTCTACTATAGATTTTCCACATCTTGCTATTGCTTCGAGAATTTCGCTTTCTTTGCCGATAATTGTGGCAAGTGCAGAGAAGAGTTTTTCAAAATTAAAGTTAACTAAAAATTTCTTATGTTCCACAACTCTTCCAGATAGGTTAAATAATTTAACTACATTGGCTATCGAACATAAATTAGTTGAAAAATTGATTTAAGAGAAAAAGTCAGGAATTTTGGGGAATTAAAAGTCAGAAAAAAAAACCTCTTTATTTTTCTCTCTTTCTTTTGGTTTTTAGCTTAATGTGTGGTTTTTAATAAATATGGTTTTTCTTATGCTGTGTTATGTTTAAAGAGATATTCCAGTTTCATAGGCATGAAAACAGTATGTGTGAACAATTTATTTCTTTTAATAGTAATTTTACTGTGGGGGGGGGGGCGGCATTTTATATTTTTGTCCGGGGCGGCGAAACTGTTAGGGCCGGCCCTGTCTGGCTGTCGGGAACCGAGGGAAAAAAAAGAACGAATGAATGGGGATCAGCAGGCTGTTTCTGCCGACTTTTTATCATCTCGAGTGGACGGCGGGTCAGCGAAAGGAACCGGCAGTGTTGATACGTTATTGTAGAAATGGATTATAAAAGCGACGACGTATCCGAGCCATTAGTTTTTCCGAGTATTTTTTTTCACCGAAACCATTTTTCAGTTCGCGCCTCGTCGGGGATCTGACAGATGTGTTTACAAACGCAGCTGAGGCCCGATACGTCCGACTCAAGTAAAAAAAAACCAAAAACAATCCTCTCCGCTCGATAGTCTGTGGGAAGTGGGACGTTAAGCCATTGCCTTTTTTTAAACACTTTCGAAGAAGCTTGAAAAGTTTCGATAGTTTCGATTGGTTTGTCTGTCTGTCTGTGTGAACAGGCATCGATCCCTTAAGAAATGTGTATGCGTTATTCTTCCGTACATGCAGGCACCCTTTATCCTGTTAACCCTTTTGAGTCGCAACCCTTTCCCACTGCTGCAAAAAGGGCAGCTGTTGGCATCGCTCTGCGGCACAGCCGGCTATCGTCAAAAAAGAGTCTCTAGATCTGCGGCACGCGATGAACGTTTCGATCGTCCGCCCTCTTGCGGGTCGTTCCGTCGAGCGATGGTCACGGCTGCCCTTTTTCCAGCAGGGGGCCATCGATCCAGCTATTCTCGCATTCTTCCCTTTTTCAGCAGATATCAGTGCTGTTGAAAAGAATCGTGACTTTTTGTTTCGGGAAAGGACGTGCTCAAAAGCAAAGGATTCTCGTGGAGCTCTGTCACCCGCAACTCTTTTTATCCATTCAATTCTTCGATAACCCATCCATTCTTCGTGACGGGCCACCGTCCAAACTTCCGAGTTGGGTGTTCCCAGAGCGGGAACACTGCGCGTTAAAGGTTTCAAAAGAGCATTGTGTAGCCAATCGAGTTCTTTTACAGGACCTACCTAAAGCACCCCTAAAAGGTCCATCGAATGATTGCGATTATAGAATTCAGTCCATGTGTAATGTCATTGGCTGACGCAATACTTATGTAATGGGATGAGATACATATCAAAAACCGATCCAACCTACTCATTCTTTTATGGATAACCGCGTCCATTATGTTCCGATTGGATTGAAAATTTGAGTACACCGCGCACTAAAAATAGCACCCATAAAAAAAGACCGCATCCAAAAGAAGAACAGAGAATAAAAGGACCGCACGAAAGCAGGTCTGAGTGTGTCTACGATATTTGCAAAAAGAATGTCAATGAAAAATCATCTTTTGCTTGGGATTCTTTTTCACAGTGGGCATTCGAAGGTCAAAGGCCATCCTCAAACAAACGGATAAGGAATCTTTATCTGGTCATGAGGATCGCAAAATAGGGATCTTCATCGAAGGCAGGGTCTGTAGCATTTTATAGTTATTCTACAGGAGCATTCGAAATAATTCCAATGCATTGCGGTCTACCGCATGAGACGAGGCAATGAGTATGTGGGTCATTCCACAAGAATCGGGTAACTTTAGAGGTGAATTTGAAACATACATTTATCTCAGATTAGAATTTTTTTGATAAAATCTATGAAAAATGAGTTAATTTTATTGTATTTGTACAGCAACACTTAGGGATGAGTACGAGACGAGAATCGGGGCTGTCTCGTCTCGTCTCGCAGTGGTAAACCTCTGTCTTGTCTCGCGTCTCGTCTCGTCTCGCAAACACTGTGTCTCGTCTCGCGTCTCGCAAAGAAATTGCTGTCTCGTCTCGCGCGAGACGCGAGACGTCTCGCGAGTCTCGCAAAATTAAGGACTGCGATTTCGTTACCATTTTATACTAACTTATTATTGGGATTTTATTGAAAATTAATAATAATAATAACAATTACTTACATATAACCACATTAGTAGATATATTAATAACTATATCAGCATATATATAAGCATTTGAAGTAAAAGAAATTGTGATTTAATCCGTATATATAATGTCACACCGAAAATATAGTATTTATTTTTATTTACTAGCTGCGTGCCCGTTCTTCGCACTGTAGTAAACGAAAATTTTCCTAACATGAGTCATTTCAATTAATTCCAGTGATGTGGAATCTAAAATAAAAGCAAAATTATTTGACTCTTGATGTAAAGTTTGCGTCATGAGTATTAACCTGGCATCACTGCAATATAATGACTCAAAAAACTACGTCAGTGTCATTCGCGATCAGAAAAGTGAAAAGCTTAGCGGTTTGCAGAGAACTCCCGACTTCCAAAATGTGTTATTTCTACATCATACTGTAGTTCTACAACATACTGTTCAAGTTGTAGCATTAAATACCTCAGACACTACATGAAATGGACAACCGTTTGTTTTAAAATAGCTGCGCACCCGCTCTTCATACGAGAAGTAGCGAATATTTTACTAAAATCATATCTGCATGAGACAAAACAGATTTTTTTTTTTTAAGTTCAAGTAATCTCCTCTGTTGAAATTACTGCGGGATATATTAACCAATTAGAATTATTATCGTTCAGTTGGTTGTAAGATAACCCTTGAAAAATTATAAACAGAACACTTTTAGTCTTTATTAAATCTCTACTATTTACTTTACGTCATTTCAAGCTCTAAATATGTGTAATTTTTATGTTAATGAAAACAAGATTATATTAACGATAATTATAATTATTTGCCTAATTATTTCCAATAACATTACCGTGTGTGCATTTTTAGATTTCATTATAGTATCTCAGTTGGTTAATAGACGTCTTATTTTTTGTTTATATTTTAAATTACTGAACAGTTAATTTGTTGACGACTATCCGTTTGTACTTTTCCACAATAATTTTTAGCGATAGTACTACAGTCGTTATGGTCGCCCTGTTTACAGAAAAATTAAATCATAATCCCCCTAATGTATATCCAGTGTGGATTTTTTTAAAAAATGAAAAGACATCTAACAGGCGAAGATAATTTTAGAATAGGAACCAACTGCAAGATAAAATGATGGGGAGGAAAAAAAAATTATAAAAGTTTTGCAAGCCGAAGGAAGGGAAAACATGATAATATAAACGAAAAGAGAAATAGTTTTTAAAAAAATTGCTTGCATTTCTTTCCGTCCGATATTAATATATAAGAATAAAAAAATGTCATTTTAATCTCTTTAAAATATTCCAACAATAGGGATTTAACCGCCCCTAGAAAGTTGTTACCAGGGTGGGCGCCCCCCCCCCCTATGCACGCCGCAACGTGCGGGAAAGTTTGAGGATAATATCGGTTACAAGGATATTTCAACCAAGGATATTCAACCATATTTCAACCTACTCAGACTAAGCATCAATGCGAATGCAAGTTGCTCTACTTCTAATCTCTCTCTGATATTCCCGAAACCCGATTAGCACAGGGGCAAGGGGGGGGCGTAGTCCGGTGCCCCTGAGAAAAAGGGGGCCCATATATATCCCGATTATCTAAATTATAAATTCATATGTACTGAAATAGTAATTGTGGGGAAAAAAACTGAATTTCCCTCTATAATATAGGTATTACCTAATTGTCTATCACTAGATCAAGTTAGAGATATTTTTTTGGAGTGATAAATACGATTTGATTAAAGTACAAAAACTACAGTTAACTGAAATGCAATTTTCGAGTACAACAGCGGTCAAAACTGGGTTAAAATGCTTAAAAAAGGGGGGGCTCAGTAAAGGGGCTTAATGCGTAAAAAAGGGGATAGTAAGGGGGGCCCCAAACTTAATGTTCCGGGCCCCGTCTAAAAGTGGTCAGATTTGAACATACCGTACCGCCTTTCCTATTTACTTATTATTTTTCTTTCAACTCTTCTCTGTTTTCTTTTTTTCCGCCTCTTCCTTTATCCTCTCCTTTGTGTGTTTTGTATATCTCTCGTCTGTTCTAATTTTAAATGTTACGTGTTTGTGCGTATTGTAGAGTGCTGATAGTATACCAGGACCGAAAACGAAGGAGACGCAAGTTAAACGGTAGAGGCTTCAGGCAAATGGTCGCTTTTCAGATCGTATTTATGCGAGACGGAAAAAAATGCGAGAATTCTCGCGCGAGACAAGACTCTGTCTCGTCTCGCGTCTCGTCCCGCAAAATATTTTCTTTCTCGTCTCGCAAAAAAATGCCTGTCTCGTCTCGCAAAAAAATGCCTGTCTCGTCTCGCGAAACAATGCGAGAACGCGAGACAATGCGAGAATTCTCGCGTCTCGCGTCCATCCCTAGCAACACTCAATTATTTGAACATTTTTGAAAAAATCGATTTTTTTCAAAAAGTAGATTCCAGGGGACTGACGGGAACAGGTGATTTCATTCTAGAATGAACTTTTTAATGAATAATGCTAACTTTTTATTAATAATTAATAATAATTATCCAAAGAAGTAATAAAAACATGTTTCATATATAACCTCATACATATATTTTCCTATTTAATCATCTTTAACTAATACATTTTTAATTATTTATTTTAATTATACTATTTAAAACTTTTTTTAAACTTTAAATAAAACTTTTTTAAACAAGTCATAAATTTAACATCAAAGCAAAAATAATAGTAATTATTTTTCGCAAACATCAATAAATTTATTAAATGCATAAGTGACTCTATTACGCTTGGTACTTGAAATAGGTATTGGTAATTTTCCCAATACATGCTCAAACGATATATCAGCTATATCATTTTCATCTAATCGAAATAAAGTATTTTTATCATTACATTTTTTGAGCAATGTGACAGTCAACTTCTCTTCGTTTTCTTTAACATAGGAACAAATTGCAACACTCCGGTATTCTTTATTTCTGACTAAAAATTTGACTAGGATAAAATCACCAACAGTGAACTTGATCTGTTGCTTACTTGTAGATTTTTTACTTTGCTTCTCACATTTTTTTTTTTTGAAGCTGTGAGTGTCGAACGGCGCCCTGAAAGATTTTGATCTTGTTCAAATTTAATTGTTCCCAACTTGTAACTTTCACAAATTATAGGATCACAGAAACAACTCAATGACTTCATAATATTCTACATCAGCACAAATTTGATGTACCTTGAGTGTTCCTTGAAAGGAAATTTGCTTATTCTGGTTTTCGTTTATCAGATCATCCATTGTTTTAATATCAACATCTTCAATAATAGAAATTTTTATTGCTGGGCATTTTTTATGTAATATGTCAGCAAATTCATGCAAATTCATTATATCACCTTTTGAGCAATTACTTGGTCGGCAGTTCTTTTACAAGTTATCCAAGCAGTTACAAGCAGTATTCCAGATGGAAAACTGCCAGGGGACTGACGTTTTTACTATAAAACTCAAAAAATCTACTTATTGGAAGCAAATGCCATATTATTCTGTTCTAATATTAAATCTAGTAATAAAAAGACATTAAAATCAGCATACATCAATAATAATTATTTATAAATTATTAAATTATTACTTACCAGGGGACTGACAAATTGAGTGTTAGCATTCTGTTTGTTGACACAAGAATGGCGAAAAACATTGAATAAAAATGGCTGATGTATAAATAAACGTCGTCAATGCCATCTTTATATGATAAATAAATATGAAGCAGGCAATAAAATTATCAACAATGGATAATATCAGAAATTTTTGGAATTTAACATGAGCCAGGGGACTGACGCGCAAAGTAGGGGTACACAATTTGAAATAGAAAAAAAGTGATGAAAATTTTCAAAAAATCACATTACACACATAACAAGTTATTAAATAACTATCTCAGAACACAACAACGATCATTTTTGTTGCCTAAATCGGTTAGTTAAAAAATAATTAGCACTTAACTCTTCACTTTTTCAAGTGGTACATGCCAGGGGACTGATTTTTTTGGGGTTAAAAACCTAATTTTTAATTAAAAAAAATTTCAAATTGCAAAATATTATACATGCTCCTAAACAGAATCAATGCTGTCTATAAATGGGCGTTATTCAAAATTTAAAAATGTTGAATAGTAAATAAATTTTTTACAATTTCACGAAGTTACCCTATTCTTGTGGAATGACCCATATAAATGTTTAATAACAGTTTACTCTTCAGTCACAAAATGGAAAGAAATTTTAAAGTTCTGCGCAAAGTTGTATGAGCCGTGATAGACAGCTTTTCGATAAAAAATAGGTTCAAAATCTCGCCCGATGGAAGGACGGTACAAGGCCCCATTGGACACAAAAATAGGTTTGTGTTGGAAAGTGTTTTATAATCGGTGCGTTTGTCATGATTTATCTTTCTTTTTAAGTACTATTAAAATTACAAAAACAACGTACCCTTTTGACTGAAATGGAACGCTGCATGCAAGGCTGCCTATAACAAAATCTTCTGTTGCGTGACATACCCATACTGAAATAAGTGTTGCCATTCTGATGAAATGCAAAATAAACTGTTGCCGACACAACTACCCCAATTTGGAATCCTATCTCCCATAATGGATTAAAAAATAAAAATATTTTTTGAATGTCCATGTTCCTATGGAATGGCCTCCATGGAATCTTTTAATCATTAATATTTATTATTTATAAGAGCCTATCCATAAAAATTCTCAAGCGGACGCTGAAATAAAATATGAAACAGGGTGTCCCAAAAAGCTTCATATTAGATCCGCTCTAGAAAAGGGAGCAAGACGTTCATTGCTCGAATTAAGGTAGGAAAGAACACTTACTTTTAAGTAATACAGATCTCAGTGGGCAAGAAGTGTTTCGAGGGACAAATTCTGCACACTCACTGATTTTACGATCCATTTTTCAACTGAACGGAACGAGGAAGACACATAGGGCCAACGCGTGGATTACGGTTACTTTTACATTCTACTTTATTACATACTTTAAATGGCTAAAATGATTTTCTTTTAGGACTTAGTTCCTCCCCAAATTTTTTTAAGTCGGTTTAGATTAAGATTTTGCTTCCTTGTACATTCCGTTTGGGTCAAAAAATAAAATAAAATGCTCTTTTCAAAATGGAACCTTTCCCCCTAGAAAAATGTCTGGATCCTCCGCAGTACAGCACTTGAGTGCTTCTTTAAAATAGGCGTGTGTTTTATGGACGCTAACTCAGTATGCGTATAACTGAGCTTTTGCTACAGACCCTACGTTAATAGGAATACAATGTTTCTGTAAAATTTCATTAAGATACCTTTAGAACTTTTAGAGTCGTTACAGTGATCGTGACGTAAGGTCACCCGAAGCACCCTTTTCCAGAAAACGCATGGAAAGATTTTATTTTAACACAGATATTCGACCGGAAGTCCCATTCAAACACTTGCACCTTCCTTTCCATGGATCGTATAGAAACAAAATGAAAACAGTTTTGGAATCTTACAAATAAAAAGAAAATCGATTTTTTTTTTTCAGAAAAATGGCTTTTTAGACGTAGGCAGATACCTTAACCCTCTCGTCACCCTGAACCTCATAGGAGGCTCCTACTTCCAATAGCCATATTGAGAGAGAAAACCATGGAATGGAGTATTTTTATCTTTCAGTGATATCCATATCCTTCATTCGTGTAGAAAGTATAGGAGGCTCTACACTCGATGCATGAATCGGGCCTAGATGGCAGTACGAGACTTCAAAGTAATGAATAAAAAAAATAAAAATAAAAACTCACTTTGCCGGGGGAGCAGGGGATCGTGTGTGCCGATTTTGCAGGCGAGACGCTTCGGTCCGGGTGCGACACACCGACCGTCGCCGTTCCGATGTCAAAAAATTCAGGGGGATAAGCCGGCGAGGACTGACCCTCCGACCCGATAAAGGCACTGACTTTTTTTTCCGAGAATCTCCGTCATCGGCTCCGCTGAAGAGCTCTCGATGACACCCGAGGAATATCTCGGCAGATTGCGGCACGAAAAGGAAAACAAACCCATCCAAAATAAATAAAGAAGCGGAGGAAAACAATTTGGATTTGGGGGGGGGGAGACCTTTTCGCCGGTGCCGCTCACGGGGCTTTGCAGCCGCTGGCGTCACTTAGGAATTTAACTTTCTCGACGTAACTTACGAATTCAATGGCATTCAATTCTGCAGCGGCGCCCAGCCAACACCTCCTAGGTATAGAAGGCCTGAGAACAGCAAGTTGGACGTCACCACTCGGTCCACTCAAATGAGTCGTCACCCATTCAGTTTCCCACAGTAAAACTATTCACAGTGTGTGGTGAAGGGACTCCCGCATAAGACGTTTCGAGGATGGAAGATAGAAAACTGAATAGGACGACCCATAGGAAATGGGAACTGCCACTCATGACGGGATAGGATATAGAAATAGATCCTAATACATTATTTTTTACCAGAAAGATCTTTTAATTTTTATCTTCCACTGAAGATAGTTTCTAAATTGGGTATCCTCCACCCGAAATTTTAAATTGTTGGACTCTGTGAAATTAAAACGGGGATGACGTCCAAGCTTCTGGTCTCGGGCCTTCTTTATCTCGGAGGTGTTGGCAAAACCCAACGGAGCCAACAGGCGACCCGAGCCAGACACGGATCACGGGGCCTCCTTTCCTATGTAACCCATTCAGTTTACAAAAATGAACCCGGAAACTACAGGATTTCGACTCTTGCGGAGGATTGGAACCTTTTTGGCAACCGAAAAGGGCGGACTTTTGCTATCGCCCAACAGGACTCTATGGGCCGGACCTGTATTATTTGACTTCGAATGTTTTATTAAAACGTTTTTACGGTATAGTTCAGTAGCGGATCCCCCACCCCGAAAGAGAGATTGCTAAAGGGTAACAATCTGCTTTATTATGCACTTTAAATAGTTAAAATAATTATATCAGGTTGTAACGAAAGTTCTCCACCAAACCTGCTGGAATCCATTCCTGCGGCGCGCAGCGATGGAGCTTGCACGTCCAGTTTATGTCGTGATGAGCACGACTCATGGGCATGACACAAACGTGTCACTCCTTAGCTCGCTCTCGAGTGGTTGAATACGGATCTTCTTTTACAAGTTCTCTCGGGCGACCCTCCCTCATCGACATCAGTAGGCCGGCCCGAGCGCTCTACTTCTTGGATGCCAGAGTCCTTGCTTTTGAACTTTCGGTGCCAAAACTTCACAGTGTCATTATGATAAAGTAGTACTTAAAGCTGTACATTTAGCTCATTGATATTCTGTCACTCACTTTTTGAAAGAGAACTGGAAGTCAAGGATGGCTCTTATTCGGTATCGTGATAGCTCCATTTCAGAAATATTGTACTCAATGATAGCGGTATTTTTTTTACCTTTCACAACACAGAGTTCTAAAGCAAGTCTCTTTCGTTCAAGAGTCCAAAAATAGCTTGACAAAATAGGAGACAACACGACAACGCGAACTGTTTGCTTAGACCCTATTTGCGGTGGCGGGAAACTTTCGTTACAACTTAATATTTTATTATACACTTTAAATAGCTAAAATAATTATATTTTATAACTTAGCCCCTCCCAAAAGCAAGCCCATTGGTTTAGACTAAAATTTGGATATAGAGTACATTTTGTTCGGGTGAAATGAGCTTTTTTTTAAAAAATGGAGCCCCTCCCCCCAAAAAAATGTCTGGATCCGCCACGGGTATAGTTCAATAACTCTATTTGAAGATTTCTTTAAGCGGAGTGAGATAGGAAAATTTTTCTAGAAATAAATCATGCCTACAAAATGCAGTAGGAATGTATCTTCATTTGGGACGCACCTTTTTGACTGGGGGGGGGGATGTCCCACCTGGCCTTGCTTTAGGCTCTGCTTAAGGAGCTTATAGCCACTAACATAACTTAGAAGATTCCCTTCCAGGGATACATTGAATTTCGCAAGAGCTCATGGACTCTAAAATTTCGGATCCTACTATAGGATCCATTGACGGCTTATATAGCCCCTAGCGTAACTTGACAGAGTCCCCTCTAGGGACTCGGTTCTGCATCGATTTTTAAAATGTCGATTATTCCTACATCCCTATTGAGCCAACAGGAGGCCCGAGCGGACCTAGCTCGAGGAAAACACTTTTATACGGAGAGGGTTACGCATTTTGGGGTGGATCTACCTTTTAGGGGATAAATGGAGTCTAAAATGAGTATTCCACGCGTGCAGTCGTATTTAAAATTTGCATTTTGGTGCATCCCAATCGGTGAATGAGAACGGGAGAATTCACCGATTTGGAATGTCGATTTTATTCCATTGGAGCCCATGAGCACGTGAACCTCCCCCCTCCCCCAGAGGAAAAACTAAAGAATAAACACATTAACACATTAAATTAAAAATTATATTAAGTGCACTTCTAGATTTTTGTGAATTTAAAGCGGGAGTTGGACTCTCCCCCACTATTATGAAATAGCTAATATCGTAGGTGACTACAGCATAGTCTTTCGTCGCTCGCCGGTGCGATAGTCCGAGTGGCCTTCCGAACCGTTCTCTGAGGATAGACGCCGAGAGAGTCGCTTCCGTTCACACACTTTGAGTGTGCTCACAGCAGATTTTTTTGCCGTTTACTCCTCCGAATTCTCTCTTGGTTTGTTGTGTTCGGTGAGTGAATCCATTTTTTTTTCATGTTATTTTCTTTATTTTTATCATTTTTCAATACATTATTTTTTTTACTAACGAGTATCATTAAGACGGGAGTCAAAGACGTGTTCAATGACAATTTTCAATAGCATCCTTTGAGAAAAAACTTGAAATAAAATGAATCGAGACAACACCTTTCCTAAAACTTATTTCGGTGGCGCAATGTAAGACCTAAGTTTTCTTTCAGCTGCGTGCATTGTTTTTTTACTTCCTTGTACGGAGTATAAGGAAGTAATGGGATCCCGAAAAATTTCGGGGGCCCCATTTCGACAAAAAAACCGATTTTGATTACCTCTCCATTTAATTTTAAGAATGGTTGCGATGCATCTCATCGTAAACTAGCATGCACGATCCTATAAACGCGTCTATAACTTATTTTGACCAGTGGCGAGACTATTGTGGCCAGTTTTTCCATGCCGTCATACGTACGTAAGTATGTATGTATGTATGTATGTAACTCGCATATGTAAAAAATATGGGTCGTGGAATGCTGAAATTTTATATTTAGGATTGTTCTATGATCTAGTTCTACACCTCCCCTTTTGGTATCCATCGACTGGATAGTTTATCTACAGGACCGCTCAAAAGATTCGAAATGCATAACACTCTATGGCCGAAATTCATCCAAGCGTATTTTAGAGGTATTGGGCTGTTTCAAACAACCGAGAAGTGATATAGGCTGTTAAGAGTTACAAAATGAATTTTTCCATTAAAAGAAGTGTCTTTGTCATTTATACTTCTGCTACAGGAACACTCCAAAGATGTCCAACACATTACGGTCCATGACCCTTTTAGGGGCATTCATCCATTTCGAGTACAATACCGTCCGACCCCATAAGTTAGGTCATGGTCCGACCACGGTCACGTGACTCCCTCCAGAACTACGTCCCAAGTCGCCAAGCTTGGCGACTTTCGGTGTACGTGTGTGCGTATTTAACTCTCCAATCTCAAAAACTATCAGTCGTAGAATGTTGAAATTTCATCTATAAGATTGTTGTAACATCGAGTTGTGCATCTCGATTTTGGGTTCCAATCGACTGGAGAGTTTATGTACTGGACCACCGAAAAGAGGCCTCTTAAGGTATGAGACTCACCCAATATTCCATTGTTTCCTGAATTTCGCCCCCCCCCCATCCCTCATTGTATAGATGAGACGATTAGGACTCCAAAACGGTTCCATTTTTCTTTCTAGGACAGCTAGAAGTTAAGTTATACCAGAAAAGTACTGAACGGGAAGTGTATCGTTTTTGTACGGCACGAGCCTCGCGTTTTCCGAGGAAGTGTGTTTCTCGTACAGGATGCGCCCTGCCTAGCCTAACATTGTGTGGAAAGTTTGTCAGGATGGGCCCCCTGTAACCCGAACTCCCTCAAGGGTACGGATAAGGGAGGTGTGGCGGGATTGCCATTTCTTACCCAAATTCGCTTCCATGGGCCAATATTTCTAAGTTTACACTGAATTTCATGACCCGCGGTCACCGAGCTGGAAACCCAAAATGCGTTCCCTAAACGGCAAGCAGCTTGTGGATTGGAATATTTTCTACGGGCCCTGTTGATAAAAATATTTTATTCATTTCTTGGATGAAAATACTTTATTCATTCATCCTCGGAATAGTTGAGGTCATCGTAACGAGTTTTTGGACAGCCTTTTGGAAATGACTTTTAAAAGTAAACTCAAAACGGAACATTCAACTTTATGGATGGCGTCCCTATTTTTCATGGATGGCTTTCTTTTTTTTCGGGAATTCTTGGTTTCTTTGGATATCCTAACTATCACAACCTGAAAATTCATAATTCATTGTGACACTTAGAAACAGGACCTATCGAATGTCTACCCCTTTGCCTACCGGCCGACCCAATGCTGGGATAGAAAAAAAATCTCTCCACTGGAGCCGATGCCCCAAGGGAAAGACATGAGAGATGAGACGGGCTCAGCCCGAGCCCGAACTCTGTCATTCCCAATTGCGATCGGCTCAGGCTCAAGAAAAAGTTCGCATTTATTGAACATACTCCTTATGACAGATTTTAAAAAGGGATTCGTGAGGAAAATAAAAGTACTTATAAAAAAAAAAAAATAGCGGCACGGGTGCCTAGAAGGTGCGTGAAGCTCTTTGGGTCTTTTAGAAGGGAGGTTTCTATTCCTCAGTCATGAGATCCGACATTTTTGGATAAAAGATAGATACAAAAGAATTAGAAAGTGCATTGGGAGATGGCAACCCTATGGGTCTTTCATTGGCACAAACGGCCCAATGGATTGTATTCTATCATTGAAGTCCTTTTTTTTTTTTTTTATCTTTAGCTGAAATTTCGGGCTCGGGCTTCAAAAAAGGAGCCCGAACTCCTCTCTAAAAGACATCGCACACTGGACCCACCCATTTTGAAAAGTTGCGACAAGAAGTATCGGAAAAACCTAAAATAAAGCCTTCCATTTCTCTTCATTACAAATCTTTACAGTAACTTAAAAGATTTTAAAAAAATTTTTGAATTTTTATTGCCGTTTTCCTGTCATTTTTGCCACCCCTTTAAAATCTGAGCGGAAGCTCGATTTTCCCGAGCCTTTTCGGGAACCAGGCCCTGCAGATTCCTACCGGCAGCTTAACAAGCCCTTAGCGCCTGGACAGTCCCTTCGAGGCGCAGTGTTCCCTCTCTGGGAACACCGAACTCGGACGTTTGGACGGTGGCCCGTCACGCAGAATAGATTGGATTTCTATCAAAAAGAGTGGCGGGGGACCGAGCTCCACGAGAATCCTTTACTTTTTAAGCACGTCGTTTCCCGTCAACAAAATGGCCACGATTCTTTTTAAAGAGCACGGACATCGGCTGAAGAATGGAAGCATGCGAGAACAGCCGGATCGAGGGACCCATGCCGAAAAAAGGGCTGCCGTGGCCGTCGCTCGACGGAACGACCCGCAAGAGGGCGGACGATCGACACGTTCATCGCGGGCCACCGATCGAGAGACCCTTTTTTTCGACGACCGCTGGCTGTGCCGCAGAGCTGTGCCCTTTTTTCAGCATGGGGAAAGGGTTGCTCCTCCAATAAACACACAAACAAATCCCCAATAAAAAGGTTGGATCAGGAACGGGTGTTCTTCCCAGAAAAAAACCGCGTTCTATTATAAGAATCGGACGTCAGGATTCGAAGGTTTTTTTTCCTTTTGCGTCTCTCTTAGGCGCCCTCTCTATCGCCGTTCGATCGCGGATTGCAGCTGCCGAAACCCGAGTCAGCCTGATCCTGAAGCGAATGTTCTTCCCTCATTAAACGGAGCGATGTGAAATCCACACCTCCTGTGTGTGGACACTCTTCCGAGCACGTGCTGGAAAAATAAGAGCCGATCTCTATCTTGGGCTGGCGCTTCTCTGAATGACTGTGAGAGTAGAGAGGGATAAGATTTCAACGGTGAACCCTTGAACGCGCAGGGTTCCCGCTCTGGGAACACCCACGACGTTTCGACGGTGGCCCGTCACGAAGAATCGATTGGATGTCTATCCAAAGAGTGGCGGGGGACCGAGCTCCACGAGAATCCTTTATTTTGGAGCACGTCCTTTCCCGTCCAAAAAAGGGTCAGGATTATTTTGAACGGCACTGACATCGACTGAAAAATGGAAGCATGCGAGAACGGCTGGATAGAGGGCCCCCTGCTGAAAAAAGGGCAGCCGTGGCCATCGCTCGACGGAACGACCCGCAAGAGCGCGGACGATCGAAACGTTCATCGCGTGCTACAGATCGAGAGATCCAAATTTTCAAAAAAGTATTTGTAGCTCTACCCCCCCCCTAAGACCAAAATCCTGGGTGCGCCACTGAACAGTATGAATCATTAATAAACATGAATAGGACAGAGCATTTTACCAGAGTTGGGTCGTTCCTCCAGGACAGCTCATTTTAAATCTTAAACCCATGTTTATTGTGTTCGCTCTCATTATTGAAAATAAGCAAACGAGGAAAACGTATACCCCTTCTCTGACCAGTGTTGCTTCCCAGAATAGGTCACCCACTCCTGGGAAAAAAAGTCACAGAAGGAGATCCGTTGTGTATTTTCAATGATGACAGCAAACAGGATCAACACAGACTCAAAAGAGTGTTAAAATCCATAGCCACTCCACAGACTTTAAGTTAAGTTTATTCAAGGAAGGGGAAGGGGGCAAGGAATCGATGGCCACACCCATCACCACGGCTCCCCCCTCTTCATACATAGACACTTGGATCCACCCTTTTATAAATGTTCTTATGGGTGAGCGGAAGAAATGCCACTTTGAATAGTACTCTACTTTTTAATAGTTTTATGTGAATAGTCATTACATGCTAGTCGATGAGGCAAGGAGCGTAGCAAGAAAATTTTTTTTCGGGGGTTGTACGAGATTTAATTTTGTATTGATAAACTTAATTTCTTATTGACGACAAAAATCTGAAAGCTCTTAATTCTTCTTTCTTATAGCTTGACTTTTAGCCGGGAACGCAGCAAGACGAAGGCATTTATACAGATAGAAAAATTAATAGTTTAAATAGTAATATATTTTAAAATGATGCTTTTTTATTATTTTAAGAGGTTTCTAGTATAATACATTATGGACACTAGGTTGCCTACAGACCTTTAAACAAGAGAACAACAACGTTAAACGATCAGCATGTCCAAAATCCTCATTGCTTTCAATAGGACGACCCGCAACTCCATTTTCTTGCTAAAGAAGGTGGTTCTTTTTCCCCGATATATTATTGTTTTCTAAACTACGATTTTGTGGACTAAAATGGCAGCTACTCAAGTAGGTCTACATTGAGTCGGATTGGCTGTGGTGAAAACGAAAAAGGTGGCGGGGGAGATGTACGCTACGAGCACCCTATGTACGCTACAATGGGGTGTACGCTATGAGCCCGTACGCTACGAGCACGACACCACCCGAACCCTGCTCCATTTTTTCATCCGAGGAGTGACGGAAGGACACTCAGTGACCCGCTCCATTGGGACAAGGAGTCCCGTCAACAACCTCTTGGACGTAACCCCACGGGAAAAAAAGGGCAAGGGGGCTCGATCGAAGGGACCCCCTCGACCCATCCCTTTAAGAAATAGCATGGAGGCAATAGCTCACAGACAGGGCGCTGTCCTGTTGAAAAACCACATTGCTCGATCAGTCGCCCTGTTGACACTCTTGCCTTCAAGCCTAGCTCTATCTATCCGATTTTGGGGTACAAAATGACAATCGAGCACTTTCCAACATTCCAATACCCGGCTAGTACACATAGTTTTTTTTTAATTAATTACTTAATATTGTAAAGTGTCCAACCCATTTCGATCCGTTTCTTACAGGAACGCTGATCACTAGTTCAGTCTGTCAAAATTCCGGTCGTACCCCTCCAAAAAAAAAAAAAAAAAATGTTTCATCGCCAACGCACCAAAAGTAGGACGAAGAGGGTGGTCTCAAAACTCAAGTGAAATACACACAGTCGGTGTAATCGGCTTGAAATTTTTCAGAGTCCCGTAAAAAGATAGAGAAAACAATCTACGGTACTGTAAAAATCAGAAAAATCCATCCGTTTCCTGATTTTTATCCCTCTTTGACCCTTTTTAACTGCAGGAATGGTTCGATCGGTGCGGAAGAATGAAAAGCGGTCGCCCTTGTCCAGAAGGATTCGCTATTTTTGCGATTCGTGACAAGTTTGAACTCAAAACAGGTCGTTGAATTCACATCGTGGGGCCGATAAGCCAGCCCATTTCGACCCATACGCTAAAAAGACAGGGGAATAAAAATGGGCAGCTTTTAAAAAATCTGAAAAAAATCCACCCGTTCTCCGATTTTCAACTTCGGAAGGGGCTGTCCTACAGTAAAAGAGTTCGTTTGTAAAAGCTCCTGGATAGAATCCGCATGAGGCCTTGAATTTGGAATTCGTTTAACAGATGAAGGGGCAAGAATATTACTTTGATAACTGTTGGGGGGCAGGGACGCCGCCAGAATATTTCCCAGGGGGGGGGGGGCTCAAAGGCTACTTCCAGGAGGGTAAAGACTCCTTCAACGTAGGGTTATCCTGTTGAAAAAAACAGAAAAGCAAGGGAAAACACTGCATACAAAAATCCAGGGGGGGGGGGGGCAATTGCCCTATACTGCCGGCGCCCATTGGGGGGGAGGGGAGTAGAGTATGAAGTGATTTATTTTAAGTAAACTGCGGGAAAATAATAGGCATACTAAAAGTGCATCACCGTGGAACAGAAGCTTTTAAAAGAAGAACGGAGGAAAAATATAAATTAGGAGAATTTTTACGAATTTTTAAGTAAAGAAGGATTTTCATTTCAGTAGCACCTGCTTATGAGTTTCGGTTTGATATCTTGCGGTTTGGTTGTCATGGATACAGTAACAATGATTAAAATTGCCAGTTGAAAAAAATAAATAAAAACGGGTCCCGCGAGCAGACGATTTCTTTGCTTGGCTCGATTTCCTTTTATAAATACTGGATTTATTTGCGAGAAGAAAAATTAAACTGATGAAAAACAATTTTAAAGCCTTTATAAATAGCGCAGTCTTATCTCTTATCTCTTTTCTTTTTGTAAAGGGTTGCAAGAGAGGGTGACGTATTTTTAAAAATTAAAAAAATGTCCATTTCATGTAGTGTCTGAGGTATTTAACGCTAAAACGTGAACCTATAAGACAGCATGTCTGAGGAAATAAGACATTTTGAAAGTGAGAAGTTCACTGCAAACGGTCCATTTTCACTTTTTTGATACCGAATGATGCTGACATATTTTTTTTTTTTTTGTGTGTGTGTGTGTCATTATATTGAAATGATCTCAGGTTATTACATATATGACGCAAATTTTAAGTAATTTTGCTTTTTCTAGATTCCACATCACTGGAATGAATTCGAATTACACATTTGAGGAAATTTTTCGTTTTCTACCGTGCGAAGACCGGGCACTCAGCTAGTTATTGAATAAAACAAAAAGAATCTTCTTTAACCCCAGAGCGGGAATACTGCGCGTTGAAGGAACACCCCACTCGGACGTTTGGACGGTGGCCCGTCACGAAGAATCGATTGGATTTCTATCAAAAGAGTGGCGGGTGACAGAGCTCCACGAGAATCCTTTACTTTTGAGCACGTCCTTTCCCGTCAAAAAAAGGGTCACGATTATTTTTAACAGCACTGACATCGGCTGAAAAAGGGAAGAATGCGAGAACAGCTGGATAGATGGCCCCATGCTGAAAACAGGGCAGCCGTGGCCATCGCTCGACTGAACGACCCGCAAGAGGGCGGACGATCGAAACGTTCATCGCGTGCCACCGATCGAGAGACCCCTTTTGTGACGACAGCTGGCTGTGCGCCTCAAAGGGTTAAGAACCCGATCGAAAGTATTCCGTTGTATGGAGCAGAAACGTGGGCAATGAAAGTCTGCCATCGAAAAGAAATTCCCCCCACGGAAATGGACGTTCTCTCCCGACGATCGACTCGAATCAAAGGACCCGCACCGAAGTAAGACCGAGGACGGACGTTGTGATGGACAAAAAAGGGACGAGGAGATCCTGCCATGATCAGAGGCCCGTCCGACGGCTCATGGCGGATCCCACTATCCCTATCTTGTGACCGAAATGAGGCGGGAAGGGGGAGGCGTGGCCGAGAATAAAAACAAAAACGGACGGATGCTTCTTTTGGGTGGAAAGGAAACTTCGGCTTTGAGGAAATTCCTGACAGAGAGAGAATTCTTCTAGAAATGATTCTTGACTCAAAAGTCTTGATTGTTGAGAGTTATCCATCCACGACTCTACATAATAATAGAAGCCGCATGACCTAGGAGTCCTGAAGTTTCAGGAGTTGGGCTCTAGCACCCTGGTATCGCAGAATATCCGTGACGAATAGGTCTCGCTGTCGGATAGAGTCAGATACTTCCATGGCCGAGACTCTCCTCTGGGTGCTAGCACGATGAGTATCCAATCCAACGAGCGAGTCTTTTTGTGCAGGATAGAGCGGTCTGATCTCGACGCTCAGAGCGATCCACCCATCCAAACACACGGCTTTCTCCCCTTTTCCTTAAACGAAGGCATCGTCTTCGGAATGTTCGAAGACTCCGGAGACCTCCATCCCGAGTGGAAGCCGTTTTTGGACCGACCGACCGTGCCAGGGAGAGGGTTCCTTGTGTGGAAGGACTCGACACTCCACGATCCACGCAGTCAAAACCCATCCCTATTGTACTCTCCGGTACAGGAATGCCCGTTTTCGCCCTCATCCGACGTGTCGGGAAAAAACGGCCTTCTTTCCGACAGGGAAACCATCCCGATAGGCTCGTGCTAGCGCCTATCGGATAGGTCTCGGAGGGTGACGTCCTGAGAAGAGACCGCTCGATCGATTCGCGAGCGAAAGCTTTCCGAGACTAGGGTGGTAGAGCCCCTGAACATAGGACTCCCAAAGCTCTTTAATCAGTAACATGTCGAGGACCTTTAGACTAAAATCACGCTGGGAATCGTTCGTGACTCCAGCAGTATTGAGTAGGACTGGAACTATTGGAAGGAATCGATTCTGATTCGAACCCATCCAAGAGATAACATTCGGATAGCCAGGGGCGGCCCTAAGGCCGGACAAACCGGACCCCTGTCCGGGGCGGCCAATTTTAGGGGCGGCATTTTGGCTCGAATTTGAAAAATACATTTCGTATCAGTAAAAGAATTGTTAAAAAATATTCCGAAGAATATCATTCTTAATAACTTTACTAGTTAATGTACCCATTCCGTCATGGATGGGTTTTTACTAACCGCGCGCAATTTCATTTGCATTTTCGTTGTACAAAAAATGGAATTAACATACTGGCAGAAATATGCAAAGCGAACTTACAACTCTCGTGTATTGTTCTAAGATTACAGGTTAGAGAGTAACAAATTACTGAGACAAACTGTCAATAGAGAAAATATTTTACATTCAAAAGGAACGTTTTCTTTTAGTGAATGAGCTTCCTACATCAAGAAGTCATTTAAAGTTGCAAAAGAAGATGCTAGTAATGAATATTAAATTGAAAAGAGAATATCCGGAAAATTCTTTTTAATAGCAAGTAGCCGATATTTAACACTGCAACGTTCGATTGAATTATATTTTGAGGATTTTACTGGATGCGCGAAAAACTTATCAAAGTTTACGTCACACCTCAAAAATAATTCAAATTTGTAGAAAATTAAAAACCTGAAATTTAATTTACTAACCGCCTACTATTTAACAAAATTTCATTTCATTCCCTTTTGTCTGACCATTAGTTGTTTTCACGAAGTGGTCACACAAAATTTTCTAAAAATAATATATATATATACGTACAATGTTATTAAACTCAATCGCATCGATAGTAACTCAATTTTGTTCTATTAACTTTAGAAATTTTAATATTATGCCAGTAAAATTTTTGCACAATTTTCTCAAAATTAAAAAAAATGGTAATAATTTAAAAAAAGAAATCGACGTAATTTGTTTAAGTCGAACAGCCACTTAATGTTTTACCTCCAGACGCCTTAAAGGGACGCCCTCCCCCTCTCTCCCCGCCCCCTATAAAAGAAAAGAAAAAATACAATGCAACGTTTGCAAACCCTTTCAATTTATTCAAATCTTTTAAAAATTTCGATGATGCTTTGTTACCCATCTTATGGCCTAATTTCATTCTGTTCTCTTAATCCGTTATTGACGGATGCCAGAACAAACTTTTAAAGCGATTTTTACAAAATCTCAAAGTCTATGAATTATTTAAAACAATTTTGGTATCTATTGTTTCAATTAACTTCCAAATTTCATTCTATTCAAATGAGCCATTTTTTAACAATGGGCGAACATACATTTACACACAGTTTTCAAACGACAGTTTTAAATCTCAAAACTTTTAAACGAATTAGAACTATTTTAGCAACTGCAGTTTAAGTTGCCACTTTTGGTGTTGCTATAAATTTCATTTCATTCGCTTCAGTTGCATGGGCGTAGCCAGGAGGGGGACAGCTGCCCCTACCCCCCTAAAATGAGCTAGTCATAGAGTCTGATTATTACAAACCGGGAGGAGGAGCAGTTGGACTCCATGGTCTCCTTGTCTTGTCCCCCCCCTAATGAAAACCCTAGCTACGCCCTTGTTCCGTTGTTTATATGTGATGTGCAAACAAATATTTACACAGTTTACATAAATTTTCAGTTGGATTCAAATTACAGCTTGTTAATGAAATTCAACTATTATCCCATATCTGTAGATTGCATTCCTGATGCCAAAAAAATTGAACACATCGCATTCTTGGTAAGGTATAAAGGTATTGACAAATCTCATTCCAATGAGGCTAGGATTATTTAACTCTCTCAAACAGTTCATGTTCCTATGCTCTATTATTATAGGGTACAAAATATTCAATTGCGTGAATCCATTAGGAAAGGATTGCAGTCAAAAGACAACGATTTACCACCTGCTCTAGAACTCTTATTGAAAGAAGAAGAAACTGTAAAGATTTTTCAAAGGATCTTCGATTGGATGTGATTTTAAATGAAATGTTCTGTTATGCAAGAGAACTGACCGACGAGATAGTATTCTGGCTAACACTGAGTTTAAGCAGCCACGTAACCTATTAATTTGGATTGAGAATCACGAGATGTTCTGGTGAAAGATCCTGAATTAAAATTTAAGGTAGTTTTATTACTTTCCGAACATGTACCCTGTAAGGAAAGTATTATAATCATGAAAAAATTCGACTTCGAGATTTTGGTGTTTTGACACGTTTTGAGGGCTTCTGAATCCATTTATGCTATTTTTACGAGATGTATGTATGTATGTGTGTGTGTGTGTGTGTGTGTGTGTGTTTGTGTGTATGTGAGTGAACACGATAGCTCCTGAACGGAGCATTCGATTGAGCTCAAATTGTATATATATGTCATAAACCACCGTCGCAAGACCGGTATTGATTTTGGTGTGTATAGGACTTATAGTTTTTCTACAGGGCTACGACAAAGATTTCTTTTACATTATGGCCTATGGGGGGAATTTCTTGAAAGTGCGCTAGCGTTTAAACGGTAGATTCGATTGAGCTCAAATTGGGTATACATGTTATAAACCACCGTTGCAAGACCGGTATTGATTTTGGTGTGTATAGGACTTATAGTTTTTCTACAGGGCTACGACAAAGATTTCTTTTACATTATGGCCTATGGGGGGAATTTCTTGAAAGTGCGCCAGCGTTTAAACGATACATTCGATTGAGCTCAAATTCGGTATACATGTTATAAACCACCATCCTAAGACCGGTATTGATTTTGGTGTGTATAGGACTTATAGTTCTCCTAAAGGGCTACGACAGAACTTTCTTTTATGTTATGGCATAATGGCCTATGGGGAGACATTCTTGAAAGTGCGCAAACGTTTAAACGGTGCATTCGATTGAGTTTCAATTTGGTATATATGTTTGAATTATTCATCGATTAAAATTTATTTAAGTGCTTGGTCATGATCTTAATCGTAAGTGTTTGGAAAGTCGAGTGGAGTCACTCCAGATTTTTTTTTTTACAGTAAACAAAGCGATAAATACCTTAATTTAATGAGTACCCAATGTAATTATTTTAAATTTTTGTACGGCATAAATGAGTTAAGACACTCCTAAAAAGTGCTAATTAAACATTGTAACAGTGTTTATTGTTTGTTTGTGGGATTACGGCCGATTATCTACGCAAAGTTTCGGAGAAAACCACGGAAAACTCCGAACGGTTAGGTCGACGGACACGCGATGGGACCCGAACTTGGGACCTTCAAACTTCGCCCGTCTACCATTTCCAGTGATATAACCACTGTGACATGGTGAGGCGTTAACACTGTTTATAGTGTAAACAATTGGAGTTAATACTGACCGATGGAGAATCGGGAAGTTAAACGCGCTTGATCTAGTCAACGAAATAGTGTCAGTTACGGCCTTCTTAGGCAAAAAGGAAAGCCCAATTGAAATTTTAAAGCTAATTTCAACTCTAGATTTTACACCCCATCTTACTATTGCTTCGAGAATTTCGCTTTCTTTGCCGATCATTGAGGCAAGTGCAGAGAAGAGTTTCTCAAAATTAAAGTTAACTAAAAATTTCTTATGTTCCACAACTCTTCCAGATAGGTTCAATAATTTAACTACATTGGCTATCGAACATGAATGAGTTGAAAAATGGATTTTAGAGAAAAAGTCAGGAATTTTTCGGAATTAAAAGTGAGAAAAAAAAAACTTTATTTTTCTCCCTTTCTTTTGGTTTTTAGCTTAATGTGTGGTTTTTAATAAATATGGTTTTTCTTATGGTGTGTTATGTTTAAAGAGCTATTCTAGTTTTATAGGCATGAAAACAGTATCTGTGAACAATTTATTTCTCTTAATAGTCATTTTACTGTGGGGGGCGGCATTTTGTATTGTCCGGGGCGGCAAAACTGTTAGGGCCGGCCCTGCGGATAGCGCACGCCATTCGAAATCGCGCGCATGATATTGGAACAAAAATCGCGAATGCTACAGCATTCAATAAAGTGGCTCTCTTTCTAATACGGGACAATGAAGCCGAGAAAGAGGGAAGGGGTACGAAAATAATGCTGTTCAAACTTCGAATTCATTTTGGATCAAAATCTATATCGGTATGCCATCACGCAGACACATTCAGATTTATACTTGCGCAGATTTTAATTTTCCGCAGTTCTTTGCAAAGTTTAAAATGAAAAGAAAAAATAATAAAGAAAAAAAAATTGGATCCCCCCCCCCTCAAATTATGGGTACTTTCCGAACATGCACCCTGTCAGGAAAGCAGTGTCATCCTGAAAAAATTCGACTTCGAGTTTTGGGAGTATGATAGAGATGAGTTCGGGCTCATTTTTTGAAGCCCGAGCCCGCCCGAGCCCGATGACTTTTCATCCGAGCCCGCCCGACCCCGAGCAATATTATTTAAGTCGGAGCCCGAGCCCGAAATTTCAGCTGAAGATAAAAAAAAATTCAATTACTTCATTGATAGAATACAATAAATTTTGCCGTTTGTGCAAAATAAAGACAAATATAGTTGCAAACTCCCAATGCACTTTCTAATTCTTTGTATCTATTCTTTATCAATAAATGTCGGATCTCATGACTCACTCAGGAATATAAACCGCTGTTCTAAAATAGCTAAAGAGCTTCACGCACCTTCTAGGCGCCCGTGCCGCTATTTTTATTAGTTTATTTATTTATTTATCTTTTATAAGTACTTTTGTTTTCCTCACGAATCACTTTTTAAAATCTGTTTCAAGCAGTATGTTCAATAAAGGAGAAATTTTTCACGAGCCCGAGCCCGCCCGAGCCCAAACACAATTGTGAATTCTGGAGCCCGAGCCCGGTTTGGGCCCGGGCTCGGGCTGAGCCCGTCTCATCTCTAGTGTATGGACACGTTTGGAGGTCTTCTGAATTCATTTATGCTATTTTTATGAGATTTATGTATGTATGTGTGCGTGTGTTTGTGTGTACGTGAGTGAACACGATAGCTCCTAAACGGAGCATTCGATGGAGCTCTAATTGGGTGTATAGGTTATAAACCACCGTCGCAAGACCGGTATGGATTTCGATGTGTATAGGACTTATAGTTTTTCTACAGGGCTACGACCCAGATTTCTTTGGACAGGATGGCCTATGGAGGGAAATTTTTCAAAGTGCACTATCTTTTAAACGGTACATTCGATGGAGCTCCAATTGGGTATGTATGTTATAAACCACCATCCTAGGACCGGTATTGATTCGGGTGTGTATAGGACTTATAGTTTTTCTGCAGGGCTACGACCCAGATTTATTTTACATTGTGGCCTTGAAAGCTTCCATTGGGTATATATGTTTGAAGGATGCATCGATTCAAATTGATTTAAATGCTGGGTCATGATCTTCATCGTCATTGTTCGGAAAGTCGAGTGGAGTCACTCCAGATTTTTTTAAACATAGAACAGCTATTTCCTGGAGATGAGGGCCCCCTCCGAAAATGAAGCCTGGAGCCGCCCTGGAGGTGGATCCCAGGGATGATAATAGGTTTTAAATACGGGACAAAATTTCAAAATAGGGGAATCTCGATCGCTTTATATTCAAATGGAAATGGCGAACAGCATTGGAACAGAAAGGAGGTGAACTGTTTCCGGACCCTAAAAATCGTCCCCGTTCGACATTCGATTCATCCGACACGATTTCGATTCAAATAGTAGTCATCGATTGGCAAATGCATGCGTCCCATGTAGACTTCGCGCCGATTACAATCGATTGCAATCGATGAACGAAATAATAATTTACAACTTTTACAAAAATGCTATGATAAAATTGCATTCTTATCGAATTCTTTTCATATTGGATATCTTTAACATCAAGATGACTGTTATTTTACTAAATTAGCATTCACTAATCGTAATCTCTTTGGAAATGGTAAGTCATCGAATCCATATCATTTTTTGTAATCCCTTACAGATGATCGCGTCATCGCACGGTCCCATGACCACCGGAGTCGAACAGTAATGGCGCCAAATTTTCCCCGACGGGAGGGCCAAACGATAAAACCCCAAAATGTTACGTTTCAGTACTTGCACAGCCTCTCATAAAAGTATTCGAGTAGGAGATCAATTTCCTACTTTGGTTTCGTGTATGTATCACACAAAGTTTAGACTATAGGATAGTGAGAGGCGCACGTCATATTCTGGTTGATCCAACAACACTCGTCTTGACTTTCAGTGATATGCTGACACAGTGTTTAAACTCCTAAGTATTTAAAAACGACATCAAAATATTTTAGAAAAATTTGAAGACAAAGGTCATTTTTTAGTCACCAACTCACCAGGGGGCGAGCACCTCCCCCCGGGTGCGCCGCCATACGTTCTAGAAAAGGCGTTTTCACCGCGTAGAGGTTTACGAAGGCAATGGTCAGCCGATCGGGCCACCCTGCTTACCCTAGAAATAGGGATCTTGTTCGCTGGTTCCTTCGAATCCCGAGAAACAGACTCCGAGCTGCAGGTAATCCATATTCAGAATATGAATATCGTATCATTCCAAGCAGAATGAGAATGGAAGTGAACGGAACCTCTACGGTCGGGTCAGACACTTTGAATGGAATTTTTTTATCGGGTTGCAAAATTTCCTTCGTTTCTCTAACAACCAACTAGCCCCTGACGACACTCCCGACAGGGGCCAGTGCCCCGACGGGGAGTGCATGCCCCCCTATTCCCCCGCTGACGCCACCCCTGGAGTCGAACGCTATTGCCCCCTACCCCCTTTGCCTCACCTATCAGGAGTGAAACGATTGCTTACCTGAGGATCCGGTCCGGAACATGTCCTGCTCAAGAGGGCGTCATTTGCATCTCCGCAATCAGGAGAGTGGGCAGAGGGAAGAAGACCCACTTGCATGGAGGTTGACATTAATCCACTTTCGACGCTGATCGGCTAATGAAATAATTTCAAGGACGAGAGAGCTCGGAGAGAATGAATAAGAAAAAAAAAAGGAATTTTGCTCGCGCCTTGCGGAGATTTCATGTAGAAGGAGGAGGTTTTCTGAAAGACACTCACTCTGTGGCCGCCCATCGGGGCCCCCTGGACGCCCACCTATGGACAGGGAGAGGCCATGCCCAGCTCCCATATTCCGGGCCCGATCATCACACTATTGGACCCTGGGCCAATGCAAATTTTGGGGCCTTTTGCACTCGTGAGAAATTGCGAACGCATTTAAGTTTTTGGGGCAATATCCGCATCCAATTAAATATATAAATACTTCGCAGTAAAGAATAGGAAAGGATTTTTGTATACATGAATGACGTTTATTTTCACGAATAATAAATACCCTTAGTGGAGTAAAAAGGACAGAATTAGCTGCCGACTCTTTAAGAATTTTTGACAAAATGGCAAATATTTTTTAACACACAGAATTTAATTGTTTCGATAGATAAAAATGTGTCAAAAAGTACAAAATTTTTGTGCCCTTGAAAGGGGTGGCCCGGGACAAGTGCCCTGGTTGCCCTGCCAATAAACAGGCTCTGCCCATACCACGTGCGCTATGATCAGGGGTCGAATTCGGTTGCCCCTCGGGCAACCCAGAAAAGCAACTATTCCCCTTTTAAATACTTAGCTTGAAAAAAAAAAAAAAAAAAAATGCAGTTTCCTATTCCTCTATTGTCGTTCTGAACGTCTTTCTATGTCTAATTTCGTTTCCTAATAATGGCAATTTTATGAATAAACGTTTGACAACTTATTTTCATTGTGAATGGCCGCATGTTCTTAAAAATGTTGTGTAGCGAAAATTTTAAGGGCGAGATACTTCATTTTTGGGCAACCTAAATAATTTCAATGATTGTCCAAGGGGCAACCGAAAAAAATCGCAAGATTCTACCCCTGGCTGTGATGGACCTCCTGGTATAATGTAGAAGGGGTTCCACACTGAAATAGAATTTTCTTTCTGGAACAGGAACCTTTAGTTGTGTCCCCCCCCCTACAAATAGGGCTATGGGAGGTAAAGGAGATCGTGAAAGGGTTTGCTGCCAAAAAAGGGGTTATCTAGGTCGCCTAAATAAAAGGAGATTTTATTAAATCTAGACAAAGGACTCGATATTTCTAGTCCTTTGTCTAGATTTCATACGGCTACACTACAGAAAATCTTGGTCGCCTAACCGAAGATTGCGGCACTAGCCTGGCAAGACAACGGACTTTTTTTTTTTTTAAGTAAGCACTTATAAAAAAATCTGGAGTGACTCCACTCGACTTTCCGAACACTTACGATTCAGATCGCGACCCAGCATTGAAATAAACGCTAGCTCACTTTCAAGAATATCCCCCCATAGGCCATCCTGTCAAAGAAGTCTGGGTCGTAGCCCCGTAGAAAAACTGTCAGTCCCGAACACACCCCAATCCATACCGGTCTTGCGACGGTGGCTTATAACACGTATACCCTAATCGAGCTCCATCGAATGGACCTTTTAGGAGCGATCGTGTTCACTCACATACACACAAACATACACACATTTCGTAAAAGTAGCCTCCATGAATTCTGTAGACCTCCAAACGTGTTCATACACCCGAATCTGAAAGTCGAATTTTTTAGGATGGCAATACTTTCCTGACAGGGTACATGTTCGGTAAGTCAAACTGCTCACCCTACAGAATCTCGCGATGTCGCCCCAAACGGGCCATGCTCGGCCCGTTTTGGAAGGCCATTTCTGTGCTCGTGAAATTTGCATCAGACATACAGCTCGACTGTCGATGTCAGTACACAGTATAAAGGGTGAGGAAGACTTATTCGTTTTTTAGAAATGCCTGTGGCGACAATCGCTCTTCAGGTACAACGCCCTTAACCTTTTAACGCGCAGTGTTCCCGCTCTGGGAACACCCCACTAGGACGTTTGGACGGTGGCCCGTCACGAAGAATAGATTGGATTTCTATCCAAAGAGTGGCGGGTGACCGAGCTCCACGAGAATCCTTTACTTTTGAGAACGAAAGAAGAAAAATAATTATTTAATTTGTTGAAAAAATATGTAGGTTATTATAGAAATCATAATCCATTTTTGGCTCGCCGGAATAAAATTCAATAAAGAATTCATTTCAAGTTCGTCTGTAAAAGGAGAAGAATAAATAAATGCAATGGAACTCAAGCGCATTTATTATGTTGCTGAGCAGAGCCTTGACTTGGCTCTGCTCAGCAACAGCCACTCTTTTAGGTAGGGAATCCACCCTGTTTTACAACACTTCTCCCGGTGTTGTAGGGTGCCCACTTAAAGGATGGGTTCCTGAAGCTCTCGTGTTATTTTGGGGTGATATTCAGATGGATTCTTTCCAATGATACTACATAAATTCTCAAAACTATTGTATCTGGCCAATTTCCTGTCCATTTTTGGGGGGGGGGGCTTATTCTTGAAAAGAGGGTTAGATTTCTCAAACTTGCAATACTTTTGGCCAGTAGTGTACTTGCGTTCTGAGTGCCTGCATGTTCTATGGCGAGGAAGGACGGACGCACCGCCGTAGCGAGCAAGGGCCCTGACCGACCGTACGGTACCCCTTAGAGATGAGACGGGCTCAGCCCGGGCCCTGCCATTCACGATTTCGGGCGGGCTCGGGCTCGTGAATAATGGCTCCTTTATTGAGCCTACTCCTTGAAACGGATTTTAAAAAGCGATTCATCGGAAAAATAAACGTACGGATGCCATGCTAGGACTTGCCACAAAATAATGGATGGGTCAAAAGCTAGCTTTTTCACTTAATTGACGAAAGGGTGTGTTGTGCTATTTCATGGGCGTATGTGCTGTTAAAATGCTGTTCATTCAAAATTTTGGCCTCATTATTGACTGGCCTATGGTCATTAGATTAAATGTATATACTATTCACATCGTATCCTAAAATATTTTTTTAATTTTGTTCCTATCCACTCAATTCTTATTCAATAATATATTCTTATGCCATTCTATGGCAAATAGGCAGATTTCTTAAATTGAGGATGCAAAATCTCTTTTCTGGACGTGTTTTAGATAGAACATTTCTGAATGTCACCCTATGAGATGTACGACTTGTATTTTTCTGTATCGAATATATCTAAGTACACACGAATGTTTGACACGGATGTGACGACCCAACGGAATTTTTAATAAAAAATCGAAAGATTATTGTTGTTATTGGATAAACATGGATGCAAACAATTAGAGATTGCATTAAGAGTTTGCGACTCTATTGGTCTTTCATTTTCACAAACGGCAAAATGGATCGTATTGTATCCATGAAGTCACTGAATTTTATGTATCTTGAGTTGAAATTTCGGGCTCGGGCTCCGACTTAAATAATATTGCTCGGGCTCGGGCTTCCAAAAATGAGCCCGAACTCATCTCTAGTAGCCCTACGGAGTCGCAGCTTTGAAATCTCCTCGCAGAACGTGAGACTTCGGTTGTTTCCCAGGGGACTCTGAAAAAAAAAAATGGTTCACGAGCTTTCCTTCGTCCACCCTCCTCGAAAGGCGAACGATTCAACTCTATAAAGACTCCGCGACCCTTCATTTGAATACCAAAGGGTCCGCCGTCACCGGACAAGCATCCAGAAGGTATTCGAAGAGGACCGGTCCTCGAGATGTGTTATTAGAATGGTTCGGGTCCACTCCGTTCTTTTGGGGTCTACGTGACTGCCGTCAGGCCCTCTTCCAGAAATAAAGGACGATGGCCACCCATAAACGACCCGACCCCGCCCCGAAAACAGATCACTGCCGTTTACGATATTTATTTATTTTCTTTTTGAATCATTCCCCCACTTAAAATCGAACGAATACGCCGAGGCCTCGTTTGATTTTTTTGGTTCTTTTGCGGTGCGGAGTCGTATTGCCATCGGATTTCGTAAGTGCGTGGCGTAATGAAAGGATTGCCCCGCGAGGACACAAAAATCGAATCCTTCTTTTTTCTCTCTGGGAGCGCACATTTCTCGGAAAGATACCGGCTCGCGGCGCTGGATGATTGGGAAAAAAAAGTAAAATGGCCTCTCTCGTAGTCGCATTAGAAAGGGTTCATTGCTGGGTGCTTCGGGCGAGGCTTTTTCTCGGAAACGCACCTGCGAACATGACGTAGCCGTAAGCCTTTCGTGAATGAGCCTGGCTCGGCCGGGCACAGACAGCTTGGCGACGGTCGGTGGGAATTTTTTTTTTCTTTTTTGGAAGGCGTGCACTTGTTCTAATGATGGAGCGGCTGGGGTTCCAGGTCATGCCGCACCAATTAAAGAAAAACAACAAGAAGAAGAATGAATGAGGCTGATAACGAGCGCACGTGCTTTCCCTGTAATGCAAGTAATGCGTAATCAGTAAGCCGATAGCCATCCACGACTCACCGTGACAGTCGTTCTCCCTCCCTCCCCGACTGCGGCCATCTCGTCCGAACCCCGCCCCCCTCACACCCGGTGGATACACATTTCGACGCAAGTAGGGATGGACGCGAGACGACTTTTTGCGAGACGAGACAGAGATTTACATCTTTTTTGCGAGACGAGACGAACATTTTTAACATTATGATATAGGGATTTTTGCGAGACGAGACAAGCTTTTCGGCTGTTTTGCGAGACGCGAGACACCCATTTTTCGTCTCGCGTCCATCCCTAGACGCACGTTCAAGGCTACTACCACGCAAGGTGCACCCTGAGCTAGGGTCCATAGCATCATCATCCCCATCGTCAAAATCCACAATCCCATCACGAACGCTCTATTCGGGGCTCGAAGTGTAACCAGCGGCGTACCCGTTCTCCGTACGGAAGGAATCCGATGATTTTCTGACTCGTATAAGTGAAATGAACACCCTCTCTTCAAAATTTGAGAAATTCTTGGACCCGTGACACGAATTTTGCCGTACGAGAGACTGACTTGTCAGGGTATAGAGCGGAACTGCCAATACCTAAGCAAAAACTATAGACGTTATTGGAGATCCTAAAGAACGTATAAAGTGTTTTGCAAACAGATACATTGACTTTCAAAGCACGTTACTCTTCCGAAAGTCCGCTTTTCAGCTTCCCGGGGAAGAATGGGACACCCTAAGTCCTTCCACACGATCGGCTTCCAGTCGGGAAAAGGCCAGAGATGCAACGGATATCCGGCAAACAGACTGCATCCGGCCAAGAGGCCGGATCATTGGCAGTAGCCAATATAAGGGCAGTCGATCCGGCCTAAAATTATAGACAGAGAAATGACATAAATAAGCATACTAAACGATTGAATTCTAAAAGCTGCAATCATAAAAAATTCGCAAAAAACTAAGTTTTCCGAAAATATTTTATTTTCAATGTTTTTTAGAATGCATTTTTAACATGAATAGAAAATGAAGGAGAATGAAGTACCTTTATCTTTTTTTAATATTGGAGTCCATTAGTACTGGAAGAAAGGATTGTACAAAAACGGTTTTTCCATCTTTGTAAGAGTTCGGTTGTTTTTTTTTTCCACCCTAAATTGACCGGGGAGAATGTGTCTCACCTCCCCCCCCCCATATAATTTTGATAAAGTAAGGAAATGTGTTGCATTGATTTTTCAACACTTGAATGGAGATGTATTTCTTTTAAGAACTGATCTTTTCGTCAAGAAGTGATCTGATCGTCCATCTATATACATTTATCTAACTCTTGAAGGAGGACATCCATAACGTTGTTATTTGTATGACCTTGACTGACCGTCATTGCTGCAAAACGGTTACTTCATTCATGAAAACAATCCCAAAAGGATTTCTGATTTTTGATTGAAATGATTCGAAACGAATGAGGAAATGTAAAGAAAAAAGTAATAGTTGAATGATTTTTAAGAAAACGAGTGAAAGTAAAACAGAAAAAGAAGAAAGCAGACTGCTGCCGGATAATCGGATATCTGGCAGAAAATTGGGCTGGATATTCGGTATCCGGCCCAATAGATATACGTTGCATCACTAGTAAAGGCCTGTACAGAGGATGCGCGCGACGGACGGGACTCCAAGGGGTCAAGGGAGTTTTTGAAGGGTCCATTTTCACTCGCAAGGCATTGTCGTCGAGCAATGTAGGGTCTTTCAGGGATCGGTCGGGATCCACCGACAAAAGCTAACCCGTGAAACCACACACACAGTAGAGGGACGCGACGGAAGAATGCACGGATGGACCCTTTGAGTTCGCGACATCGCACGCACCCGAGGAACAGTCCAGTCCATTGGCCAATCCCTTTCGAGCCACGGATTCTATAGGCGAGTATTCTGACACCGCTCGTAGGATCGATGGGGCCGAGCACTGTGATCCGTCGGCACAATCTCCGGGCTTTGCCATCAGGGCCGCCGATTAAGGGTGTATGCCGAAAAAAAAACCTCTGTTTTGAGTCTTGGTACACACATTGAAATAAACGAATAGCACCAGGGTCTCCCAAAAATTCCAGGGGGTTCTTCCTAAGCGGCTGGACACACTGCCGTAAGCGAAAAAACAGTGGCTTGTGTGACATTTTCAGAAAAAAATTCTTAAACAGGGATCGGAGCTGCAAAATGTTTCGAAGAAATGACACGCTTTGCGGAAAGTTCCGATTTTTAAGATTTTTTTCTAAAAGTATTTTCGTTAAGTATTTTTTCTAAAAGTATTGAAACGGATGCAGATGGATCGTTTATTGCAGTAGGTATAGTACAGCTTGTCAAGAGACCGTTTCGAAATGCTGAAGTGCCTGGCATCACGAGTTTATTTGTACTTATGTCAGTGGTGGCTCCGCCATGTGAGCCCATGAGCACGTGAACCCCCAAAGGAAAAAATAAAGAATAAACACATTAACAAATTAAATTTAAAACAAATATTAAGCACACTTCTAGATTTATGTGAATTTTACTCTCTCCCCCCTCCCCGCACTATTATTAAATAGGCTTATTATAGCCAACGCACTATAGTGTAGGTGACTACAGCAGTCTTGAATCAATCACACGTGCGAACGGAAAATTTTTCCCCTGAACCGCTCTCTGGTATGAGAAGCCGAGGCAGCTGGGAAAGTGTACGGCACGGTTGAAATCATTCCGTTCGCACAATTTCATCGTGCACACAGCTCCAATGTTTGCGGTATAGCTACCGGATTTTCAATTGGTTTGTTACATTCGGTTAGTTAATTATTTTTTTTTTTTCATTTTCTTAATATTTTCTTTATTTCTATCATTTTTCTCTACATTATTTTTTTACAAATCAGTGTAAAGAAAATTAGGTGCGGGTGAAAGACGTGCCCCCGTACCAAGGAGGGGGGGGGGGGACCAGGAGGTCCGCCCCCCCCTCCGAAATTTAAAATTTTGTTAACAAAACAATAATAATGAAGCCTTTTGTGAAAAATTTAGCCTTTTTCACCTCTTGGTCCCCCCCCCCCCGAAATTTTTTTTTCTGGGTACGGCCCTGCAAGGATGACTTGTTTTCTTTCATTCGCGTGCATTGTTTTCCATTAACTGCTGGAAACGCAAATCTATTTTAACTTGTAAGAAAGAAGAGTGCGTCGTATCTTCCTATTTAATTTTTGAAAATTGTTTTGTGAACCTTCTCTTAAATCACCCACGAGCCGCCACTGACTTATGTACGGTTCTTCGAGATCGGGTCTCATGAACCGGAATCGACTGACTGAGAATTTAATCGGCAACACCCATGACTATTCCCTCTGTCGAAAGCAGCTTTTCAATACTAAACTGATTAAAACATATTGAAGATCAACTATGTATGTCTCGAGAAAGGTCAGTTAGACTGTCTTTAATATCAATAGCCAATGATATCTAGCCAGGTCCTGGTTACCAAAAAGGCTCGAGAAGCTTGAGCTTCCCCTCAGAATTTAAGGGGGGGCAGAAATGACTGAAAAAGGGATACGAATTAAAAATTTTGGGGGTTTTTTTGGATCTTTTAAGTTATTGTGTAGATTTTTAATGAAGAGAAGTGGAAGGCTATTTTTAAGGTGTTTCAGAAATCTTGATACTCGTTGTAGCAACATTCCTGAATGAGTTGAGTTTGCGATGTTTTTACCTGGGACATCTGCTCCAGTTGAGAGAAAATTTTCTATGATGGGAACATTTCGTTGGTAGAAAGGGGTCAACTTTTAATACGTAATCTTAAACATTGTCTAAATGTCAAAATTAATTTTGAACTTCCATGTTGTGATTTTTAGGATGTCATCCAAACGAACAACGTACAATGTACGACTCAATCCATAAAGTTGAATGTTCCAGTAGTAAAGTAATATTTGTAGTTTATTTTGTAAAGTCATTTTAAAAATACTGCAAAATCTCATCACAATGAAATGAACTATTGCGAAGATAAATGATTAACCTATTTTTATCAAAGGAAAATTTCAAATTAATTAATAAAATATTTGTATCCAATGAAATCATTAGAACTCATTCAATCAATGAAATATCCTTTTAACAAATAAGATATTTTCCTCGAAGGAAATCATTAAAAATTTTACTTAATCCAAGCAAAAAGGGGAGGGGGGGGGCGAAATGAGACCGAGCTTCCCCTCACTTCAAAGGTTAATCGGGCCCTGTATACAGCGCCTTCACTCAATGACACTGATTTAATGGATGAATTTGAATTTTGCAAGCCAAAACATCCCGAAGAATTCAGTTTTCAAAGTATGGCATTAAACAATCTTCTGACGAGGACTGAATACATTATTTGGTTTTGGATTCTCCGGTGGAGTTTAGGGGAAAGGCTGGTACCTAGATTGGAAAAAAAATAAAAAACCCTGAATGATGAAGCTGTAAGATGAAACTCCAGGTATCAGTGTGCTAATAAGCCGGTAAAAGCCTATTTATAACAGTGAACTACAGCCTATCCATTATAGGACGGTTATTGATGTTGAGCCTATCCAATTTGTGAGGATTTTAAATATACATTCCCGAAGAAAAATGTGTTGAAGAGATTTTCGGGGAACAGGATAGGGAGTCCGTCGTGAGTCAATAGGTGGTGAGATTTTACTCGAGCTTATGATAACTCATCTGAAAATTTCGGTGGAAGCATGGGCGCCGGCAGCATAGGGCAAGGGGGCAATGCCCCCCCTCGATTTTTGTATGCAGTGTTTTCCCTTGCTTTTTTGCTCTTTCCAACAGGGTAACCCTACGTTGAAGTAGTCTTTGCCCCCCCCCTGAGTAGTCTTTGCCCCCCTGGAGTAGTCTTGCCCCCCCCTGGGAAATATTCTGCCGGCGCCCATGGGTGGAACGGGTGTATTCCGATACCCCCCCCCTTCACTCGCAACTCAACATGCCGCGACAACTGTTGACCCTTTGGGCTCATCTCACGGCATGGGCCGTGGTGGCCGCAACTTAATTTCGAGCCTCACTACCGGAATTCTAACACGCGTCCATTGCATGTCCCACAGGAACATCCTAATTGAATTGTCCCATTTCCGGCGCTAGCTTATGCGAAGGGAATTTTGTGTATTGAATTGAATAAACAATAGCAACGTGGGGCATGCGTTTCAGTGTGAACAGAGTGAGGCTCTCTTTTTCTAGATAGCTTTCCATTGGGATGATCCGTGTCACTTTATTTTAAGGGAACGTGTAGGAAGTTATAAAAGTTGAGGCCTTCCTTTACTATTTTTTTATACTGAAAGAAATCAAAAAGGGAACACACACATATATATACCGGGTGATTCAAAATAGATGTTAAGGCGATTATTTTTGAAACCGTAAGGGAGCGAAACATGCTTCCCATTAGAAAAGTTCGTCCAATGAAAAGTAGCTTTCACATAGGGCAGGGGTTCCCAAACTTTTTTCCCCGTGGCACCCTTGACAGGCTAAAAACACTTCGCGGCACCCTTGTCAGGCTAAAAACATTTCGGGGCACCCTTCTCAGGCTGAAAACGTTTCGAGGTAGGTTACCTTTGAAGCAATATGAATATGAAGGTTAGAATGAGACAGTTTGGATATATTTTTCATTGTTTCTTTTATGTTTATAGGGCTAGGCTAACTATTAAACTCGCTTGGAAAAAGGAAATATGTAAAATTTTGCCCCTCCCCCAATCTCAGGAAGTTCCTGTAAAGGAGAGGCGACTGGACACTGAACTCTTTCGAACTTGACTGAAATATTTTTGCTTTGCCCACTTCATCATCGCTTTGGCAAACTTTTTGGTGGGATATCGGTTCAGAGGAATTTTTTTTTATTATACTCCCCCAAAATGATTATCTCCACGGCACCCCTGGCATACGCTCGCGGCACCCCGGGGTGCCGCGGCACACAGTTTGGGAACCCCTGAGATAGGGCTTCTTTTTTTACTGGGAGATGTATACCTATTAAAATACGAAATTTAATTTTTAGACGGTCCCTCCTTTCCTACTCTTTATATTTTGAAGAAGGTTTCTCTTGGCCTAAGAAAATGAATCAAACAAACCCCGTGTCTCTTAGTGGAATAGTTTCCGAGATAGATCCATTTGAAAATGTTGGCATGGGTCGCCCAGCCCTAAGGGGATGTCTCCAAAGTGAGAAAAATGTCATTACTTTTCAATTGACGTTCATTTAGGTTCATAGTCACTGGATAGACACAGTGGACTCCTCCAATCCTAATCTAGCTAGAATTTTACTGTAAAGCATGCTTGGCGGTTTCTAGTGAAAGTGACCACACCCTAGTAACCTTTACCATTGTTTTCTCATTCTCTTTAACACTTTAAAATTCCGTCTCTAGAAGCGTGATGTCATGAGTGGATGACCCCTCAAAAGACTCAAGGATCGCTCATTTGATAAATCAGTACCGATCATTTTACGTAAAATTGCACCTGTGAATTTCACACGTTAATTGCTTTTCCCAACAATGGGATCTTTATTTATCTTTTATCCACTCATAGTGGGTCCCCTCAAGTCAAGATTTTTTCACCTGAAAACGGACGCCAACACAGTCGGTAAAGTGACGTAAGTCAGCATTTTCAAAATTAATTTTCTCGCTCACTATTCCACGTAGAGACACGGGATTCGTTTGATTCATTTTCTGAGGCAAAGAGCCACCTTCTTCTCACTATAACGGGTACGAAAGGAGGGATCGTCTAAAAATTAAATTCCATATTTTAATAGGTATAGAACGCCCAGTCAAAAAATGTCCCATCCGAAAGCGACTCTTCATTGGACGAACTTTTCTAACGGGAAGTATGTTCCGATTCCTAACGGTTTAAAAAATAATCGCCTGAACATCTATTTTGAATCACCCGGTATAGTATAAGGGCCGATGCATATAGTTATATAAAGGCTGCAAAAGTGGATCTCGCACCGAGCCGCAAAAAAATCGAGGCTCGGTCCTTTCCGAACAGTCTTTGTAAAGGGAAAATAGTGTTAGAACTTGCCTGTGGCGGAGATACGTCCAACAGTTTGAGAGGGCGGTTGTCGTGTAGATTTTATTTCTGAATAATTGTTGAATGGAACAAGAGCAAGAAAAATACGGCACGCTCGTGAATCGCGATACACTTTCCAACCGAAAGGAAGGGATCTGAAATTGGAAAGTGTTTCGGATTCTTTTTTCCACCCTTCGAACGGAAAGGCTACCCATAAAAGAACAGAACTCGACCTACTTGAATACTTTCTCGTGGCAGCCATGATGCGTCAGCCCCCCTTGCCTAGGGATCCTTGGACAGAATCATTCACTATTTTGCCTGGACGAAAACGAAGCCTTTCCCCCTGCCGAGTTTCAGACAGACCTTCCGATGACAAGACCTCACTCGCCCGTGAGTTTAAAGAAAATGAGGCAGATCTCCTCCCGATCGCCAAGTGAGCTCCATCATTTCGATGATTGGAGACCCACCCTCGTTCGGGCAAGGAATGGAGACGCCAATGCAACGAGCTCCGGAAATGGAGATTTCAATTCTCTTGGAACACAGAAAAGCGTGTGGACAGCGGAGAATACGTTCTCTTCTCGATTTTTCTTTTTTTCCCAGAAGACGATATTGGACCCGTTTTCAAAACAGCGCGGGGATAGCTCATTCTTTCGAACCTTTCAGGACACATTTGGCCAACACCTCCTACATATAGAAAGCCTAACAACTGAAACTTGGACGTCATCGTTAGGCCTTCCAGTAATGACGTCATCACAGTTTTACATTTAAAACTATTTAAAATTTCGGGTGGATGCTACAAATATTAGAAAATATCTTAAATAAAGAATTAAAATTAAAATACCTGTCTCATACAAAATGATTCATTTCGATCTATTTCCTTATCCTATTATCTAATTTGTCACGGTTAAAAACTGCCATTTTTCATAAAATGATATTTTTTATCTCAAATTATTTAAAATACTGTTATTCATGAGTCCATTCACCAGAAACTTTGCATAGTTTTATTTTGTGAAAATAAAACTTTTAAGTGTAGGACAAACGATGACGTCAAAGCTTGGTCACGTAGGAGTTGTTAGGCTTTCTTTATCTAGGAGGTGTTGATTTGGATTGGTCTACAGTTTTAAAAAAAAAAAATCATTTCACTCAATGTAGGAAAATAAATGCCACAGCTCCGGAAGATTTAAAATAGCTGCTCGTAAGAGCACGCACAGGCACGTAGCTGTGGGGAGGGGGGGTGTAACGAAGATATTGGATTGGCTATTGTGTCATTATTAAATTGCGTTCTTACGGTTAGAAATCCAGGTTCGATACACTTAGTTGCAATACAAGATAAAGACATTAGAATGCTTAAAACTATTTTATTTAAAAGAAACTATTGAAGCATTAAGTTATGACAACGGCTGGTGGTGGCTCGGCGAAATAAAAAGTACTTCCTATAAGGACAGTGTAAAGTGATAATAAGATGGAATGAATTAAAAATGACGCCAGCGGGGGAAATGACACATTGGCGCAGAACAACCACTTGGCCGAGATCCATAACGCCCATCCCAGAGCCACCTTAAAACTGAATCCAATAAAAATAAAATGACGGAATCGCGAGCCAGTCATTTTAAAGAGGAGGCGGGGCAACAGAAAAAAACTTACGCCAGCAAGATGCCAAAGAGGGGAAGCAAAAATGTTCGTTTCTATTGCAAACGGACGTTATATCATCTATTTTTAGCAAAACGACTCCACAAGGTCTGGTGAGACAAAAAAACAATCAAGAATAATGCATACGGTGAAAAGCGACTCTACAGATTAAAAGCCGTAGTGAGTGACAGAAAACAGTGAGAAGAGAAATGATTTAGAATACATGATTTTAGATAGACTACATTAAAGAAACACAAATTAAATGATTATTTAATTAGATATGTGATCTTCATCAGAGGGGGGAGGGGGTTTGAGGGCTTCAGCTCCCTGCCCTCGAAGGTTCAAATATCTTTGTTTATATACAAGGCTGATTTAGGGTAGGGCAATAGGGGGCTGCAGCCCCGGGGTGTCCAGAAGAGAGAAGTCCCCGAGGGGTTCGATGACCCCAGTGCCGGCTCGAGCTACCGGCCATTCGGGCAGCTGCCCGGGACAGCAAGTGTTGAGGGGAAAGCACGATATGAATGGAAGGGAGTCGATTTCAAGATTGACCCAAATTCGGACTGTCCCACCTTTCCACAGTTAGGTGCGCCCTCTCTGTAGCTTCTTCACAGTCTACGTTATCTCGCTTTTAGGGACTTCGAATTGTTAAATGAATTTTTCTAAGATTTTTTGAGCAGGGGAATGGAAGTCAATAGGAATTTTATAATCACGAAAATATTTCTCGCTATAACCGGAGTTTGACTCGTTAAAAGCGAGTTATGCTCCCATAGAATGAACACTGCACCAGCCAAGTATTTTCAAGTTAAACAAGTTCCCGGGTTCTTGTTTGATGGGGGGCTCGTTATAAGCGAGATCGACTTATTTAAAGAGGGTGCCCGGGAAGCCAGCTACCTAGAGCGGGCCCTGGACTATCCACAATCTACCTAGTTACACACACTTACCGTATAATTTTAAACTAATATATAGATTCCCGTTCCTAAAAAAAGGCCAAAAATTCTTAGAAAAAGTTTTTTGAGATCACTACTTTTTACTTACCGAATATGTACCCTGTAAGAAAAGTATTGTCATCCTGAAAAAAATCGACTTCGAGATTTGGGTGCATGGACACGTTTTGAGGTCTTCTGAATTCATGGATACTATTTTTACGAGATGTTTGTGTGAACACGATAGCTCCGCAACGGGGAATTCGATGGAGCTCCAATTGGGTATCTATGTTATAAACCACCGTCGCAAGACAGGTGTTAATTTGGGTGTGTGTAGGACGTATAGTTTTCCTACAGGGCTACGACAAAGATTTCTTTTACAGGATGGCCTATGGGGAGACATTCTTGAAAGTGCGCTAACGTTTAAACGGTCCATTCGATGGAGCTCAAATTGGGTATGTTTATTGTAGGTCACCCTCCCGCATCATGTATAGATTTTCCTGTCTATAGGACTTACAGTTTTTTGACAGGGTAACCAATGAGTGTTCTTTTACATTATAGTTTATGGACGGAGATTCTACAAGGTGCGCTAGTGTCTATAGGGTAAATTCGATGGAGCTCAAAATGCGTAATAGGTTATGGTCTCATGACCACCCTAGATTTTGGTGTGTGTAGAGCTGATATTTTGTTCACAGACTTGCAAAAAGTAATTCTTACAAATTACGGCTTAAGGACGCACGTCATTTAAAGTGAGCTAGTGTCTAAAGAGTGCATTCGATCGACATCCAATGAATCGCGTATATTATAGGTCACTATCTAACATACTGCACAAATTTTAGCGAGTGTACCCCCTACCGTTTTTTACGGGGATGCAAAAAAGTAATCTTATACATTGAACCAAAAACTACGATTACTTACAAACATTCTATTTAAAAAAAAGTAAAGGCCTCTGTCAGAGCTTCTTGACCTATCTTCTCCTAAACCGTGGGGATTTTAATTTCGAGAAACTTGTTTCCGAATGCGGAAAACTCCGAGGAACCTGATAAGGTGACTTCAATTTCGAAAATCGAATTATTTTAGAAGATATTCATAAAAAACTGAAAAAATAAAAAAACATAATGGTTGCCAGATTGGGTATAAAATCATTCATTCCTTTGCAACAAAGCCATTCCAATTATGTAGAAATTGTCAACCATGAAGTAGAATGACCTCCATTTTACGCCCAATTAAAAAGTATATGAAATAAGTAACTCAAAATGTTTGACACAAAATGGACCCCTTCAAACAGTCAGTTCGCTTAGACAACAGGAGTTTAGAATGAGCGATGATTCGTTTTTCAAAAACAGAATAACTAATATCTTGAAAATGAAAAATAATTAAAATGCAGGTTATTTTAAAGCCGGTTCGGTCCAGCTGGATTATTGGCTACCAGTAGAAATATTGGGCGGCGTTCACTATGCCATTATAGCAGTTATAGTACACTTTGGATATTGGCCAGCGCGGCGAGAGGGTATCATTCGTGGTGCTAAGTACGCCCATCTGCAAAGAATTATGTAAATGAAAATAGGGATAACGGGAACCTTAAATGAACAGTCATTATAGGTTGTGAGCCTGTGTCCATCGCCCAATCATGAAAAGTCGCCATGGGTGGAAAGCTATCCTACCCGTTCCGTTGTTTTTATCAAAGAAAACATATGAATGAATGTTTTCTTAGAGCTCATTATTAACTATACATATACGCAAGTCGCCCAATTATGAAAATTCTACATAATTGGCTCATACGCAAGGCGTACCATGGGTTTCACATCATTGCAAATAGCGCGAGGTTTCAATTTTTATGTTCCAAGCAACATGCAAGAACCCAGCAATGTGTAGCTCGGTCACATTCTATCGGATCCAACGTTTGGGTTTTGTTTGTTGAAAGGATGTCTTTTTTACGAATAAGTCTTTTTAGGGGCCAAGTGCCTCATACGAAATGCGAGCGATTTATTAAAAAAATGAATTTACAAACATTTTTTTTTTCTAAGCGATCAACACTATGTTCGGTACCAACATAAAAAGGAAAGAAACTTCAGAAGGATAGGAAATGTTATCGTGCATAGTAGGGATGCGACGGATATCCGGCAAGCAGACTTCATCCGGCCTATCCGGCCCATATATCGGATAATGGGTAGTTGCCGGATAATACAAATATCCAGTAATACATCCGGCCTAAAATTATGTACAGAGAAATAACATAAATGAACATATTAAATGTATAAATTCTAAAAACTGCAATAATAAAAAATGCGAAAAAACAAAGTTTTGTGAAAATATTTTATTTTCAGTACTTTTTAGTATGTATTTTTATCATGTATGGAAAAAGGGATAAAACAATAAGTACTTCTATCTATTATCTATCTAAGAATTTGGTTACCTTTTTTCAACCATCCATTGACCCTGCTTATGAGAATAGTGTACTGGCTGTAGTACTGCTGGCTGGTGATAAAATGTCACTCCTCCCCCCCTAATTTTGATAAAGTAAGGAAATGTGTTACATTCGTTTTCGAACAGTTGAATGGAGATGTCTTTCTTTCAAGAAGTGATCTTTTAAGATGTTTATCTAACTCTTGAGGGAGAACATCCATGACATTGTTATTTGTACAACTTTAATTGCAGTCAAATGGATGGTACTCCATTCATGGAAAGAATTCCAAAAGGATTTCTGATTTATGAATGAAATCATTTGAAACGAATGAGAAATGAAGGAAAAAAGTAGTAGCTCAATGGTCTAAGAAAACGAGTGGAAATAAAACAAAGGAGAAGAAAACATATTGCTGCCGGAGAACCGGATATCCGGTGGAAAGTTTGACGGATATTCGGTATCCGGTATCCGGCCAAATGGATATCCGTTGCATCACTAGTGCATAGACAAACAAAATTTCAGCACTACATTAAAATTTAAAAGCTCTGGCTAGTTAATGAATAAATTAATAATAAATTAACTAATATAATTAATGAAAATGCGAATTTTGGTGGAAGGGGGATTTGTTTCAATCCCCTTCCCCAATCTCTCAGAACAATATATAAGAGAGTTTATTAATAACTCAGACAGCGCTTCAAGATTTTCGGCCTATTTCGTTGATGGGTTGTATTTCAAAGTTCAAGGCTTTACATCCGCTCTACGCAGGACACTTACATTATTCGCTCTCTTGTTCTAGTTTGCCGCCGAAAGGGGGTGTATTGGCTTAAGAACCCTTCTTCCACGCCTCGGGTCCCGCGTTCGTATCCCGGCTTGAGCATGGATGTTAACTTGTCCGTCCCTTCATACGGATAACGCTGGCCGCCCACTAGGTGCTCCCATCGTCACGTGGCCAGGAAATCGGGCCTTAGTAGCGGCAAAATGCTTGATGAGCAAGTGCCCTCCCATCCCAACTAGCACACATACGTTGGGTTATTGATGGCACGCGGTTGGCACAAGGTTGTTACGTTGGGCAAACGTTAGATGTCCATATGGAAATGTCGGTATTCTGTTGGCTAAAGGTTGTGATGGCAAACGTTGTTAAACAACCGTTTCGTTGGCCATCGGATGGTTTAATGTTGTGTTGGGCAACCGTTGGTAAACAACCGTTTCGTTGGCCATCGGATGGTTTAATGTTGTGTTGGGCAACCGTAGGTAAAACAACCGTTGGCTATCCGATGGCTGAATGTTGTGTTGGATAACCGTAGCTTAACAACGACCATTGTGCATGCGCAGAGACACACATTCAGGAAACCGGGAAGCGATAGATTCATGTCCGTTCGCCGTTCCGTTTCCGCCATTGCTTGTTATGATGTGTTGATACACTTTTATAAAGTGATTGATAGTTGAAATCTGAAACGAATATTTATCTTTTCAGCTATATTTCTGTGAATTTTATTCGTTGCATAGGTTCGTAGTAATTTGAATCACGATAACTATTATTATTGATGCATTGATTATAGTTCGATTGTCCATAAGCCTAACGATCTTCAAAGTATGTAAACAAACAACTTACTATGCAGCTATGGTAATAAATATATAATAATTGCACAGTGCTTATTAAAAGATGCGTTTTTGGATTACTAAACAATGCTAGACAGCTTAATAATAAAGTTTTATTTGCTCATAGTTGTACAACAGTCGAGAAGGTAAAATTGGACACAATTGTTTTCTCCTAATAAGTTTATTCTGAAAAAAAAAATCAACTTGAACCGTGCTTATATTTTGCAAGATTATGACTAATCCCTACTAGCAATTTTGCTCGGGCCGTCATCGGCTGGCTGCGTGGCCGGTGGTAGCCCGAGGAAAATTGCTAGTAGGGATGAGATTTCAGATTTAGAAGTAGTTATTAAACTAACACTACTTCAATTTTTGAAATCTTGTTGGTTGACAGTGGTTAATCAACAACAAGGATTTAAATTTGTGCATCAAAATTGTTTTGTTGTTAAAGGTATGTATAAAATATTTTACAGTTTTAAGAATTCAGTTATTTTAATACTTTACAAATGTGTTATAGTACTTAACAGTTCATATATATATCTATATTTACCAACTTCATTTTGTTATTTATTTATTATTTTAGAAGAGATTTTTGTATCTACACCTGTTATATGCTACAGGATTCAAATTTTATGGAGAAAAATACATAATCTAAATGCAATCAAATACTCTTTGAGAGTACTGGAAGAAAAAACATTTTTATTGCTTTGGCAAGTCTCTTCTACTGCGTATTTTAGTTGAATGAAAAATATCAGTAGCTCTTAAAGTAATAGGCTGTGACTGAGAGTTCAGGTCCCAGAACTGAAATCAATACTAATTTTTTAAAACTTTTCTACAGACATTCTATTTTTTGCATTAGAGAAAGGATGCGCTATGGAAAAAAAAGTTCTCTCTCTCTCTTTTTTTTTTTTCAAAATTTTGTGCAATGGTAATTATGCGGGACGCGTCGTAACTTTTCCTACGAAAGACTACTAACTAGAACTACGAAATGTCATTGTATTCCATACCAATTTTATTCGGGCAAACTAAAAATTAAGAATCTAAAAAATTACGTAAATTGAAATAAATGTAAAAAATAATAAATAAATATTTTAGTAAAGAATGATTTCTGTGACATTCTTCAGTGACTTTATACTCCTATTGGATTTACCCACATGAATATTAAAAAAAAGAGAGAGAGATTAAGCCTAATTACAAAAGTTTCAATGCAGTAAATTTTCAGAGGTTTTGAGGGACACTTTACAAAAGTAACTGTCAAAGGAGAAGTAGGGATGTGAATCATATTTCAAAAAATAAGCATTCTTTCCTTTAACGTTATATGTTTTTTCTTTTAATTAATTCGAAAAGTTTTTATGATTTTAGTTTGCCTGCCGTCCTGGTTCTCTAAAACTGTAAAGGATAGCTTCTGAAAGGACCTTCTAAATATTTTCCTGCTTCCGATCTCTTCCCCCTCCTTTTTTTTTAAACAGTTCATAAGTTGCACCTGCAATATTAATTTTCCTCATAGTGCAAAATAGGTTAGTTTTCTACGGATTAATATATAATTATAACTTGACAGGTCGTTTACTATTTGAAAGTAACACATTTCTGTTAGTGACGGGACTAAAGTCGGTTTTAAGCAAAAATGTTGGGAGGGGGGGTGTAAAGACAAAATTTTCTGACGATATATACCAATATGCTTTCAAAAATATACACCGATTATCTGACCTCTTGGACGGTTTCCTCCAGATGTAGCATGAATACGCATTAAATCCCCTAAAAGTCCTTCGCCCGAGGCACCCCCGAACCCCAGGCAGATACTTAATGTGCATGTTTGCCTTAAATACACACTACATTACATGATCTGGAATGAAGTTGGCTTGAGGGGACAAAAGGGACTTGTTTACTGGCACAAAAATCACTAAAAGGAAAATCGTAACAAGACTATGTTCATGATATAGTATAACTTATAATAAACTGTCGGCAGAACTGGCAATTTATACACTGAGCATTTTACAGATTGGTGATTAAAGCTGAAATTTCCTGACAGTCCTTTGGCAACTAACGATTTTGTCGACAAAAGTACTTTTTAGGGGGGTGGGGTGTCCGCTCGCCCTCCTCCTAAGCGCACAGAAACCCACTGTTGAGGTGGAAAAATATTTGATGAAAGAAAAAATGTGACTATTGATAATATGCTTCGTTCTACATATCTTCCGTCCCTTAAAACTTATCTGAATCCGTCACTGCATTTGCTGTTAGTAAAATAATTAAAAACTTTAATTTCAATTTAACAGTTTTTCATATATCTATAGAAATGTTATGAAATAGGACATCAATTTGTCAAATATTCGTCAAATATAATTATCCAACATTAATTTTCTGCATTGGCCTAAAATATGAAACTAACTTATAAATGTAACGGTTAACAATTATGATAGCTAAATGTTAAAAATAACCAATTTCCAACAGTTGGATAATAGACTGACAACATACAGATTTTACGCTGTCCCAATGTATACATTTACACGTTAACCCAACGTATGCATTTATACGTTAACATAACGTATGCATTAATACGTTAGCCCAACGTATGCATTCATACGTTAGCCCAACGTATGCATTAATACGTTAGCCCAACGTATGTATTTATACGTTAGCCCAACGGTTGGAAATATGTTGGCAAAACGTCAGAGCATGCGTTGGCCCAACGTAAGAAATAACCAGTTGCCAACCGTTCGATAACCGTAAACCAACGTGTCATTTCAACGTTGCCCCAACGTATACATTCATACGTTGCCCCAACGTATACATTCATACGTTGCCCCAACGTATACATTCATACGTTGCCCCAACGTATGTGTGCTACCTGGGATTGAGGGAAAAAAAATGTTCTAGAGCCACCACCTCCTAGATATAGAAGGCCTGTCATCACTAGGTCCCCTCAAATGACGTCATCCCACATTTATTTTCACAAAGTAAAACTATTCAAAGTGTGTGGTGAATGGACTCCCGCATAAAACCTTTCAATGATTTAGGATAGAAAATTTAATTTTACGACCCATATAGGACATTTTAACTGCCACTCATTATGTGATATGATATAGAAATAGATCCATAATAAATAGTTTTTTATCAGAAAGGTAATTTAATTTTCATCTTCAACTTAAGATAGTTTCTAAAATTTAAATCCTTCACCAGAAATTTTAAATATTTTTACTTTGTGAAAGGAAAACTGTGATAACGTCCTCTTAGAAAACCGAATGATGACGTAAAAGCTTCTGCTCTCAGGCCTTCTAGATCTAGGTTCTTTGAGATTGGGTCCGAGTAAGCGGCTGGTCCGATTAACCGGAATCGACTGTATATACATTTATGTCGACTTATCACTTCCTTTATTTTTTCATTTTTTACGGATAAGAATTTCAAGCAGTGTAAACAAATGTTGCGAAACCTTTGGAAATTCCATGGAAATTTTAGAACTGTGTGAGAGACCCACATATGCGTAAAGGGTCGGGGACCCCGGACGGGCTTAAGGGATTCATCCCCTCAAAGGATTAAATATCCATGTTTATATACAGGCCTGATAGGGCAACAGGGACGGCAACCCCCAGGGTGTCCACAAAAGAGAATTCCCCGAAGGTGTCGATAACCCCAGTGCCGGCTCAAGCTATCCGCAATTCGGACAGCTGCCCAGGGCGGCATGCGTTTAATCAAACCACGATATTAATGGGAGGGAACCAATTTTAAGATTTATCCGCGGTCAAAGAACGGGCGCTAGAAAAAAAAAAAAAAGGGAAAAAAAAAAAAAGATTTCAGCATTCGATACATTTTGTCCAATTAAAATAAGTAATTTCATATTCTTTTTTTATTGTTAAACTGAAATAACATTGTTATCACTTCTGCTGAATTAATTCTAATTTCAAAACTTCAGGCAGACAAAACTGGATATTTTCAAAAAGCTTTTTCAAACGAACGACTTTACTATGCTAGAGCAATTTCCTGAAGTTAAAAAGCGAGGAAAGTGTGGATTTTCATATACAGCGTGGCTATAATTAAACTGCAAGTGTTCAAGGGGTGCTGTAGAGAAAACTACTGAGAATATTCCAGTGAAATTGGGAATCTACACGTTTCAGAACAGGCGCAAGTCAAATATGCAAAAAAAAATCGTCATTTTCACCCGATAGATGGCGCTGTACCATATTTCAAAGCTCACCAGTGGCATATACAACTTCCGAAACCGATAGACAGAGCATAGTGACATTCTAAGAGACATATAAACAATATAAAACATCATTTACAGTTTATCAAAATTCCATACAATTCACTTCAGTCATTAAATTTTTGCAGTAACATGTAATCAAAAATGAACGTAAATTAAGATCACAAATTAAACAATTCATAAAGACGCTTTGGAAAACAATTAAACCATTATTTATTCTCATTGACACTCCTTATTCTACACTTCTCATTAACACTTCCTAATCGTTTCATACGCCGGTATTCTGTCAGAGTAGCTGAATAATGGCTACCATTCTGATAGAATATCTTCACTAACAATGCACGTTCCTTCTTATTCAGAGTCGTGATTGATCAAGACTCAGTGTGGTCTTGGTTTGACACTGTTCGATGGGCTTAAAATTTGCATATAGGACGTCCATAAGCATTGAAACACGATATAGCGCCCTTTATCGGGTGAAAATGGCGGGGTTTTTTTTTAATTGCATAGTTGACTTGCGCATGTTATGAAACGCGTAAATACCAAGTTTCACTGAAATATTCCTGGTAGTTTTCTCTCCAGCACCCCTTAAACACTTGCAGTTTAATTATGGCCACCCTGTATTTAACGTAGTGTTTTTTAAACTTATTTGCTCAAATATGCAATCCGATCGGTTCAATGGTGTGAATGCTTCTTACATTTTCTCGAGTAAAATTTTTTTATGAATCGTGAAATTTGCGAATCTATCTCAACTATGCTTTTAACTTTTCTTCCTAAATAATGCCATTTCCTGAAGTTAAAAATGGAAAAAAGAAAAATTGGTAAAAACCAGAAAAAGTGTGGATTCTGAGATTTTTAGATGAGCGCAGATTGTTTTCTACTTTTTTACATAAATATGAAAAACTTCCAGTCGGTCTCACCAACGGTGTGATTTTTATTATGTTTCGAGCTTTACTTTTTAAAAATTTAATAACGGTAAAAGTTTTGTTAAGGAAAGAAAATAAACTTTCCGAAAAGGAATTGTTACAGAGTGGGTGATCAGCGTAACTGTGTATTGGAATATTTTATGCATATAGCATTTGTTTCAGCCTAAATTAAAGCAGATTTTTAGCCTTGCCTATTCTCACAGATATCCACATTTTCTCTATTTTCCTCCCAGACTGCATCATGGCGAAGACAACAGCAATCTGCAGTCAACAGGCGATATTTACACTAGCATTTCCCCCCCCCCCATCCTACCAGAGGCCTCCCTATGGCAAGGGCTCAGGCTCCCAAAATCAAGAAATGGCAACACTGTCTATAATAGAAATGGTTTAAAGTGTGCCGGTCTGTGCGACACACATCAGAACTAGAAATAAGCGATGGCAAACGCTGTGAGATGAACTCGAAGTTAGTTTTCCTGCATTACCATGCATAATAGCCTAATGCAGCGTTTCTCAACCTGTGAGGCGCGACACCCAAGGGGGGCGCAGAGGGGACGCGAGAAAAACCAAAGAGCAAGTAGTGATGCTTGTTTTTAGATAATTCATTTTATTTATTCTCATTCAAAAATATATCCATTTTCTCTTAAAATATTCATTCAAACTTTACTGATAATATTATTTTGTAGAAAATTCGATTAAATGTTCATTGTTAAAGATTAAAAAACTGAATATATGCTGAAAAATGTGAGGGGGGGCGCCACCGTAAGTTAGCCTTTGTTGGGAGGGGCGAGACGTTAAAAAGGTTGAGAACCGCTGGCCTTATATTTCTCTTCTTTGACGTAATCAAAATTTCCGCTTTATGTGGAATCATCGAGAAATAGATTCTTCTAGAAGCTCTTGTAGCTTCTGAGACATCTATAAATATCGGCATGACAGACTCCCCAGTTCAGTGTGGATCGACCTTCCGATGAGTCCTTGCTTTGTTCTGTGAATTGATTGTATAAAAGCGGTGTTTTCGAGCTTGTTTACAAAGCTGATTTTTAAGTGCTGTGTATAAATTCTTCATTGCAGTGCCTTAAGGGATTGTGTACGATACCCCTTACCTATTCCCACCGAATTTTGCCTGTGGAAGTGTTTTATTTTGCGTGAGAGTTACACGCCATTTGTGAAAGCTTCGATACTGAGTGGATTGTTATAAACGAGCTAAGTATGAATGCTTTTGAGAGGGGCTAAGTATGATTATTTTAGCTATTTAAAGTGTATAATAAGGCAGAATGTTACCCTTTAGCAATCTCTTTTAGGGGGAGGCTGAAGCGCCCTAGCCCCTCCCCTGGATCCGCTACTGTGTACAACTTGTTGTCCAGATTTTTGAACATAGAATCGGGAACATGTCCCCGATTTTGAAACAAAACTGGGGACATTTCTAATTAATGAAATAATTAACAGTAATTTAATTAAAAAAACATTGCAATAAATAAAAATTGACCCCAATTCCTGTTTTACATTTTGGGGACAATTTGAAAAACGTCCTGAAATTGGGGACTGCCCCAGTTTTTTACAGTTTGTCCCCAAAATGTAACAGCCGTTGGAGAAAAATTTTTAATTATAATATATTCTTAATTTTTTAAAATATCAATCATGTTTCCTTCATTTTGCGATTTTTAATAATGTTTTAATTGAATAAATAGAGGTCATTGAATTTATAGGGTAATAAAAGATTGTAGCGTCATCTTTCAGTGGTACATAGTTGTAAGCGGCAAAATCGAAACTGTTAGTAGCGCATGTATTCTTTTGGTTTTGAAAATGTCCCTGGTTTTGAAGTTTTGTTGATTTTCGAACTGTTTGTGTGTGTTAAAATATGAATGATCATGCTGTTTTTTACAGCGATTTTACGCTTGTAAAGCAATTTAAAAGCTTTTAATTTCAGAAAATATTACATTTTATGTTATTGTTCACTTTTGCCTCTGTCATTTTCAATCTTCTGAAAACGCAAGTATTTCCTTTGTATATAGCTGATCTTTATTTAATTGTTATTCTACAGCGCAGTCTTTATTCTAGTAATCTCGATTGTATCATTAGAATGATTATTTTTTCTTTCTCTGTATTATTCTTCCAAAGAACGAAGTTTAGAAAATTAGTTTTTAATAAAGTGATTTTGACGATTTTAAATTTGAAAGTTTACACCACTTTAATAATTAATTCATTATTAATCCATTATCCTCTTTGGTGTTATTTGTTTTTGATAACTTATTATTATAGAAAAACAAAAATGTCATGTAAGCTATTGAATTTTACTAAAGAATAAAATTATTTGCTGTTAAATGTTTATGTACATAAGTTTTTATTGATAATCATCTATATTATGAGTTTAGTTTTTTATTGATTTTTGTAAAATTGGTCTTATCTACTTTAATTAAAGGCATGTAGACATGTAAGATGTTCTGATATGAAGCAAATCGGAGGAGAGTGGGGTTTAATGGGATCAGATTTCTGTATCAATTTTTTTTATGCATAAATGGAGAACTATTGGCTTGATTAAAAAAAACTTAGAAGAGGCAACATTTGTTATTTTTAAAATATAACAACATTTATGCACTATTGTACGACATCAGTCCCCTAGGTTAGGGGTCTATTGGGACCTATTAAAATCATCACAAAAAGTAGGGATGCTAAACATTTCAACTCAAAATGTATTTATTATGTATTCAAATTTGAAAAATTAAAATCGAAAGAAATTAATGTCCATGAACTAAGTAGTTTTCTGATTGTGTGTAGGCTGAGTCAACTTCACTACAATGCTTTTTATTTCAGTCCAGTATTTTTCTTTTTGAGGATAGACAAATTTTTATGAATCGCTTCTTTTTATGAGGTAATGCAGAATTTCTTGAATTTCCTGATTTATTCGAATAACAAATGCTACATTATGATGGAATGTTTTTCACTAAATTTTACTAAGGCAAAATCATTTTCAGATTTGTTCTCTTAAGAACATTTTCTTCGATATGTATAGGAGAAAGAGGGGCACAAATTGCCACTTGTTTTGTAATAATTTTTTTCATTTTTAATTAAAAATAAAAATTAAATACAGAACAATTTTGATAAGTTTTAGCTTTGCATTTTTTTTTCAGAATTTATTCTGTGAAAAAAAAAATAAAAAAATCAAATAGTACTCAAGTTGTCCCAGTGTGCCCCTTTGTGGGGCAAGTAGGAACATAAAACATCAGCTGCAATACGAAATACCACAACCCATAATTATTATCGTTAAATTCAGGTTAAGATATTCAACACAGACTATATAAAAGCAGTTTTCAGAAAATGACAAGACTTAAAAATTGTTATAATAATGAAACATTTAAGAGTTTCAAAGGTACTTACGTATTAACTCGGCGGTCTGCCAAGACGAGCAATTTTTTGCCGAGATAAATGCCGGGCACATGAAATTATTAATGGTTTTGAATACGATTGGCAACAATTTGGCAACTCATTTGACGAAAAAACAGTTTGGCATGAATGACCGCCGGGATAATACGTAAGTACCGTTTCAAAATTCTTTGCTGAATAATGTCAAAAAAATAAAAAATAATAAAGTCACATCAAATAAACAGTAAACTCATGTTTTCAGAAGTTCATTTTATCACGGAATAAGATCCAAAGTCTACTGGAAATAATAATTGTGCCATGTTGTTCTTTCTGTACCTGCACAAATCATAGGTTTACACACCGTGGGGCAGTGTCCCGCTGTATCCCCAAGAAGTTTCTTAAATCCAAACTCAAAAGTATTTATCAATAGAATATAGGTCATTACATGCATGCAATTAAGAAAGCTTTCAATTAAAACAAAGATGTTGATTATTGGATGGTAATTAACACTGCTCAAATCCAAAAAAGTAAAACCTTTCTGATTTATCCACTGGTGATAGTAGAAACAAAAATGGCTGCAACTTCCCAAGAAGATAAATTCTGACAGTAAGTTTCCACAGTGTTGCCATACTGGTTAGCTAAATGATGGAGTTTTTTTTTCTAATTTGAGAGCTTTTGAATCATAGAAAAACATCTATTGTCCCGTTGTGCCCCGTATCCTGCTGCAACCCCCCTTCCTTTCTTTCTGGAAATTCTTCATTATTGGATGATTCATTTCATGCAAAACATATTTTAGAACTTTCTGAAGAAAAAATGTTCTTCCTCTCTCTTAGTATTAGTTTAGGTACTGTTGCCAGGCATCCGGATAAAGCCGGACATAGTTAGGCTTTTGGATTGCTTGTCCAGCCAAACTGAACGGTGTCCGGCTTTTGTTAGGCTTTTGACGGGTGACTTTGACTGATGAGTCATAAAGTACATAAACTGATTTGGCATTCGATGTTATTTATATTTCATTAGAATGGAACAAGATTCATGGTAATAATCAAAAAAGCTTGATTTTACACGCAATTTTTTTGTCGTACCTATTAATACAGAGACAAAATCCTCAATATTGTAGGCTGTCCGGCCTTTTTACCCAAATGTCTGGCCAAACTGCCTGGTCTGTCCGGCTATTGGATTTGGTGACCTGGCAACCCTAAGTTTAGGCATTATTAACCGACAAAAAATGGAGGAGGTTCTCAAGTCGATGGGTATATATATTTTTTTGTTTAATGTATAATCACGCATAACTTTTTACAGAGTAATCCGATTTTGATAATTCTTTTTTTATTAGAAAGGGTATACCCCGAAGTTGATCCCATATAAATTTGGAAACAATATTCCAACCCTAAGGGTAGGAAAACAGGGGATGATTGATTTTTCCCTCACTGATTGTAATGTGTGAACACGCATAACTTTTTACAGAGTAGTCCGATTTGGATAACTCTTTTTTTATTGGATAGGGTATACCTGGAAGTGGGTCACATATAAATTTGGAAAAAAAAAATCCTGCCATAAGGATGGGAAAATAGGGGTGATTTATTATTCACACACAGATTTTAATGCTGAGTTGTGTATTACAAAGTAGACCTCTCTGCATTTCTGATAAAGCTCGTTGATCGTGAGCGACGTGCGGAGAGCGCATTTTTTGGAATGTTAATGTTTATCGCTGGAGATTTCACGTAGCATTGTTAATTTGGGCGTATTTATTGTTCACTCACAGATTTTAATGCAGAGTTGTTTATTACAAAGTAGACATCTCAATCTCTGCATTTCTGCTGAAGCTCGTTCATCGTGAGCGACGTGAAGAGAGTGCATTTTTTGGAATGTTAATGTTTATAGCTGGAGATTTATAGCCACAAAAAATTATGAAATAAAAACTTTTTAACAAAAAAATTAAACCGCTGAAAAACTAAAAAGCAAAAAATAATAAACCTTTTTTAATTAACCTTAATAACTAAGTTCTTAAACGAATGTAAGTATACCTAAGTAATTTTGAGTCAGTGCCAAACAATCAATGAACAAAGATTACTCAATTACCTTAAATTTAAAGAAATAACCAAATCAAATTAACAAGGCAACGTGAAATCTCCAGCGATAAACAGTAACATTCCAAAAAATGCGCTCTCCGCACGTCGCTCACGATCAACGAGCTTTATCAGAAATGCAGAGAGATGTACTTTGTAACACACAACTCAGCATTAAAATCTGTATGTGAACAATAAATTAACCCTGTTAACAATTTAGATTTAGGCAATTTAGTGATCTTTGTTCATTGATTGTTTGGCACCGACTCAAAATTACATAGGTATACTTACATTTGTTTAAGAACTTAGTTATTAAGGTTAATTAAAAAAGGTTTATTATTTTTTGCTTTTTTGTTTTTCGGCGGTTTAATTTTTTTGTTAAAAAGTTTTTATTTTTGAGATCTCTTTTTCAGTATTACTATCTGCCTTACCAGGTGACTTGACAAAAATTCTTGTCATTTCCTTTGTTTCTTCCTTGTTTATGTATAATAAGATATTCAATTCTTTAAAATAAATCATGCATATCACTAACAGTAAATACCTGTGGATCATCCATCCAGCTGTACCATTAAACCTCGTATACTTGTCCCATTAGTCCCTGTCTTCTCATATTATATATTTTTAAATTCTACTTACATATGTTTATCTAACATAAAATAGAATAGTTTTGTTATACTTGAGACCCTTAAAGCCCAAGTGGTGTAACTTCGGTACTTACGTATTATCCCGGCGGTCTGCCAAGACAAGCGATTTTTTTTTTTTTTTTTTGCCAAGAGAAATGTCGGACATATGAAATTATTAATGGTTTTGAATACGATTGGCAACAGTTTCTCAACTCTTTTGATGGAAAAATAGTTTGGCGGGAATGAGCGCTGGGATAATACGTAAGTACCAGAACTTCTATGACCTTAACCCAATAAAACCAAAAAATGGAGTGAGTTCTTCACTTGGACTGAGTTCCCTTATTGGTAGCCTTAAGAATAATTTCATGCAATAATGATTTGCGAATGTCCTTTAAGTATGAAAAATCAAAATGACTATAGTTGAAAAAAACTTTCTTCCACATTTTTATGTCATTTTAAATGGCTGATTTTTTAACTTTACAAGCAGTGTATGGATAGCTAAGAGATGTATTAACTATGTAATTAAAGTTGATATTTTTAAGTTAAAATTTTGAAAAAAAAAACCAGTTGGATTTTTTCAAGTGGGCTTTAAAAAAAAAAAACACCCTGGTTCTTTTAGTTTGAGCAAAATCATCACAACCCTGGTAACATAATGTTTTCTTCAAAATAAAATTTTCAATACAATTTGACCACTGTCCCATGTCTCATTAGCCTCGATTCACCCCTAAATTGAAATAGATAGTATTTACTATATTGCATTGATATTGGATGGGCAAATATTTATTGGTTGGACATTTCTGAAGCTCTACAATCCTAGCTACACTGAAGGCCAAACTGGGCAGGTGGATCCGCTATAAACAAGTTTGGAAAGTAAATTTAGGAATAGCCCAAATTAATTTTTCCATCAAAATATGAGTACAAAAATTTTTAACATTTACTTTTTACAGGAAAGTAAAAATAGATTAATTTAATAAAACAATTGAGTGCATCCATAATATCTGGAACATGTTAGTTTATTTATGTCTGGTTATTTTCTTTTTCATAAGCAGGTATGTTCCTAGCAGAACCAGATGGCCCACTTGGAAAAGCAGTGTGCGCCAGAGTTTAAAGCTGAAGACAGCTTTTTTAATACATTTATTGAACCAGTAAAAGATCAAGGTCCAGTTAAACAATACAAGGAAGAATCTTTGGTATCTGACCGCATAAATGATTCTATAACATATTGTACCCATTATTCTACTGTAAATTGGAATGAAGACTTGCTTACAGAACATTTCCAGTGTATTACACATAATTTAGAGTTCATACCTGGTAAGTAATTGTATTTTACATTCTATATTACTGGTACTTAAAGGTGTACCTCAAATTGAGCGGTCGCCAATCTCCAAATGCGACCCTTTAAAACTTTTTGATGATCTTTTTTTTTTTTTTTTGTGTGTGCCGATCGTCATTGTGGCTGCCAAAAATTTTCGATGTATTCTCAAAAATGAAACATTGTAGGCATTTTTCCTCAGAATCGATTGCGCAATAAATCTTCATAACTTCGTGAACATCTACCATCACATGTGACCCCCGTATGATTCTGGACATTCCAGGCGGCAAGATTTTTGACTGTAATGTTTTCATTTTTTTCAGATATTAAAGTTCTTTCGGTATTTCTAAATGTTTACTCTTTTCTCACTGTTTTCGATTCATATATAATAGTTGCTGAAAGTAAGGATATGTATGTAAATATAAGTATTAAGCATGATTTTATCATTTTTGGTAGAGTAATTTCATAATTTTACAATATTAGCAAATGACTACCATTTTTTGAACTATAACTACCATTTATCATTGCTCTTGGTAGCCATTGCTAGCATTTGAAAATTTTAATTTTGACCTATGTTTAAAGATTTATTGAGCAAAACCTTAGTCAATCATAAAATCAAGAAATAGAGTTCTATTCTAAGTTTATGGATGTGAATTTTTATTATGACAGATTTAGAAAAGAAACTTCAAACTGTAAAATAAATGTATATTAATATGATAAAGAGACAGTTTGAATAGATAATTTCAAGGACTACCAGTACGATTTGAAAAATTCTTTTTACGTTAGATAGCCTGTTTCGTGAGAAAAGCTTTGGGCCAGTGTTTCCCAACTGTTTCACCTGTGCAGACAGGCAATCGATAAGAAAAATATTTCGAGAGCTGGCATTGGCCAAAAATAATAAATGTTACATAAGCATGTATTTTATTTAACAAATCAAGCGTTATACAAGTATAATTTTTAGTTAGAACACTTTTTGCTGCTGATTATATTTTAATGAATTGGATATACATGGAACCACTATGATTAATGCTGAGCCCACTTCATCTCAGGCTATTGAAAAAATTTGTTTAACTTCCCGCCGAGGAATGAACAGGACTGAGGATCAGGGTTAGAAATTAAGATATTAAAGTGAGGTGCCAATGGCACCCAACTATTTTATCTTAGTTGCCAAAATGATCTACTTGGGCGTCATTTTGAAATGATGTAGTGTAGTCATTCAAATATCCAATCATAGCCAAGTACGAATACTCATTAAAGTTTGTTTACTAAATATATACATGTGAAAGTAGGAAAGTAAATATGTAGAATGTTAAATGCTGGAAAATGCTGCTAACGAATTAATAATAATAAAGAATGACTGCAATATTTAAAAAAAAGAAATTTGCTGCAAAATACTGTTCTTTTATAAAATTCTGCATCCTATGCAAGCTCTCTGTGTCATCGATACGTGCAAGGTCCTGTTGCATGCGCCATCGCCAAGCTAAAAAGGCACTGAGCTCTAGCCTTAAAGGGGGAAAAAAAAGGAAACAAGCAAACAAAAGAAATCCAGGAAAAAAAATTATTTTACTTGAAAAAAAAAAAAAATGTAACATTTCATTATATTTATGGTAAAAACAGAGCCTGACTATCACATGGGTAAGCGAGGCACTAGCCTGGGGTCTCAAAATCAGATAAATTACCATAGATAAATGAGATTTCTGATAATAATGACTTATTCCATGTCATTCTGAATAGGTAATAGGGTTTGAAGGGTGATGGGTGATAAACCTTTCGTAAAATTCCAAATGTGTCAAGTATGTTATAGCGATTGCTGTTGATCAGTATGCTTTGCTAAGAATTTTTTTTTTTTAAGTTAGGCATAAAAAAATGACGACCAGGTATTATTTCATGGTCGTCAAACTTAAATTTCTGGGTGCAAAATACGATGAATGACCGCTTATTTCTAACCCTGCTGAGGATGGCTGTGGAAGAGCGGCAGAAATATATTTCCAGAGGACTAAGGTACTCAAATCTATAAGTGTCACTTGTTCAAAAAATAATTAGGGGCCACCCCATTTGTCAATTCGGCAGTGTGTTATTCTGTTTTAAATTTTATGCTTCTTATTTTGGATGTCTCTTTCAGATTATTGGCTTTATGATAAACCAGCTGCTTTGTTCCATTACTTAAATCCAGTGTTGGATTATTTGTGCGCACAATGTGAGGCTGCTGAGTTTCTTCATCCAGTGGATGTAGAGAGGCTGAATATACCCGTAATTATCTTCTCCTCATTACTAAGATATATATATGCTGTTTATGTATATTTAAATGAACTACTTTTGAATTTAAGTTGTAAAAACTTTTGTTTTAAGAACTTGTTTTAAAATTTCCATTCCTTGAAAAATTTCTGAAACAGAAGTTGTGGAAATTTCCTGTAAATCAGTTGTGGACTATTTTAGAAAACGAGTTGCAATAAGCACTTTAAAAAGATGCCAAGCTGAAATATTGGAAAATACATGTATAATTTCTATTCAAAATTTTTAAGAAGTTCTCTATAGCATGAAATTTTTATGATTTTTTTTTTCTGTTATTGTCTGAGAATTTAAATTTGTTAGGTTTCATATGAGATGTCTCTTTAATAAATTCTTCGTGTTACTTTTTAAGTAATCTTTCTATAAAGTTCTATGTTCAGTGTCATTTTTACATTACGCATTTTATTAACTAAATGACATACATCATTAATTATTTTTTGGCTTTAAAGTATTGAAAAGTGTTTAATTAAACCTAGTAGCGGATACAGAATTTTGGATTGGATGAGTCCATTTTAAATTCTGAAACCCAGTTTAACCTTCTGCATGCTGACATGGTTGCAGAGACAGGATGATAAAAATTTCCTGTTCCCAATGTTGTTTCTCAAGAAAGATCTGTTGTTCACTCTGTGCAAATTGTGATAAAAGCAGCCATTCCCTCCTTCAGATAATTGGCCTTGTGTCCCTCCCCCCCCTCACCTCCAAAAAAAAAAAATAAATAAAACCAAGCATACTTCCTTTCAAAAATCTTGGTTAGGAAGCAACATTGGCCACAGAAGGGATTCTTCTATTGTGCCCTTGTAAATAAGAATCCCCTTACTAAAGAAGGACCATGAACTTGTTAACTCTGAGAGGGGTTTTAAGTTGGGTTGCCAACTTTTATACACGGATTTACAGGACTTTTGCGATTAAAATGTGGGACATGGCTAAAAAAAAAGCGGGACTCCACTGACTTATAACAGGAAGGCGAGAAATACAATTAAAACCAGATTTAATTTTTACACTTTATGTAGTTTATTACTTATGACCCTTGTTACTAATTTGACATAATTGAATATTAAACAATCAGGCAAACTAATGAAAAATTAATTATTTAGAGTCTTCCACTTTGTAAACAAAACAAACTGGAACAGCACTATCCTTTGAAATTAAATTAAATAAACTTTTTATTTACTTTCACAAACAAAGCGTTTTTACTTGAGCATTTTAAAAATAATTAAAATAACCCATAAGTAGGTAATCGATAACATAACTTTATAAGAAAAACGTAAAGTCTTAAATCACATCTACTAAGATTATAATATTATATTTATTTAAAAAAAGATGCTCTGAATTCCTTTTACTGAAATCATAATATGACTCGTTTAGAAAAGAAACTTGAAATATACAATCACTTCTGCTGAGATCCTATTTTTTAGGAAAGAAAATGAATGCTTAAAATCTCTTCTCTGAGAGCGTCATAATTTATCAAATTATTAAATCACTTATTGTATTGAAAAAGCGGGACATTAGACGCACCACACACACATCTTTTGCGGGATGCGCTGTCTAAAGTCCCTGTTCTTGTGGGATGGTTGGCAACCCTAGTTTTAAGCTCTGTACTAACCTCTCCTCGTATGCAGCTGCATGAACTTGCTGTAGAGCAAAAAGAACGTTTCATTCCTACCATCGTCCTGAGTTTGACCTCGGTGTGAGTAGTTAAGTTCAATGTAGTTGAAGTATTATGAGTGGTGTGCCTTATTATGCATGTATACATATTTAAGTCTCCGTATGCAATATCGGGTGATGGAATCCTTCACGTGGAACATCGGATGAATTCTTTGCAGATGCATGGCTTACTCTCAACCACTCAAGCTTTTTGACCGTTTCAATCATTTGTCTGATCGACTCTCCCAGCCACCACAACAAAGAAACACATTCATCTTTTTATATTAATCTCTATTCTATTAGTTTAATGTTCTTTCATAAGAAGTGTAAAGTGCTGAGGAAACTGTTCACAAACTAATACTGTGCTTTCATTGCTATTATTATTTTTCAAATGGTGCGCATTTGCTGTCTGTGGGCCACAGACTTGAAGACTGGAAGTGCTGGCCACTTTATTAGGATGCTACCCAATAGGTGAACCAACATGTCCCCTATGAAAGAGTGGACAGTTGAACAACCCGAGCCCATGAGTCAATCCTGAATCCATGATCTTAGGGATGGGTGCACTTCCCACCCTACAATCTGAGGCGATGCTTCTATTCATTGGAGATAATCTAGTATAAATTTTGTTTTTCCATCAAAATTTTGCATACTATTGTTCATTCAAAGAAATAACATTCAATGGAATTTAAAATTAAGATGGTTACAAACAGAAGCGGCCCTAGGGTAAGTGGCACCCCCTGCTAATGTAAAAAAGACGCCCCCTTTTATGCTCTACTTAGTTTTTGAGTTTGAAAGGACGCCCCTTCAAAGCCGCCTCCCCGATGTGATGCTTAACATGTCGGGCCGTCCCTGGTTACAAACACAAGATGGTTAAATGATAAAAACCTACTAAAAGGTACAAATTATTTTTGTCCTATATTAATTTTGAAGAGCATCTGGATATATTGGCCTTTATCAAAAAACGGAAAGGAAAAAAAAGTAAGGAAATCTGAAACACTTTCAGATTTTAAATACGCTCTAAAGGTGTATTATAATCCATGGGTCTTCCCTATTTTCTTTTCTTATTCCATTAAGTTGGAAAGTATATCATTCTTCGTGAGTGTGATTAAGCAAAATTAAAATGGATATTTCTAACATCCTTTTTCTGGATATAATACATTGGAAATAGATAGGAAAAAGCTGCGCAGGAAAATGCACAATTCTAACTAAATAAAAGTTTCAAAAAACTTATTCAGATGAATTCATAATCCAGGTAGCAGATGATAAAATGTCGTTAAATTGCATCAAGCGCTAGTCATTTATTCAAAATCGCATATCAACCATTTTATTTTTCGCCCAATTAAAAAGTTGCACATTTTAGTCTCAGAAAATTTCCAAATCCTATTTTTCTTTTGAGTCTAAAACATTTCATTCCTGCTCTGATTTCATGTACATGATATTTTAATTAAAAAATAACCTTACAAATAATCTAAACAAAAAAATTAGTCATTCTTTTATTTTTACTTCAAGAGACTTCTTTTATTTTTACTTCACGTCTTCTTTTATTTTTAATAATGAACTGAATCATTTAATAAACTTGCTATGGCAACCTAGATATTCTTAATCCTCACTCTTTCCATTACGGGTTACAATTGCGAAATGGTGGAGAACAAAACTGAGCCTTTTGAGGCATTTTTTTTATCGATATCTCCTAAAATAATTCGAATTTAAAAAAAAATCGCTTTCAGGTATGTCGGGACCCATCCTGGAGAATTTCTATATAAAATTTTGTAGGTCTACGAACACCCGTCTAGGAGCTATGTGAGACATAGACAAACTAACTAACATTTTACAGTTTGTTTTATTTATATAGATTGTTATAGTTATTCACATCCTTCTCTATAAAATAAAATCTTGCTAATGAGAACACTAAAAAATATCATATATAAAGATTTAAATTAAGAAATTTGTAATGAACACAGGCATAAGATATGGTGCAGTGTGAATGTAAGGGTTCACATTTCTTCAGCTGCAAAATGTTCCTATTTCTACACAGGCAGGATGTGATGACAGTGCAATTATACTTTTTGGTATCAAGAGGGTTTAGTTATAAATGTAGTGTAATGTTAAAAAGTTCAAAATGTGCAAAACTCGTGAAGTTTACCTATATTCACTTTTAATGAAATGTTGACGAACAGTGATCGTGATAACGCCTCTAGATGCGTATTTCACGCTTTAGAAATTCAGAATACGCCTTAAAAATTTCGGAATGCGTATTTTTATGCACTGCTTTTCCACATAAAATTAGGTATATTTTCATAAATAATTATGATTTGCTGATTTTAAATTTAAAAAATCCAATTATTGCACTAGTTTTTGTTGAACTGACATTTATGTACGTATAGTCAGTTATTATTTATCTGTCAAATGCAATTTAATTATGTATTTGAATATTTAGCATAATTGTTCGTTGTTTTAATGACTCCTTTGGAAAAGAAAATACTCTCTCCAAAAAGGTTAAGGAGTATTTTTACTCTTCTGAAAAAATCCTAGATCGATCACTGTTGACGAATATAGGAGGTAACTGTATCCGTAAACAGAGATACCAACTACTACAGATTCTCCGTAATTTCTATGGATTTTTTTTTTTTTTTTTTTTTTTTTTTGAAAATTTTGTTTACTACAGACTACGGAAAAAGTGTATAGTTTTACAGAAATTTAAATATAAATTGATTTTTTCTATAAAGTTTTTAAGCTGCATTCTTTTAATGATTAAAAAAAAGTCCCAAGAATTATTGGGCAACACACAAAGCCTAAAACCAACTATTATCTGTTAATCCGCCTGGCTTTCTCCGGCTTTAAACTTTTCTCTCTTCTCCTTTTGTTTTCAAGATGCACTACTGCAAAGGCCTGGTAATAGATCCCATTCTGGTAAATTTCTGTTTATTTTTAATTAAGACAAATTTTTGATAGGGTATTGTTAAATGTTTTTTTTTTTTAATAATTTAAAAAAATACTTAAAATTTTGTCTATGTGACTGACTATGGACAAACATCAAAAACTACTAAAAATATTCACAATTGCTACTGAAAAGTCTCATTGAGGGTTGGCATTCTCTGTTATTATGTATTTCATTTTTTATTGCAGTTTAGTTACTTGAATTTATTTGCTGTTGTGTGACTTGTTTTGAAATTATTTCAGGATTATTATGATATTATTAAAAATCCAATGGATTTGTCAACAATAAGAAGAAAACTACACACAGGCCAGTATAAGATTGCATGGAACTTTATAAAAGATATCTGGTTAATGTTTTACAATGCTTGGTCCTACAACAAAAAAACCACACGGGTTTATAAAGACTGTTCAAAGGTGAATATAGCAACTACTTTTTCCCCCTGTTTTTACGTTTTTTGCATAATGTGTGTTTAATTTTCTGATATAAACACAGAATTCGTGCGGATCCTGGAACCGCTAAATTTTGAAATAGTGTCCAATGATTCTCTGATATTTTCAAAGTTGTACGGCTTTTATAAAATACAAAAATAAGTTCTCAAGTGTCTCAAATAGTAGGACATTTTACGACAATTTTTCGAAAGCTCAGAATTTTAGCAATTTAAGGACCCATACAAACCCTGTAAACAAGGTTTTTACACCTTTTAGAAAAACTAAGGAAATTGAAAATAGTATCCTTGGTCACAAGTTGGTATCCAAGTAACCAAAATAATTTCAGTCATTTCCCAAGGGGCAACAGAAAGGAGTCGCAGTATTCTACCCTTACTCAGAAGTTTGATTGAAAACCTACCAGTACTTTTGATATTTTAAAGTATTGGCATTTGGCCAAACACCAAATAAACTAATTGTTTCAGTTGACTAGAGTTAACAAAATTGTAACCTGTGAATGAAGACAACTGAAAATTCCAGCTGGTTTTGTTTTCAAATATTTCTTCCCCCCCCCCCTCTCTAATGCAGGGATGTGCCAGCTGCTCCAATTGCTCCAATTGTGCCAAATCAATCCTGATGTGCCAATCTGCTACAAAAAGATCGTTTTTGGACATTTTTGCTCCAAATTCAGCAAAACTGCTACATTTTTAATTTTTCCACATACGTTGAAAACGTTTGTAAATCTCCCGAATTTTTACAAAAATCATCACACAGTCTAAGCATTCTAATTTCAATATTTCTCTATCGATCTTAAAAGTGAATTGGCATCCCCCTATAGCTTAAGAGTAAAAATTGACTGTTTTAAATTTAAGTTTATATAAATTGGTAATTTTTTGTTACCAAATTTTTTATAAGCCACTCATGGTAGTTAACCCATTTGTGCTCAGATATTTTTGTGACTTTCTACGATTTTTGCTAATACCAGCAATAATAGATAAATTTCTGATGTTACCTTCGTGAGCAAAGGATGATTTCTTTTAAAATCATTATGTGTAAAAATTGAAAGGTCAACATCCTACTGGGTCATGTTAAAATATTTTGTGAGTTGAGGTTCAAGACTTGTGAATAAAGGCTAGGAAATATAAATAACGTTTTCGAATGATAGCGAAAATGCCGCCCCAAAAAAGGGGTGCTAGGCATAAATGGATTAATATAGTTTAGTAAATATTGTCTTTTGATTTAAAATAGATATTTTGTAAAGCAGGGTATAAAATAACCGAATTTTTTATTTATTTCATAAGCTTTTGAATCTCCTTCCTCATTGCCCCCTCCCCCCCCCCTCCAAAAAAAACCTGGTTTTTGTTATTAGCTAATGTTTTTTAAGAACCCACTAATTTTCATTTTTTAGATTGGCATTCTTTAAAGAATTTTTCCTTTCCCTCCAAAAAAAAAAAAAAATTATTGTATTTCAAAATTGACATTCTTGTGCTCCAAAACGGACTTTTTTGTGCTCCAAATTGCTCTAGAAATCTGTTTTTCATGCTCCAAATTGCTCCAGAAATGTCTTTTTTCTTGCTCCACTAATAGCTCCAAAATTTAATTTCAGCTGGCACATTCCTGCTAATGGTAGGTGTGTTGCTATCTAGACATAGGCCACGACTAAGACAGGAAGTGTTGGTCACTTTCTTATTGGGGGCATCCTACAGCTGGGCCTGTGGATGGAAAATTTAACTACCAAGCTGAAGGCGGGAATCAAACCCAGACCCATGATTTTAAAGAATGGTACGCCAACTCTCATTACAATCCGGGCAGCTTTGTTTTCAAATCTGAAGAGATATACAATTGAACCCCGATCTGTCATTCCGTCATTTATTTTTTTCCCATATTGATCGTTTTATTTCTATGATCACAAATTGTATTTAAACAACGTTGACAAAGCCCGCATGTGTCATTTGTCCAAAAAGTCCCTTTTCCGTTATTGTTAGAATTGTTAGAAATTTTTTCTCCTAATCAAAATGAAATTGAAAGTTGAATGGATGAATATCCAAACTACAATGACTTCTCGGTTCAATGATATAAATAAAGAGTGGTTTTTGTGCAGCGGAGGATGTGTATGGTGTGAAATTGGGGTAATATATTTCCCTTTATCCAGACATTGCAACATGCAGTATCCTAAGCATGGAAGAAATGTGTGATGATGCAATTAAGGGGGCCAAGTTGGTCTGAATGCAATAGCATTATTTGAAACTTTATGAGCATTTTTTATTATAAACATAGAAAAGGACCAGAAAAATAATGTAAATCTGTTAAAATGATACGTAACTTGACAAATGACGAATTTTTGGTTCAAAATGAATGATTTAAAAATATAAATATTGCCCAATTTTCTGAAACTTAATTTCTTTTACAACTTTGTAACAAATTAGTATTTATTGGTATACTGTGTACATTGTGTGTATGCATGAGCGTTACTTTCTTCGTATTTTGACTTTAACCTGCTTTCATTGTTTGTTTGTTTTTTCTACACATCGCTTGAAAAAGGATGGATTGAGGTTCTACTGCTTTTAAAAAATCAAAAAGTTAAATAAAATATATTATTATTGAAACATGCATGCATTGTTCATTTGCCAAAAAAAAAAAAAAAAAAAATGGTTAGTGAAGAAAATTTTTAGAGATGTTAGTACATAGTTTTACTCTTCTATTTCAGCTTGCTGACATGTTTAGTTTCGTAATCGATGGGCCTATGAAGGAGCTTGGATATTGCTGTGGACAGCATTACACATTTGATCCCTCCATTCTATACTGTTCTATGAAACAAGATTGTGTCATACCGAAATTTGCATCTTACTGGCATTACAAGAACAAGTACGTGATGGTAACATCTTTGTGTTTTGTATGTTGTTGAAAAATTGAAAAATTATTTTTTGCAATCAGCTGTCACATTTCTTTTCAGAAGAGGTAGGTTAGATTTATTAGAAACGGAAAGTGTGTGGATTCCTTTTCTGTAATGCTTCAGTTCCTTTTTAAAAGGTATTTTCTTGTATCCTTTGGTCAAGGGTGGCCCAATTGGGGTGCATTGTACGATTTCAAGTGGCACATTGCATCCTTGTACTTATTTTGAGACAGATGGCAGACGTCCAAATTATTTTATACTAGTAAATATATATATATATTTTTTTTTTAAATTTGTGATGCCACATTAAAAAGAAGCAATTTATATTCCAAAGTACATTGTTATCCAAATTCAAACCATCATTGATCTAATACTAAATATCAGAAAAATTCTAAAATTGACTTCCTCAAAACAACCCTTTCAATCTCATATTCACATGTTATTACGTACTCTTACCTGAACTAAGCCTGCCCGTATTCCTATTTTCCGACTGTAACTGTGAGCATAAGAAAGTAGAAAAAGTGCTTGAGTTGTATGGCACATCTGAACTTGCCTGTGGAAAAAAAAAAAAATGGTGAGGCTATATAAATGGTTGTCTAACCCTCTATTAGGTACTTCTCCCTGCATTGTATATTATGGGTGGAATTGTGTAACAAACAACTTAATACAAAACATATTCTATCGATCCAATTTTTGCCTATCCCATGGTCTCTTCTCCTTTCCCCTGTTGTGTCTATGATCTCATCTGCTCCTCCAACCCCCTTCAGTTGACACTCATTTAAAATATTTATTCTATTGAACTTTCTCTTCTAAGTCTGTGCCAGTTGTAAGTAAGGGGAAAAAAACTGGCCAGCTACCTTTTCTTTTCTCTTCGTATCTTTTTTGAAAGAACAAAACAGTTATCCATGAACTCGCTTTAAAATATAACCAATATGAATCCATTGTTCAAACCCAACTTATTTGTCATTAAAATTTGTTAAAAATGGATTCGTTTGAATTTGATGTAAAAAAAAAACCAATATTACTTTCTCATACACCTAACATACTTGTGCATTAAGAATCAATTGCATTCACATTTTAGAATTGTTATCCTAGTTTCAAAACGGTTTTTCTGTCCAGATTTATATGAATTTTCTCACATACTCTTATTAAAAAAGAAATTAATGATAAATGGAAAACAAACTTTTTTTTCATTAGTTACAATTTTGAAATAATGTCATTTTCAGTATATTATTGGTTCAAAACTTTTTTTTTTTTTTTTTCTCAAATGTATGTGTGTTCAAAATTAAAATGACAAATTATACTAAAATGTGCACTTTGTTCTTTTCTTTGATATGGATTCAGTCTGTGATATAGTTTTTATAATTCCTTTATTTTTTAACTAGGTATTGCGTGTGTAAGAAGTGCTATGGTGGAACAGCTGGTAAAACTGTGATTTTTCAGAATTCTGGTCAGACTGTGTAAGTATCATGAGTCACTTATTGATCTGCCAGCTATTGAACCTCCGGATGCATTTCCAGAATAATACGAATTGGGGGGGGGGGGGGCATTCAGTAACTGAAAACTTCAGTGTACTCAGTAACTGAAACAGTGTGAATTTGAATTGTTCTAGAAAAATACATGTTATAGGCAAAAGCAAGCTTTTGTCTGGAAGCAAAAAAGTGTACAAAAGAATATTAATAAGTTGGATCAATGTGACAAGCCAAATTTGAAATTGTCTATAATAACTCTAAAAAAAAGGGTCGTAATTTTTTTTTTTTTTTTTTTTTTTTTTTTCCAAATTCCATTAGATAATAACTTGGAACCAATTTTGTGATTCATTCATGTGTAGTAGTTAAACATATTCTGTCGATGATACTGTTTAATAAATATTTATTTTTTGGATGTCAACAAAGAAACAGCCTATAATTTCCAAAATTCAATAATCCCACAACCCTTAGTCCCCAACCTGTGCGGATGAGAGGGAGTGTACTCTATTTCGTTAGCACACATCTCATCTGGGAATTTTACTTTGGAATTTTGTTGACGATTCATTCAGCCTTTAAAAACATTAGTCACATTCCCTGATATTGTTAATGTATACATAAACAGGGTAATTTCATGATTCTTTTAATGCACTATCCAATCCAGCTAGTTTAATTTAATGTCAAATTGAATCATGAAAACAAATATACAGTCGAGAGCCAAAAATCCACCGACCTAAAATCCGCACACCTTCTCTGATGTAAATAATGAAATTCAAAGTCATCTGCCAGTGAGGAAATGGTTCAAAAGTGTCTTGAATCCAGATAAATAGGATGCTGATGATGAAAATTTCGGTAGTAATAATAATAAAATTCATTTGATAAAAGTTTAAAGTTAGGAGAAGAATACTTTAAATTTTTAGAACAGCAAAGTTCTAAAAATTAAAGAATTAATGATAAAAAATTAAATAATTAATGATAATATACAATTTGCAAAAATAAAGAACAGAAAGTAGGGAAAAAATTAAATTTTAAAACAAATCACCATAGAACATGCTTTCAAAATTAGAAAAACAAAATTTTTAAACCATTTGCTTTGCTATTCTTCAAGTAATTTTTTCTCATGCTTTTGTATTTAATGTGAAATACTTTTGACTGTTTTTATTTCATTGTAATTGTATTCTACTTTTTTAAAATCAGAAATGTAATGATTTATCTTTTATGGCCCGAAATCTGCAAAATCCTAAAATCCGCACAAGCCATGGTCCCAAGCTGTGCAGATTTCTGGTTCTCTACTGTATATATATTATTCTGAAATTTCTGTTGATTAACTGTACATTTGTGTGCTTTCCATTTATTTTTTTCACTATGCTGTAAAGCATAACATAGTCCATGAGCGGGCAGTACTGTCTTACTTCTTCTTTTTTGTTGAAAAATGTTCTTCCTTCATTATGATGGAAAGTGCATCATAATCCATGGGTCAATACATATGTCTTTCTTCTTTCGTTATGTCGGAAAGTGTATCATAATCCATGTGTTATTCTATTTGTGCTGAATTTAAGTGATTCAACCCACATAGTCTGTCATGAAAGTAGTACTGTAGCACAAAGATTCAAATAACAAAGTGTGCATCCCGAAACTTAGTGCAATTCTAAATATCTCCTTGAGATGGCACAGTTTGAAACTTTTCGCAAGATGAAAATAAACTACTTTCTACTGCCAAACTGTGGAGGATTTCAATATTTAAATTGAGCATTTCAGACTCCACAGGAATTGTTTTTATTTTTAGACAAGAGCATCCTCTTTTAATTGTCTTAATTATGTTTATATATTGTACTATGTTAAATTTGTCTTAATTAGATTATGAATTTTAAAAATAGAAATGGTTTATTAGAAGATTTGTTATAACACTGGATACAAACACACTGTACCCTATTAATGGAATATTTCGTATATATTCAATGAAAAGTTTTTGTTCTTTTCATCTTTTTCAACAGGGGCCTTACAACTCACTCAGCGATAAGTTATCCTACAAATATACTGTGCAGCATAAGAATCTACCTGAATGTTTTTATATTTTTCTTTTTGTGTTAAAATGTACCGTAATACAGTGGAAAACATTTATTCTTAACATGAGAAATCAGATAATCCAAATTCACGACTGCAGTCTCAATAAAATTCCTTGTTATTTTTTACATTGTTTTTCTTTCAATGCAAAAAAATGTCTTGTGGAAAAATTTTGCATCCAATTTGTATTGGAATCGCAAACTGAATAAAGCAATTGAAGGAATCTCTGCTGTTCATCCACCCCAAGAGCACTCCACTGAAAGCTCTTGTTATAAATGATAAAAATGAATCAAAGTAACATAAAGGATACTTATCGATAGGGTCGCTTTGGGTAGCACAAACCTTTCTTCAGTTTCAAATAAGCTTTCAACTCCACCTGTAGGATGCCTAACTATTTTATGACTCTAAACTTTCTGCTTGTGTGAAACTTTTTGCAAATCAAAGAAGGGCACAGGTTTTGTACCACTCGAAATGATCCTATTGATAAATATTATTACTTTTTATGAGTGTTATTTTACAAAGTTTATAATGAATGTATCAGCAATTTAAATCTAAAAAAGAGATTAAAAAAGTATATAGACTTTGAATGCATTTACTAAAAGTGTCAATTTTAGCAGCTAGTTTAAATTAATAATATTGGATGACACGTGCCTTGTTTTGTTCACATTTGCTTTATGCAAAAAAATGTTTTGGTCCCCCAAATTGCAGGTTAAATGTTTTTCACAGTACTATGTAAAACAATCTGTTTCTTATGCTGATTCATAAATGTAGTTTTTCTTCTTTTATCAGGATGGTGAATAAAACAGATTTTGTCCTTAAATTCAATGACGAATTAAAAGAAGAACCGTGAGTTCATGTTTTTGCTTTCTTTTTTCCTATTTGCTTTCAGCGTGAAGCCAAACTTTGATTTAATGTTTGATTTTTTTTTAAACTTATAATGTGAAATATGAAGTTTCCGTTTTGAATAAACATTAATATCACTTCATTAATTTTTTAAAGTATCATATAGAAAATTTTTAATGTTGCAATTTTGCCAGCGAGTGGTTTATTGACTGGATCACCAGACTTTCAATTCATTAGACCTGGACTCCATATTACCGGAAAATGCGACAGGGGCAGAAAACGAAGTTAAAAATATGGAAATTTTCTGTTTCTGACATGTGCCAGCCAATAGGGATTCGCCTAGATCCAGAGAGGCGATCATCTAAAAAACAAGATGGCGTCCCATTTCGATGCTGAAGTACTTGTGTCTCAGAGATTGGCATGTTCTATTCTTATTGTGTTATAAATTTGCATTCAATAAAAAGAAAAATAAGAAAAAGGAGACTTTCTTAAAACCATCGTTTTTGTATTTAAAATAGTTCTTCCTTTTCATCTACAGTTCGAGGATCTTCATTCAATGAATGCTGTGAAAATTCTATATTTTTCTCTTACTAGGAAAATGTTTTAAACTCAGAATCTGTGTTTAAGTTTTTTTTATTTCATGTGTTCTAATCAAAGTTGTCCTATTCATAAAGTGAATGCTTATTTTAGCGAGAAATTATTCGTTATGCGTGTATTTTTTCATGCTGTTTCAATCATCCAATGTACCGAGCAATAAACGATTTAAAATTAAGATGATAGATGGCACTTGCATCGTAGTATCTGCTAAGGCGTATTATGCTAGAGTGGAGTTGAGTGCCGACAGAAATTCTGTTCTGCGAGAAAGTTCAGCTTTCTGCTAATATGGAGTCCAGGCCTTGCAGTCTGCGACCACCTTTAATACATCAAAATTTTGCTTTTTAGCTGAAGTTTGTAAACTAAACTTTTAATATGAATGATTTAATAACAGTTTAATATTCTTTTTCTTATTTGTACTTATTGAATAAAAAGCAGTTAAGTTATTAACCCCTTCCGTCTCGCTCCCGTGATATTTCGGTCTGGAGAGTTCAAAAGGTATACGCCAGAAAGATTGGAGCAATTCAATTCTTATGCACTTTTTTTTTATATCAAAATGTCCAAAACATTAAAATAGATGTACATATTGAACATTCACTTATTTTCATAAAATATTTTTAAAATAATAATAATTACTTTTGTGATCATTTTTGTGAAAATAATATGACTTCTAAGGGGTTAATGAACTTTGTGATATTTTTGTCATAGCATGTTCGGATGTTTTACTTCTTAAAACATCTTTCACGTGTGTATTATTTATAAATATCACATTTACATATTTTTTAGTGGCGTATGGTTTCAGTCTTCTTGCTTTTTCTCCATTCTCATCTGAATTTTTTCAAGTAATAATTCGCTTATTCTAAATAAAATTAACTACAAATCAGTTGTTTGCTTGAACATGCTTGTTTTCAGATAAAAGCATTGTCTGAAGTTAAATATAGAATGGAGAAGTTAAATAGGGTTTATAGCATATAATGATATAGGACCTGATTGATGGAATCAAAAAGCTCTTGTTAATCAGGTTATACTGCACTGATCAGTATCATTTGTAAGTAATGTCAGTACTTAAATTGCATTATAAAATCACTCAATCTAAACTGTTTGTAGGTTTGTGGAATGCACTAACTGCGGAATAAGGAGGCATAAAATATGCTCACTTTATTATGAAGAGATGTGGACAAAAGGGTATGTAATTTCTTCATAATCCCATTACATTTTATTTGTAAATAAATATTTTATTATTAACCCTATTGCTGCAAGTTCCGCTATTTTCATGGGTGACATTAAAGTTACAAAAATATGTCCAACCTGTGATTTCTATGGGGATTCATTTTTTGTCTCTATTTAAAAGCTCAACTAGCTGCCTTGGGCTACCAGTTTTGAACGTCAATGGCTGCTTCCCAGCCAAAATGTGCAACCTAGAGCACATGCATCGCTTCTCGACTGGCTTGTGCAGCCTACAGCACACGGGCCTCTTCACGACCGAAATTTGCTATCTACGAGCCGTTTGGCTTCGGCAACCAGCTAGTCCGACCACTTCATGTCCTGCCTATGCACCGTACAGGCTACTTTTATACGTATCAGTGAGCAGCCGCATCCGGCGACCAGCTGGTCTGCCGAAAGTGGCGCCTCTTCGCGGCCTAAAAGTGCAACCTACAGGCTACCTGCCTTCGGCGACCACCTGGTCTGCCAACGGGCCGCTTCAAAAAACAAATGTGCAGCCTACTGGCCGCTCGCCTTCGGCAACCAGCTGAAAGAAAGCTCAATAGTTTGTCCGCAATCGTATATTTTTTAAAATTCAATATGCTCTTTCTTTGTGTTTTCTTAGGATATTGGATTCAAGCAAAAGAAATTCTAAAGTTCAGACTTGCTGTTGAAAAACGGCTCCAATTAAAAAAAAAATAAAATCACAGATGTGTAGTCGTTAGGCTGACTGACACAGTTAACAGAGGCACAAAGTCTACCTTACTGGTCGGCAATTTTTTAAAGCAAATTTTCACGGCTTGCCGGCTAGTAATTATAGATTTACAACAAAAACAAAATAAAGGACACCAAATTAACCTAAATAAAAGCTATGATCCAACAATGTTGAAATTCAAATCTGTTAAAGTAAGTTTTCACGAAAACACTACCTTTAAACACCTTTAACATGTTAGAACACTGCAGTTTTTCAACTGAAGAGAGCCAATAGCAACTTTTTAAGTTAAAAAAAAAAAAAAAAAAAAAAAAAAATCTTCCAACAACAATAAATTCAAAATTAAACAAACGCTTATGGATTTACGACAAAAACAGAACAAATGTTCGAAAACAATCTAAATAAAAGTTACGATACAACAACATTGAAATCAAAATCCATCTGGTTAAACGAATTCAAAATAAATGCTTATAAAAAAAACAAAATAAACAATCCAAAACACTCCGGTGAGAGCAAAGAGGGAGAAAAAAAAAAAAAAAGTGACTTCCAAAAACAATAACAATATGTGTTTATGTTCTCATCTCAGAGTGTTGCCAATTTCTAAGAAAGAATTCTTACAAATAGGTGTTTAAGTGTTGTGCAAACAAAATGTTATACATTCTGAATAAATTTGCCCAAAATCTATCAAAATTTTTCAGTTAAGTAGAACTTAAATAAAACTGTTCTTGCATTGCTTGTCACACAAATGGAGTATGACATCATCTAATCGATCTACGCGAAAGATTATGTTCCATGATTTTTTTCAAAGAATCAATTAATGAATCATCTTTGCTTCTCTGTTTACTTTTTCAAGATATGATATCTCGCTAGATAGAGTTGAAAGTAACTGCAAGTTAAAAAAAAATAATAATAATTTTTTAGAGATCTTTTGAACTGTACAAAAAGTTTTTTAGTTAGCGATAAAAATGTTGTTTTTATCAAAATTTCAACATGGCGGCAGATGCACCGGGAGCGATGAGTCGATCCCGGAATTGTTGTGAACAGGACTTTTATTATTTAGATGGTTCATTTCAGCTTTTCTGAGCCATTCTACCATGCCTTGGGTGAAGGTTCGATTCCTAGCTTGGACTTATATATTAAAGCATCCATCCCTTCATTGGGGTTAACTTGATGGCCCTATAATAGAGTGGCATATACCTTGGCCATTGTAATGGCAAAATGCCTAGCCAACTAATACCGGCCCATTGTTAAAAAAAAAAAAAAAAAAAAAACCCTTTTCTGTAGTTTTTTTTTTTTTTTTGGATTCAAGTTTAGTTTATCTGATGAAGTTAGCTGTTCATATCTATGTGAAGTTCAGAATCATGTTTTGCAGACATTTCATGTGCTCTTTTAAAAATTAAAATATGTGCATCACGAAGCATTGTGTGAGAGATAAAAACTGCATTACTGCTGATATTTCCAATATTGATATCGGTTCTGACTTTAGATTGTAGATACACACATACAAGAATATTATTGGTTTAAATGTCATATGTAAACACCTATTTTTTCAGAATCAGCAGAGGTAGATTAATTTTGCTGATGAAGTTGCAGCATTTTGCAAACAATAACTGATTTATGAAGACTATCCATGATCCATGGCTAAAATTCAATAAAATAGATGACATGGAGCATCTCTGAAACACATTTTGAAATCTTTGTACACCAGGTAAAAATCCCAGCATAGAAAAGAGTTTGCTATGCTTCCAAGGCAGATGTGCTTTGTTAAACAGAAACTGGCTATATTTCAAATTTTGCCATTCACAGAAGCAATAGAACTGTGTATAATCCCAAATTTATGAATGCTGTCACATCTCTATCATAAATGAAGTTTATGAAGTTCTTGCTTGATGGTTTTTTGTTTTGTTAAATTGTGTTGAGTCCTCTTAACCTTCAGTTGTTTCCCTGCATAAAATTTCTTGTCTTATGACCCATGTTATTATTTTCAGATATCTTTGTCCAAACTGTGTCACAAATTTAGGAAAAAGAAGGTTGCCTAATGAATTTACCTCTGAAAGTAAGTTAAATACGTCAAAGAAAAAGTGTGAACTGTTCATCGTATGCATTTTTGGCTTCTAGTGTTCATCAGAGTACTTTGTTTATAGAATAATTTTCTGCTTTGTAGATCTTCAGAAAAATAAACTTGATTCCTACATTGAAGAACGTGTGAATAATTATCTTAAAAGGGAAGGCTGTCATTCCAAAGTCATTGTTAGACTTATTTATAATGCCAAAAAGTCATGTTGTGTGAAAAAAGAGGCTGGAATTAAGTATATGCATTTGATGTGCTTCTTATCTTATCATTGAACTATGTAAATTCATAACAGCTCTAGAAAAAAAAAAAAGGCTCACTTGCTCTTTATTAAGCTGTCATTAGTTGTACAGCAAAGTTGCACATACCAATCATTTACGAGTAACATACACTTTAATATGCTATACATAAAGATATGCATAAGTGATCATCTTCATATTTAAAAAGGCATACACTTTATTTTCTAATGGCAACACCTTGTTTTTACTTCATAGTTAAAAAATTTACCTCGTGGTAACCGCAGATACCTGTTTTCAATGTTATACCATTTGTGTTAAGAATGAATGAGTTACGATCTTCCAAAATTTTCCTCGCCCTGTGTTAAATTTTCATAGTTAATTCTGCATTATCTTCATTTTTTTAATGGTAACACCCTATTTTAAATTTATTTACAAAAACCTTAATTACCCTGAACATAAATTTTCACCCATTTTCTGTGATAATTTCACCCATGTTCTGTGATAAGAGATATTGCAAATTCTTTTTTGCATATTTTAAAGAGTTATCTTTAAATTGAGAAAGTGCTTTTTTGGTATATGAAGGGCCTTAATAAGGTAATCTTAAAATTTTTTGTAATCAGAGTATGAGTAATAGTATTCATCATCTCATTTCAAACTGACAATTTAATATTTGTATTTTCAAAATGATTTAAATTTTCATTCAAAGTAATGCATTATAGATTGTTGTGTACAAAACAAATTTTTATTAATAACGTCTAAGGCAGTTTTTTTTTTTGAGTAATTTAGTACTTAAAATAATTATTTTGATTGTTTGTGTTAGTTGTTAATTACATTACGAATCAAAAATATTAATTTAAAAGTATAGTTCAATCAAATTGAAGTATCAGATCATCTTACTTACGATTCATTTACACCGAAAAATATTATCTGTTGATAACATACCTGTTGATAATTTACCTGATGATAATTCAATGTTCTATAATATTAATATTAAAATTGTTAGCACAGTATTACAGAATTCAATATTGCTCTTGTACAGTTCTAACCATTGAATATTTTAGAGTTTTTATAGAGATTTTTCATCTTAATATGACTTACTTTAGTTATAGTTATTGATCTTTAAGTAATAAAACTGGTACTTCTCTAAATGGGCTTACGTTTCTGGAAATATTTTCACACATGCATGTGAACACTTTCTAATTTATTAGAAATTGTTATTGAGTATTTTGAAGGTTCTTTTAGAAAAGTGAACCAAACCTTATGCGAATATCAAAATTACTTAGCAGTAGCCATAGTTGAGAATGATTTCATGTAAAATAGGGAAACAAGTATAGCTAATTTTCGTGTAATAAACATACAGAAAATTAGTCTTGAATGTTATTTTCTAAAAAAGATGATATGTCACTGAAATGGAATTAACCTGACCAAAGGACCATCAAACTTTACAAATCTGTAATTTATTGTGACAAAATTTGCTTTTTTTAATACCTCTAACAACTGCTATTTTTGTACAAAATAAATGTAATTAAATGCATAAATATGTATTTTAAAGATAACTTTTGAAAAATTATAACTTTGTGTACAACCCCTTAACTCATCAAAATAAGGCATTTTAATGAATATAAAATCAACTGCTGAACATAAAAATTTGAAATTTTGCACTGCCCTGTAAAATTATTTTCTGTGTCTATTTCTGTCAAAATTTGGTTAGATTGCTATTCATATTTTTTTCTAATATTACTTTAATTCATATTAATATTTTATAAAAAATTATAATCTATGTATATATAAATACGCTAAGCAAAACCTTTGTGTCCCTTTTGCAGCACGTTGAGCAATATGGAGGAGCGTAAAATTTGGCACAGTTAAAGTTCGTATGGAGGTGGCTGTGCGAATGATAAAATTTTTGTGTAATATGTTCATACACTGTAAAAAAATTAGAGAAGTAAATTCGCGATCAATATTTTGCACCAAGTCGGATGATGGTTCTGTTGTTGTGTCCATTTTGAAATGACAGTATTAAGTTTCAATGATCCTATAGGGTTATTATAGTCCAACAAAATTAGCAAAAAAATAAAATTATTCACCAGTTTAGCAAAAATATTATCAAAATACATCAACAATCAATAGGAGATGAAAACGATATAACATTGTTAATGAGGTGTTTGGAAATATTTCCGACAAAACATACTCTCGGATAACACACTGAAGCCAGTTATTTTAGCACCTAAAAATGATGATTGTACATTTATTAATACTGATATACTTAACTGAATACATGGTGAACTGAAAACATATCATAGCTATGATAAAATAATTTGCCATGATGACAGTAAAATCAATAATTACCCAGTAGAATTTTCGAGTTCTTTGACTGTTAATGGTTTGGATAATTTTCAGTCAACTGATAAAAAGCCAAATAATTCAAACCTGCTCCAATTGCGAAACCTAATGGGAATCACTGAGCATCATTTCCAATAGAGATTTCTTTCATCCGCATTTCTATCTTTTGGAATTTTAATTTAATTCCATATGTTTTTCCCATTTCCATATTTTAAAAAAACGATTAATCCAATAAACATATAAATTTCTTTTCAGTATATTGATACTTTTATACATTGTAATTTGTATATAAGTACTTTTTTGTATAATGATTAGCATTTTCGGCTTTGTTTTGGGGAACAACGATGTTTTAGAAGTAGTCTTTTAATGTCGCGAAGAAAAAAGTGTTGGTGGTATTTATGCCCAGTTAATCGAATCGGCTAATCGTGGATTATATTCATCAGCGTATCATAGTTTGCCCCACATATGTTAGTGTTGAATGTTAATTGCATAGTTTTACTGATCAGAAACTTAAGTAATACAAACGGACTGAAAAATATATTAAACTATTCAACAAACAAAAATTTTAAAATTGGAAGTCATTGACTGAAGATTAAATAGTTACTTGATTTTTGTCTGTAGAATAAAGTTTAGGCAGAGTTGAAGTTCATTTAACTTGAGTTGCACAGTAGAAGTTCTTGTGTTTGAATATGTGTTTTAGACAAGAAAGACAAGTGGGTACCTTTGCTGTAGTTTATTAGAACAAGGATGACTATGGTAGACTTACACAGGTCACATGAGATGATGAAGACACAGCACATTAAACAGCATTCATTTAGTAGCACGAAAAAAACAAGCTTTCTAGAAAACAAGTCGCCAGCGGCGATCTTCTCAGATTCAAAAACACATCACACTGAATCATCTGCATACACCAGCACGGATCCCCGATCCGGTTCTATTTGAATCACTTCAGTCGAACCATACGGTTCATGGCTCAATCTCTTAACACACACACCACAGCAGCTGCGGGAGGAGCTTTCAGAGAGACAGACCGGCGAAAAGTAACTTTGTGATGCCTTTTTATATCTGCCAGTTAGTGCGAGACTACGATAGATATTTGCATAGGGAAAAAAAGAGTTCTTATTTTATGCAAATTAGAAACAGCGCCATCTATCGGCAAGAAATGTAAACTTTTTATTACGGCGTTAAAGATATGACGATGTTTACGCTGCCATTTTCAAATGCTAACAAACTTACGTTTCCACTTAGAAAACTTTTAAAAGAGTTTACAAACGTTTTGTTTTTCACTTTAGCAAGTTTAGGGATAAAATGTCATGAAAATAAAAGGTAAGTAAAGGAATAGTGTTTTTGTTCTAACACGGATGAGGGTCAATTGCACTTGAGCCTACAGCTGTCAATCAAATCGAGGGGCGAATTGCACCGGAATCGATATCTTGCCTTCCCTCAAAAATATGCTACTGCTGGCCCTTTGCGAGACCCAAAAAACATCACTGAGTCCGGCGGTCGCTGTAGGGCCTCTTCGAAAATATGCTACCCCTTGCCCTTTGCGAGACTGCATGGTTCTTCTAGGATTGTCCCCCTCCGTTCCATTTCGCGGCCGTGGATTATATTCATCAGCGCTGCAACTTGCCCTTCTCTACTTTCACTCGGTGCAACTAACCCATTTCCGTACAAAGGAGCCATTAATCAATGGAATAAGAATGCGCTTCAATTTCATGCACCTTAATCTTATTGATTGAGATACTTTAACTGGAACCATATGCGGTATTCAAATTTGGATTCCAGATAAACGGATAATTCGGAGTATGTCCCACGTACAACATATTCCTGAGCTATTTATCTTTCACTTATCTATCAAAAGAAATCAATTTCTAATTATACCTGCATTTGCGATGACAATAAGTAAGCCTCAAGGACAAGTATTTGAAATAATTTGAATATTATTGAGGCAGCCAGTTCTTGAATTGTACGTTGCAGAAAAGTAGTGTTCTATCATTCGATGGTTTGAGATTATATATTATTATTTTATTTAAATTTTATATACTTTGAAAAAGACAGGCAAAATAACTGTGTAGTCTTGACGAAACCTGGCCAGTATAGCTATAAAATAAATAAATAATTAATAAAGTAAATTAAATAAACAGGGAAATGTCAAAAAACGCATTGCTGCCTTTTAAATATATCTTAGCCAAGTTATACCCCATTTCTCCTATCGTTCACATTTTTCAAATAACTGGAATATTAATGAATAATGACGTATTTGTACATGCTCGCAGCTGGTGTAATAGAGCAAAATTAAAAAAATGTTATAAGGAATGATTATTGAGGTATAAGCAATGATTATTTAGAGGTTTAATATATTACAGTCGAATTGCGACCACTAGTAACATTAAATTATAACTGTGCCGTTTAGTTTTAATTGTAGGAATAAAAATCAGCTTCTTAATATCAATGTAAATGAGATATGAATTAAAATGTGAAAAAATATTTTAACATAGGGGTAGGGAAATTTTTAAAGCTCATATTGAAAATTTCTGTCCAATGTTAAGCTAAATTTTTGAGACATGAAAGTGAAGTCTAGGTGTTGCCATTTAAAAAAATAAAGTGGGTGTTTCAATATGAAGATGGCCCCTTTTGCAAGTTATGGGGTTATCAAATTAATGTGTATGTTATTCTTCTGTGTAACTTAACTGTACGACAAAGGATGGATGAATAAAATGCAAGTGGACTTTATTTTCTGGAGCTGTACATGTATCGGATAAGTGTCAATTCAGAAATTCTTCCAAATTTTATATATTTATTTGACTGGCATTCATTTTCTCAGAATTATATGTTTTAGTCAATTTATTCATACAGAGCACCTACAACACTTCTAAATGTCCACTTATGATAGTATCTTCTCTTTGTCTCATATTCCACAGTTGAAAATTTGAGATTCTCTGGGGGGGGGGGGGGTGAATAGTAGTGCTAACTATAAGTTAATGTATCACTCTACATTGGTGCCCTTCCTTCTCTAAGCACCTTCTGTTCAAATTGTTCTACTTTTCTTTGTCTACATGTGACATTCTTTTACCAACATTTGGAACATGAACAACCAAAAAAGACTAGCAGTACTATGGAGTTCAAAGGTCTCTTGCTTACAAACCTGATGTTTTCTGTTGGTTTCTGTTGTAGTGTGAAAATATCTGTTGTTTCTAATGTCCTCTGGTTGACCCTGTAGCACCACCCAATCTGCCAAATAGAACAAAATGAAGCAGTTTCCATTTTATGGAGCTTCAGTGGGAGGAATACCAACTTTGCAGAGTCTCTTCATTTTGAACTCCTTAAAGATGAGACTTAACCCCTCCGCGCTCCAGAGGTATTGCTTCAACAAGGAGGACACTGAAGTTATGACCCATTTTATAGGCACCCGTCCAATGGACTTGAATTGGGATAGATGGCCCTTAATGGGATGTTTGTTGCCGAGAGCGAGATGAACTTTCTAGAGACTGGTAGTCAGAAAAATAACATGTATTCCTGTTGTTTGTGAAGTCCAGAGGTGAAACTTTTCCAGGGTATTTGTGGAAGATGAAAATTGAATACTTTCCCCCAAAATTTTCTACAATACAGTTCAGAGATCACGCTGAAGTCTAATAAAAGTGGGTCACAAAGGCCCCTATGTTGAGAAATATGGGTTTTTGCATGCACAAAAACCATTATGTGTGCATTTTTTTGCATCGCAATCCACAAAATTTGGGTAAATTACTAAAAAATCTGAGTAAATGTGAACCCTGCAGTTTAAATTCATGTCAAAATTATAAATTTCTAATGTACGCCATTAAGACCATAATTAGAATTATTATTGGGTGTAGGCTAATTTATGCGATTCATCCAACACACGCGCCCCTCCTCCCCGTTGCTTCACCCATCTGCAGAAAGTTTTTGACTGTAGGCCCATTTCACTCCTGAATGCATTCTAGCTGACTGCATCTTCTCTGTAGGACGGTGATGAGACACTTCCACTTCATCGAGCCCCACTGGTAGAAAGACCGACTCAGTGAGCTCCTAATTCTAAACTTGTTCTAGATGAGAATCCAACAGCTGGATTGTCACTCCCTGAGGTTTCACTTCAACATAGAGGATATTGGAGCCTCCAGCAGAAATGACTTGCATACAGGCTCACACTGCAGTCCGATCGAGAGGGGTTGTCACTTGCCTACGCTCTGTATCAAGATCAATGCTGCTTGACTATGCATGTTCTTAAGGAAACCTTATTTTCAACTGAGTGGATACAGATCAGGGTGTTTTGCAAAAACACCTGTTAACCCCTTTTCAGTAAAATGATACATGATAACCTGTGAACCAGAGTATTGTGCAATTTTGTATTACTATTATTATTATTTATTGTACACATATAATTAGTTATGAAAGTTTGACAAAGACTGTCATGGAAATCTGGGAACTTTTCCCCCAATTTCTGAACACCCCCCCCCCCCTCTCCCCCTGTTCAGCTGGCTGAGTAACTGCAGAATTACACTTCTTCCTGGGGTACTTTAACAATTTTGAAATGAGTATTGTTCATATTCAAGTACACAATTTTAGGATCGTTAGCAGAAATTTAAAGAAACTGAAACTAGATATTTCAAATACAGTTTAAAGAAAGGCTCTTTATAATTTATTAAAGAGAAGAGTTGCTAATGAACTGATATACTTTGGCATGTAGCCAATGTACCTTCGTGCATATAATTCATGCTTGGTTTATGATTTAAGCTATGTAAGAGAATAGCCTTGTAAAAGTACATTGATCTTTTAACAGTGGAGTAATTGAAACATATTAAGGAAGCAACTCTTTTTATTTGCTGCCTAAATAAAATTTGTATATTTATTCAATAGGTTTGTCGACACTGGCATTTGGCCCAAAGAGTTTCCTTATTCCAGCAAAACTTTATTGGTGTTTCAAGAAATTGAAAGTCATGATGTGTGCATTTTTTCCATGTTTGTTCAAGAATATGATTCTCAGTGTCAACAACCCAACTCGAGGTAAAACTATGAACATCATACTACTACATGCTACATCCTTAATAATCATTTCTCTGAAGATTGAATTTGCTCTTTCAACCACAGCAAAGTATTTTATATTCAACCAAAATGAAAGAGGTGTGGCTCATTAATCAAATTTAATTTTGTGAATAATACACTGAGAAAGCATATCGTTAAAAATAATGAAGCGCGAATGAATGAAATGAAAATTTTTTTCCTCAATTACAATTCAAACTATTCCGAATAATGATCGGTAGAGATCTAATTAGATTAATTTTTATAGTTTCAAGTAGGATGATAATTTCTTTCTACTGTTACTTTTGCTCAGAAAAATCATAAAGGTTTTTTTAATTATTTAATAAGCTATTATTTTATTACCAAACATGTAAGCTTTAAATTTGATTGATTATATAACTTATAAATGTCCACAATTGCAATTATTTACTATTTTAGTTCAAGAATATTCTCAGTTATTCTTCTTGAACATGTTCTCAAAAATGTTTTAGCAGAGAATTATACATTTATGCCTTAAATCTCTTTCCTGTTGTAGGAATTTTTCTTTTATGGCCTGAAAGTCAATAAATAAGACTAGTCGGCAAAAAATAACTTTTTTCCCCCTAACACAAACGAAATTACTGTTTACAGTTAATTTTTAAATGTAGAATTGTGAAAAGCTGTAACGTGTACAGTTCTTGTTATCTGTACTGGAATGTATGACGAAAGCATGTAAAACACACGTTTTGTCAGCCATCTTATTTATTTGTGACTTACTGCAATACTATTTTAATTGATATGCTACATACATATTTTAGACAACATAAAACCATTAAGCATTTCATGAAATGTATCACTTTCTTCTATGTGGTGACAAATCTTTTCTATTTAGAAACCCATCTTTGCTGCTTCTTGATAGGATCTTGAAATCAAGTTTCCATAGATCAACTGTACAAGTGAAATTTCCCCCTGTCTTGTCTCTGAATAAAATAGTTTTTTCCACACTTGAATTTTCTGGAAAGAAAGCCTAATGTGAATGTAAAAAATGATTTTTGGGTGTCTTTCGATACCCTGTGTCTTGGTAGAACTTACGAAGCTCTTCTGTTAGTGTTTTATAACTTTTATCTTGTTTCCTCAAAATCCTTTTACAGAATTCATGAATAATTTCCAAGCTGCTCTTTAATCAAGCTTTCCTTTGAAAACTATGTTATCAAACTATCTATCTCTGTACTAAACTATCATTTTCCTAATTTAAAATTCAATTAAAAATACATTTAACACACAATTTTAAATTTTAGAATAAATTGCTGCTGGAATAAATTTTTTCTTTTTAACTTAAATTTGTCAAATAATATATACATATGTAATTGGAGTGTAGCCAGGGGGATGGATATCAGCATAGATTGACAAAAGTTGTAAAAATCTTAGGAGCCACATATATATTGAATTGTATTGATGGGGGGGGGGGAGAGAGAAAAAGCTAGTTGCACGTGCTACTGGGTTTTATCAAACCCTTTATATGAAGATATATCCCCTCCTGAAATTTTTACATTAGTTAGCAAGAGCTTTCCGATGTGTTACATCATGCAAAAATTTCATTGAATTATACTGTGAATATATTTCCTATCAATGCTCCTGTATCAAATTTACTATAAATGTTTAATTTGTTCATTTTTTTCAGCTAATAATATTTGTTTCCAAGAATAAAGTATTTTTTCGTGTTTTCCTTGAAAATACTCAAAAAAAAAATTGTATTTGCTGAGTTTTTTCTAAAAAAAACCTGGTTTTGTGCCAATCCCGTCCTTTTCACATTATATGAACAGCAAGATGCATAGAGCTTCAATTGTCTTTCATCCACTGACTTCATTTACAACTTATGCAATACACATAAGGAGCTCAATTTTTAACTTGGACACCAGTGCTGCACCAAAAGTAGAGAAAATAAGCTTTTTTTCATTTTTGCATTCAATGAAGAAAGCTTGCCCTCTTAGCTTTTATGTAAAAATTTTATGCAGATTTTAATATAAAGCTCCCACAAATGTAAAACTATTATAGTTTTGCAAAATCTACATGGAAAGCATCCTTTTCAGTATAAACTGTGATATAAAAATACTCAACCACACTTAAAAAAAGAATTTTTATACTGGAAATAAATAGATAATGTGGGGTTTGCACAGTTGCCACGGACAAAGATGCCACATGCAATGCGAAAGTCATGAAAAATGGTAAAAGATTACATTTTCTGTTACACAAAAATGAGATGGGATGGAACTTTTTGCAGCTCTTTAAATAACGATATGAATTAATAAAAATTATAATTTTGTTGTTTATGAACCATTGCAGACTAGTGTTGTTGGAATGTATTTTAGTAACATGCATCTAAAAAAAAAAGTTTTTAATAGTAGTTTATTTATTTTTTTTTATAGGTGTGTCTATATTTCTTACCTTGATAGTGTCAATTTCTTCACCCCAAAAGAATTAAGAACATCAGTCTATCATGAAATACTTTTGGGATACTTGTATCACGTAAAAAATCGTGGGTAAGTTATTGAGTTCCATTTAAAACAGGTTTTACTGTATTATCTTTATTCGGTCTATTCGTGTTTTCTTTTATTTCCTCCATAATTGTCGAAATTCCATGTAGCCAGGAAGGGGGGGGGGGTGTGCTTTTAAATTAAATTAACTCTTTGTGGCTATATGTCTACTTTTAGTCTCAAAAGCATTTTCACCTTTACCAGGGCTTAATTTCTAACAAAAACAGTGCCGTAGCCCTAATATTCTCTAGAGCTCTTTCATACTCAGTGGAGTACTGTAAATGCCCATGACCCTAGCAATACGGGAGTCCATTTTGTTATAATAGTGATAATTCAAATATGTCCCCATGCAATAGGTGGACCTATTTTCATTATTTCACAGAACAAAGATTTTCCCTTTTTAGTTGGGGAATAATGTCAGCTCTTTACAATAAAGAGATTTTTTTTCAGTCTGCTATTGATTAGAACTTGATTGCAATAAGAAGAGAATGGGCACCCTCGATACGTGTTCAATGTAGCTTCAGAGGATTTATTTTCAGCAGGGTTATTATTTCCCCCTAACTTGCTTTGACAAGATATGGCAGTGACTAGCCATTGTTTATCTTTTGTTTAGATGGGAGATTTTATTATTTTTCATGGTATTATATTGAGTGCTGTGTCATTTAGTTTTATTTTTAGTGTTTAGTAATTGCTTTAAGAATTTGTTTGTATGATTGTATTCTTGAGTGAGGAGGGACTCGATCCACTTCATAAAAGTCGAGTGAATAAAGATCTTCAAATATATAACATAAATGTCTACATCTCTGTTAATAATATATATATAGTACATTAAAATAAAGGGTGACATTCAGTTGTTGCCAAACCAGAACAGCATCCGAAAAAGTGGATACCAAAGCGGTTCCAAAATTTTGTGTCGTTATAAAGTATTAAAAATTTTTTTCTCATTGCTTTAAGGTTTCTGAAAGTTTATATATGGGCCTGCCCTCCTAAAGAAGGTGAAGATTACGTGTTCTACTGTCATCCAAAGCAGCAAAAGACTCCCGATACAAAGAAACTGTTAGGTTGGTACAGAGCTATGCTTGAAAAAGCTATCCATGAAAACTTTGTAAAAGATTATAAGGTACTTACTTTATCATCGTGTTAAACTCATTTTTTTCACTCATTTGCAGTTTCTGTAATGATTGAACTTTGATAAAACGGTTTCACCAGTGTCACTTAACTCTAAAATGATGATATATACCCATGCTATTGTACGAGATTGTACTTTATTGTGTTGTGTTTTCATGAATGTCATACTTGCATACTGTACCCTCTCAGTATACAGCGCATTTAGATATATTATTTCTTATATCAAAAATTCTACCACAAAAAATTCAGTGTTCCAAATACTGAATTATGCAAATTAGGAAAAATGACCCCTAAGATTTATAAGACACAGTTGGCATGAAAGAAGATGAGTGAAAAAAGAAAGCCAGTGGATAATCCCTCCCATATCATCAGATAATCTTTAGCCAGTTAAACTTCTATGTAAACTTCAGTGTCAATAATTAAATTTCTATGTTCATTATCTAAGTGATTATCTTTTATTACAAACTTACAGTATTAATTTTATCCTATTTTAAGTGCATGTGCTCATTAAAAGTAAAATTTTATCCTATAACCATCCCTTCTCCTTTTGATAGATCGCTCATTATTCTTGTCTCCCGACACGTGCAGTATGTCGAGGGGTTACTGTATTTTTTAAAGAAAAGATCGTGCAAGGCTAGGGTGATCAGCAAGATCACAAGTTTTATGCACCCTACACTATAGGGTGGTGGTATATAAGCCACTTGAAAGTGGTTTAAACTTTTTTTTCTCTCTATTTTTAATAATAAGTAGTGCAAAAAATGTACCACCAATGGTTCACATAAAAGGTTCACTAAGTTATCACAAAAAGTTTCAGTCATTTTTTCCACAGCCTGTGTGTGACTGGTAAATCAGATATTCTAAAAGCTGTACCCATACTGATATGTTATCTGCAATTTTTTCTGGCTCTTCAAAAGACTTTATGATGAGAGGCTTGTTGATATTGCTTCAGAACCAGTCAATGCAGTCATAGAATTTTGTAGCTCGAAATGGAAGCATCATTCTTTGCATGAAAATAAATAAATGAATGAGGAAACAATTACAGCATTGAATGCTCCTTCACCAATATCAGAGATCTTTCAATCATGAAAATACTTTCATCAAAAGGAATCGAAAACAATAAAAGAAAGAGTCATTTACATTATACTTTGCAAGTTGAGAGCTGTGTGAGAATTGTAAACAACCGAAATAGTTGCTGAAACTGCAATAAAGATATGAAGCCTTGTAGGAAGAAATTCGTTTTTAACAGCAAATTTGCAAAGTAGGAATGAAAAAAAGGGAGGGGATGCCGAAAACTGAATTCAAAGATATATTTTGTTACCTGAAAAAACGTCCTAGTTGTCTCTTCCAATTCTCAGATTGAATGCCACGTAAAGTTCAGCTTTTTTTTAATGTTTCATGCCTGTGTAACATAGAATGAGTCTATACCGCACAATGCATAAACCTTTTTGATCTAGTTGAGGCAACCGTTATTGAAGTAGAAAATTTCTTATTTTTTTTGTTATGTATGTAAAAACTTTATCAGAAAGAATATAAAATTTAAGAGTCATCCAAGTGTAAGTCAAGACATCCTTTTTAAAATTTCAACCATGAACACGGGTCAAAGTGCAAAATAAAGCTTTGGTTTTATATTTATTTATTTTTTTTTTTTGTGTGTGTGTGTGGGACATTTGCTCGCTTTTGTGGAGAGCACACTACAGTTGAGAACCTAAAATCTGCAAAGGTCCGAAATCTGCACAACTTCTCTAATGTAAATACTGAAATTCGAAGTCATCCGCCAGTGATGAAATTGTTTAAAAGTGACTTGAATCTAGATAAATATGATTCTGATGATGAAAACTTGGGTAATAATAATAAAATCCATTTGATAAAAGTTTAAAGTTAAGAGAAGAATACCTTCAATTTTAAGAACAGCAAAGTTCTGTAACAAAACAAGAATTAATGATAATATACAATTTGCAAAAATGAATAAAGAAAAAAAGAAACTGAAAATAGACAAAAATAATATTTTAAAATAAATCACCATAGAACATGCTTTCAAAATTAGAAAAAGGAAATTTTGAAACCATTTGCTTTGCTAGTCTTCATGTAATTTTCTTCTTTTTTCTCCTATACTTTTGTATTTAATGTGAAAATATAAATGAAATACTTTTGACTGTTTTTACTTCATTTTAATTGTATTCTACTTTTTTAAAATCAGAAATATAATGATTTATCTTTTATGGCCCGAAATCTGCAAAATCCTAAAATCCGCACAAGCCATGGTCCCAAGATGTGCGGATTTCTGGCTCTCTACTGTATATGAAACCTTTGTTTTAGCTCATTGGAAATTTCAGTCACTGAGGTCTTATTCATTGAAAATGTCTGGCTTTTACAGCCTCACATTTTTGCTGCTTATGAATTTATGTATTTTTATTTCTTGATGAGTTTTTCTTTTATTTTATTTTGTTCCACAGCATGGAAATGTCATAAACTTATTTAATTCTCTAAATTTTTATTATGTGAAAAATAAGCCTGCATTTCATGTTATTCACTTTAATATTAACACTAGGATTTTATTGAATCAGAATGAAATTTTTTTTTTTTTTCTCCCTTTCTATGTCAGTGATAAAAGAAAATGGATTAGCTTATGAACAATTATGATTTAAAACCTTCTTTCAAAAATTATTTCTAAAGAAGATACTTATTTTAATGGCAAATGCAGTTTGCTGAAGAAAAAGTCATAGTAATTTCCTAGTAAAAATAAAAAAGTATGGGGTGTTTTTAAGACATGTTTGAAAATGTGCACCCAACAAATGCGTAGCAATTTTTTATTCAGCATAAGATTATATTGCCTCGTGTAAATCTTTTATCATTGTGATTTGTTATCCTTTAGGATATTTATACACAGTCTGTGGAAGATGATTTAAAAAATGTCTCTGAATTACCTTATTTTGAAGGTAATTTTTTGCCTGTTACTCTAGAAAGCTTAATTTCAAATCTCGAAGGAAACATGGAAAGTAATGGGTCATGTGAATCAGTGACCAATAGTGCAAAAAGTGAGGAAAAAATTGTTAATGTACGTATCAGTTTTTTTAATATTTTTTTATACTTATCAAATGTATTATTATTTATTGGTGGGTTCTGCTCACTAGCATTTGCTTGGTATATCAAACTCATACTGTAGCTTATTCATTAACAGGTCCCTGTTTATCATTGCCCGTTGTTTTCTAAGTCTTCTCATTTGTATCCATAGCTATAGATTTACTGTAAAAGCAAAATAAATGTCACCAGAACACAAGAATTTCCTGAAGATTAAAAATAAGAAACGTAGAATCAGACTGGATTGTTTTCTGTGTCTACCCCAGATTTACGTGCCCATTCTGGTTCTTCAAACGTTCCTATCAAATTTTCATCAAATCAAATCAATATTTCCAAATTTTCCAGAAGTCTTCCTGAAAATAGTATTTTTTTTTTTTCAGCTCTTCCCACATTTTTGCAAAAATGCAGAACCCCCCCCCCCACACACACACACACTTTTTTTTTCAGTTAAAATGACACCCATTAGATTTCACAGGAAGTTATAATCAAGATTCCACTATTTCAACTTTCTCTATCCTTTCGGAAATGACTTTTTTCTTTTTTTGGAGGGGGGGGGGAGGATAGCAATCCTTTGATTAAATCTCTAATGCAGTAGGATTAAAAACAGACACCTATTTTGTATTTATATATCTAATTTTATAGAAATTTATGATAGTAAAATAATTTATGATTTTGGGGAGTTAAGAGTTGATTTTTAAGATCAAATATATCTAAAATATCTCTATGTGTTTGTGAAAGATTTATTCACTATTATATCATGACACTGACTTTTAACATTCATTTTCTATCAAACATTGTAAAATAGTTATTGAAAATTATAACATGCCTTTTCTCATAGAATGTCCTAAACCTATGACAATAGGTTTCAATGATGCATTTATTGTCTGTTTGTTGCATACATAAAAAATATCTTTTTTGTGATCCTTTGTCTAATACCTTAATTCAAATTTTGCATAGTTAAATTTCAGGGTTTTTCAATTGGACTCACAATTAGGTCATTCAATTGACCACACATTCAAATTTTTAGGGTCATATCCATAAAATGTTCACAATTCTTGCCATAAATGAAAGACTTTAAAAATTATAAGACTGGTTTTAAAATACATTTAAAGTGCATACTCAATCCCACCTGAGTAACTTAAATAAAAGTTATAATCCAAAGCTCCAGCCCTTTTTTCAACACAGGTTCTGGGTTAAGTCAGGGATCCTGCCCCAGAGGGATTACATTATACCAGTACGTCAATCATTAAGGTAATATTTTTTTTTCTGCAAGCTAGAGGGAAACCATGGCCCTTACCTGTCCATTAATATGGTCACCCATGCTTATGAGAAAAATTCTACATGGGCTATTGGGTGGGTGGTACGATAAATACTTTAGTTTATATATGTTTTTTCCAAGTATAATTTATTTATCTTTTTGTGCAGAAGCATCACTTTTTAGGTAAAACAATGGGTTTTAACCTTTTCAGTCCCAGTATTGACGATTGAACTCATAGTAGTCGCGAGTGTTTTTCAGTTACTTTTCGCATTTGAAATATACAGGCATCCATGAAGAATGGCTACACTATTAAAAACAAAAATTTTAATTTATAGTTTTTATGTTCCATAAAGAACAGATAGTTGTAATGAAATGTAAATGGATAAACTCTGTCTAGTACCAGTCGCCTATATCTCAAGATGTCACACCTTCGGATTTCTTATGGGATACATGAAAAGCACTGTTTTTCCATTCGTGACAATGATGAACTGAAAAATCGAATGACAGCCACCATTTTGAGTGTGGACCCTGCAATGGTTTGTAGAACATAGCTAGAAATCTCTTATCGACTCGGATGTGTTGTGCATGTTTAAAGCTGTACACAAGCCCAATGAAAATGTGCAATGAAACATTGTGGGGAAAGAAGAAGCTTTGATATGTTCCATAAGAATATAAAAAAAACATAAATGAATATCTTTGTTATTAATATTTGAAAGTGTAGCTATATTTTTGGACACCCTGTATTTGTAATTGTATTTTGTATGGGATGCAAAGTATAACTTTATATAAAAAATAATTCATTTATTTTGGTGTCTCAACATCTCATTCTGTTTTTAATTTATTCTTCTAGAAATCCAAAAGCAAGAAGTCTGGCACTAAGTTTAAGAAAGTGACAACTAAAACCAAGAGAGGGAAAAAGAGTGTGAAGAGTGCCAAAAACATGAGTTGTTATTCGGTGGGGGATCCTTTAACGGACAGAATTCTGCTGTTCTTGCAGTTCCACAAAGAGGTGCCTATATATGTATCTATATTTTTTATCATTCTTTTGCATACAATCCACTCCAGTTAAAGTGAACTTCTAGGGACTCTTTAGTTTCACACGAAGTTTCCCCTTGTGGAACAAGAAAACGTTACACATTCTTAAAAAATAGTTTTTATGCTCATACTGAATGCCTATTGAGTCAATCAAACGAGTTACTCAATGGTTATGGAAAATATTTATTGAGTCAACCAAACATAGTTTTTTTGCATTTATGGGAATAATTTACATTCCATTCAGCTGGCAAAAAGTGCTTTTGGTTTCAACTTGTAATATTGCCCTGGGAATGGAAAATGGAATTGTCTAAGGTCAAGGGAGAGTCTACCCTTTTTGTTCCCTTTGAAAAGTATCTTTCTTTTGTTAGTCAATGATTTTAATTTATTGTGTCCCAAAATTAAAGTTTCAGATTGTAAGCTCGTTGAAATGAAGCAGCATTTGCACTTGTCCTATATTCTTTCCAATTTTTAGATTGTAACTGGAATCCTGTACAGCGATAAATTGAACATTAAAACGCTTGAAATTTCGTATGTATAGGCAGTGAAACTTCTATGAGTGATCACCTCCATTAAATGACCCCCCTCCTCGAATGGCCCAATTATCGAATGAATTTGTAAGCTCTCTTTGATGTTATATCATGCGTATTGTTCAGTACTAGTACTTCCTCTAGAAGCGATGACACAACCCTTTTTAGGTGACCTGTCCCGGTGCCCTTTCCGAAATGCTTCTTGCATTTCTTTGGGGATAAAATAAACAAAACCCACATTAAAATAAATAAAAACTTTGTGAAAAAAAAACACACATAAAAGGTTACTTCAAGGCGTAACGATCGTTTCGACCGAAAATTCATTCGGTCTGCAGAGCAGAGGGAACTGAAAAAGATGACGGAATGTTTGATGTTTGATGGAAGGGTTTGTCTGACGAAGACCGAACAAATTTTCAGTCGAAATGATCGTTATGCCTGGAAGTAACCTTTTATGTGTGTTTTTGTCACAAAGTTTTTATTTATTTTATCTTTTAACACCCATTTTTTGAGTGTTTATTTTCATAAAACCCACATTCCAAACCAGTCGCTCTGCCATTCCAACCCATATGGACAGCAGGTGTAAGTACATCCTATCTGCCAACTTTTACGGATTTTGGCATTACATGGACTGATGTACAGATAGGATGCGTCATTTTACGGATGGCTCGGCGATTTTCGAAGTTCTCAATTTCTAATCCATCTTTTTCCATCCATTTAGAGACTATTTATTTCCCCTTCAGCATTTCTTTATTTAAATACTCCAATGCCATAAGAGTTAAAAATGGATTCCTATTTTGAATTTAAAATAAAAAAAACTTCATTGAATAGGGCAGGTTCAGATTTTCAGTTTGATCTTTTTACATCTCTTGTGAGTCAATATTTTTCCTTTAGTACTTTTTCATTTAAAACTCCAATGTCGTACAGATAGAAACGGATTCTTATTTTAACTTTAATTTTTGAACCTCCCCCTCCCCTCCCTAATTTTACCAGGTAAGAAAAAAAAAATGCACTAAGTAGAGCAGGTTCAGTTATGAATGAAAATGATTTAATAAAAGTAAAAAATATTTTGGCCAGAAATAAACTTAGTGAACAAGAGGATGCGTGATTAGTACCAAAAAAATAAATAAATTTAGTTTTACTGGTGGGTGATAAAAATTGACTGAAATGAGGACATAATTTTACTGTTGTTCATTTTCTTAGGTTGGCAGGTATGAGTACATGTACACATAATGTACAATCTTGTAGGTTGTGTTGGGGTCACTCTATTGTTTGTGGGAAGATCCAAAAAGCAAATAGATTTTAGTATGGTAAATTCAGATTGCATGAAGAATATCAGGCTCATTAGCTCTTTTGTCAGACGTAAAAAATGGATAGAAAAGTACTCTCAAAGAGGAAAAGAAAAAATGAAACAGTCTGATATTTCTAAATATTTTATTAAAATATTGAGAAATTTCATTGTTACAGTTTCATAAATAGTAAAACAAACACTACTTTTTTGCCTTTTTTTTTCTTCTCCTTCTTGGCTACCAAATGTTTATACATTGAGTAACCACCTCTCTTATCAACCCATTTTTCACGCAATGGAAGGTGATCTCTCCCAAGATGTTTCACTGTTGTTGAAAGATGGCTTCGATCACTTTTGCTAATGTTGTTTAAAAAATGAGATCCATAAGTTTTAAAATCAGTGTTCGAAAACAGCTGAAATGGAAAAGGTTCTTTAGTTTTAGAGAAATAATTAGTTTTTAATTTAAAATTCATCATTTTTCTTTTGAATGCTTTTTGTAGATTCTCATGGGTGGCACCGAACAATTTTTATACAAAATTTCACCAAAATAAGTCGAGCTAGCAGACTACTCTGAAAATCCAATGTATAGTTTAAACACCAGAAGTTTGAACACTTGCATAGAAAATGCTTCTATTTTTTTTTATCCCAGAGACGACTTTTTTCATGTCAATTTTTATTTTGTCAAAATTTTAAGGAACTTTTTTTTTAATTAGGAATTGACTCAAAATCCAATTTTTATTAGTTTAAAATAAAAATCGGAGTCATTGGAACTTTGCAAGTCACATTGTACAAACTTTGTTCAGATCTCATTTTAAAGCGCATCTGCACAGAATAGATAGCACTGCTTGCTCGCAGCGACCACTGTTGACATTAAGGTTTGTCTGGTTGATTTTTCATTGGTGTTCGTAGAGGGCTAGCTCAGTGGGCGCTGTGCTAGATAAATGTAAATTGGGACTCATAATTTGAATTCTCTACAATCAAAATTTCACTCTATCAGGAGTTAACTATAGTTGAAAAATGTATATGATTTTAGCATTTTTTAAAAAATTTTTTACTCAGAAAAAACTGAAATTAATTTTAAAAAACTTTTACTTATTAATATATCTGCTGCAGTTACAAAACATGCGTTCACTGTTTCAAGTTTTGTAAAAAAAATAAATGCAGTAGTTGATTCTTCAATTGACAGGAAGAAAATTTTCAATAGGCTATTTATGAACTTATTGATTCATCATGCATGATTTATTTAAAAAACAATGAAAGAAAAGGAAATTAAAAAATTGTGTGAATCTCGTCTTGTGAGTCGATTGTGTAAAGTCTCAAAATCCTTATTTATTATATTACCACGATCCTCCATTACCTAAGAAATTAATAAAATAAATAAACAGCTCTTCAAATATTTTAACATAATATGTGTTTAAAGTAACAATATTTGACACAAACTGGAATTCAAAAAAGGTAATTTAATGTATTTGTTATCATTGACTAAATTGTAATTGCCAGTAATAATAAGCTTATGGTATAGTTTTAAATAATCTTTATAAGTTGGATCATTGCATCTTGTATACATGCAAGTACAATTGTCTATGTTTAGAAAATTCTTGGCTAATTATAAATAAAAACACTTCAACCATCTGCTAGGCTAGATCTTTTTATATTAAGATTTTTACTGATAAAAAATTATGAACCACATCTGTGTGATTCCACCTCCTCTGTTGTGTAAAGTTATTTTGAAATTTAATCAAGTAAAGTTTACCTCTTTGTTAATGTCGAGCCCCATATCAAGAGGATGAGCTTGAGATTCAGCACCCTCAAAGGTTTCTTTCGGTGCAACAGATTTTTCACCGGGTCCGGGCCCGTCCATTCTATCAGCAGTCTTTGATGCTGCACGATCACCACCATCAGCTTTAATTTTTCTTCTCGAAGAAAGATAAAAACATTTCACTTGGGGTTTTCTTTCTTTTTAAACTGGACGAATTCATGATCGTAATAAACAAAGAACCCAAAACTTAAACTTCTGCTTAAAAATTAAAGGCATCCAACTTAAGTGAATCCACTGAACCATTCAAAATTTCGTTATACCACATCTAAGCCCCCAGCAGACCCTCTTTTTTATTGTTTGTTGTGTGTGTGTATGGTGTATATTCACTATTTGAATACTGTGGCTTGTTTATCTCAAGAAAAGAAGAGTGGTGTGCTTGAAGACTACAATATAGGCAATATATTTTCTTTTTTCCTTCATGAGATTTTTGTTATCAGCTAATTGTAGCATGAATTGATTCTTTCGGAGGATATTCGGTTCAGTATACAACCGTTCCTTTGCGCTACAAGGGTGCGCCCCTTTACATTGTCCGATTTGCCCATCCTAGCCCCACAAATTCCCTATCAGAGACACGACTGGAGATTTATTGCCTAAGGAGTCTCTATGACGGTGCTTGCTGGAAGCCTTTGATAATTTTATCTTGCGTCCTCCTTTTGTGTGTTGGATCATTAAAAATGAGAAAACGTTTACATTATATTTTACTGAAAACAAGTATTTTTATCGTAGGTGCACACAAGTGAGCACACGCAAAACATTCGGCGGCAGGGATTAAGCTATGGTTATTTTTTTTTATTTTTTTTTTCAAAATGCGAGAGGAAGTCTCCAAAATGTGAACGAAATAGAATCCACTTTCGCTAAAGTGCTCTGCTCTGCGAAATTCTTGCATCCTCCCAAATGTGACCCCTTTCCCCAACTTCCTTGTGCAGTGCACTTGTTTAGAAATTCAGAAAGTAGACTGTGAAAAATGTTTTAGTGCCTTGAACCTCATTAAACTCACATTAAATGGAATTAAATTAAGTCATGTTAACAACCTTCTCATGATAAAAATGAAAGGCCCCAGATAGGAAAACTTTTAATTTTGACAAAGCTTTCCAAAAGTGGGAAAGTTTAAAACAAAGGAAAATTTTGAGTTCTAAACCTAAGTATTTTAAATAAGAATAAATTTTATTGTTTGTCTGGAAATTGTATTCACTCTTTTTGTCGTTTGTTTTCATTTATATTTTTTCAAGCTGCTTAAAAATGCTGTTATTATCAACTTTTAAGTGTAAAATGCTATTTTAGCATTTCGCTAAAGCTTCCTTCTTTATTTTCTCTTTTTGCTAAAGGTTTTTTTTCTCTAGCTTAAACCTTGATCGGATGCCTAGAATTCCAGTTACTTTTAGCAAGTTATATAGGGAATTCCAGATGGGGGGTGGGGGGTTAACAAATAGGAAAATTGCACTAAAAATTATGTCCAAGCATTCCAATTTAAATCTTTTCCCTTACATCTTTGAAAGAATTATTATTTCTTTAGCATTCCTTTGTTTAAATCTCCAGTGTCGTAGGATTAAAAATTGACCTTTATTTTTGTAGTTGATTTTTTTACAGATTTATGATGAATGTTTTTTTTTTTTTCCCCCAAGTTGAATTTGATTTTTAAGATCAAGTTTACATAAATCTGTTTATGTTTGTGAAACATTTATTAGCAACGTTTAATGAAAATTATAACATACTATTTCTCAAATTTAAAAGGGCAGATAATATAAATATTACCAATTAAAATGAATGAAAAATTCTCTAAATAAGGCCACAATCTGCCCAGAGTCATCCTTAATTTTTAATTTTTTTTTTTTATGTTTGTGGTGAATGTTTAATTATTAATATTAGATCTATTACTAAATTTTTGACAAATTGCTTATTTTGACAATTGATTATGCTTGCAACAATTAAAGCAACTCTATTTTTGCCACACACTTTTCAGGTTTTTTTTAAGAAGTTCCTCAATGCCCTGCCCCTGAAATAAACATCTCCGATTAGAAATAAAAAGTCTGGCACTGTCATTTATTATGTTACTTGAGAACAAATAATTCTGGATTTAAGCTATAAATTCTTTTAATCTGTGATCTTAAGTGTGTTATTTTTGAATGCTCAAATGTGAAAATATCACGGACACAAGAAATAATTACCCCGTGATTTTTTAGGATTGAGAAAATGGAAATCTGGCTTACGGCCCATTATCTATGCAGGGTCTTAACCCGTATTTATGCAAAATTTTGGGAAAAAACCACAGAAAACTCCAAACGGTTAGGTCGGCGGATGCAACGCGGTTTCGAACCAGGCACCTTCCGTCTCCGAGTTCAAAGCGCTAGCTCTATGCCACTGGTGGGGTTTTAGAGAGAGGAGATTAAATATTGACTGAATAGTATAGTTGTAGTGTGTGCTTCTAAAAGACATACTGAGTCGAATGTCCCTTTATTATTTTTATGTCCTATTACTTTTGTGTGTGTTTTAAAACTTTTTTATATGATTTTGATTTCAGGTGTTTTTTATTATTCATCTTAATCATGGGCCTGAGGTACCCACTGCAGCAGATCCTGATCCAACTATTTCATCGGACGTGATGTGTACGAGAGAAACATTTCTAGAGTTTTGCAGAGTCAATGATCACGAGTTTTCTTCCTTAAGACGGGCCACCTATTCGACTATGGTTCTTCTGTATGAGCTACACAAAGAATCTTTGGTTGAGATCACTTGTAACCTATGTAAAAATATCCTGAAAACGGGATTTCACTGCACAATTTGTCAGGTAGATTGCCTCTAACTTGCACAAATCTTCATTAGTATTCAGTCAGATTTTTCTTCACCATAGCTATTGTCAGAACCCTTTAACAAAAAAAAGTGCATGTTCAGTCATATTTTTTTATCATGTGGACCCATTTTGATTCTTTTTTTTATTAGAATGCGGTTACCTCAAGACTTAGGAGTGTCCCCATGACAATTTGGACAAGTTCTAGTGATGATGGTAGCATTCAAAAAAATTGGGGGAAAACAAGTTCTCTCTACATTTGATAAACAATTGCCAAACCTTACTGTTATTCAATTGGAATATTTATCTGTGTATTTTATTTTACAGACATGCTACAGTTCTTCAGAAAAAAAGACTGAAAAATTTGAGAAATCGTTGCTTAAAGAAACTAAAATCTATAATCCTACCAAAATCACATAGCTTTTAAGAGATTTTTATAAACAAATATAACACTTTATTATTTCAAAACATCAGACTGGCTGTGTAAACTAGTTATATGAATTTCAAATTTTAATAACTATAAGAATATATTTATAGAAGAAAACTACGCAATAAGAAAGCACACTCTTCTCAAACAAAATATATTTAATTTGAAAGTTACAATTTCAAGGTTGTTAAAGTTAAAATAAAATCACATTTGGATTCAGTTAAAACTTATTTTAATTTTAAATTATAACTAAAATTTAAGACTATATTTCTAGTAGAAAATAGGACACTTAGCAAAGTTTTAAGATAAGAAGCTTTTTTAGTTGCAATAGTGCAGCAGAAGTTCTGTAGCACTTCTTTAGTGAGACAAAATTGCAAGTTTTTTTATTGTTCTAATGAGGCCATTTAAAAAAAAGTCCGGTAATATAATGCTTAGTTCGAATATGTTTTCAGTCGGCAAGTAGCATGTCTGATTTTTATGTATGTTTGGTAATAATTCTTTAGCACAAGATTTGGTTTCGATGATTCGTTTTTTATTGCAAAGGAGATATCTTTGGAGTGGCTCAAGTTCTGCCGATATAATCAATGAGAAAATAACGGAACTTAAATTCTTATAAGCAAATAAACGAGACTCAGGCAAATCTCTTGGGGTATCGGAATGTTTGAGTTTTATAACTGTTAGTAATCGTAGAGGGGGAAAATGTAGCAAATTTAATAAGATAATTATAAATTGTATTTCATTTTAACTAACACTGCTTTTGTTGAGTGAGCCTATTGCTCCTGAAACTTGGAAATTGGATGGACACTGTTTAGATCTGAACATAGGTTGCAATTTATGCGCAATTTGTATCTAGCACCTTCTGTGAAGATGTAAAATGCAGTGATTAGAGGGATTGCTTATCCATTGGTGTAACTGGGTTGGCTTTTTAAATATTTCTAAGGTGGGCTAAAGCCCACCCCAGGGGCTCCATCTCCTATTCTTGCTATAGAAAATCTAAGTTTTCTAGAGTGGACTAAAATCTTTCTAGCAATGCCTTAACCCACCCTAGGCCCTACCGAGTTACGCCAATGTGCATGTCTAGTGAACAGTGAACTCTCTTGATTTCATGAACAGTGAAATCAAAAGAGCATTTTTTGCAAAAATTTTATAAACTCGAGATTTTTGGTCTACCCTCCCCAATTGTGTCCCTCGGGTGTGCTTGTCAGTGCAACTGAAATGAGACTTTTGCAGGGCAGCCACAAGCAACTGAAATGCGATGATTTGCTACTATTTTCAACAAAAAGCAACTGTGTCCACTTTTTTTTTTTTTTTTAAAGGCCTAAATGCGATTATTTTTTGGAAAAAGTGCAACTTTTCTGATCACAGAGAACAATTTTATATCGGAGATTTTAAATCACAAGGTTCAAACACAATTGCGATCAGCCATTGTGGGAAATGTAAATAAAATGTATTAATTTGTTCGATAGGTGCCTTACGTATATCAGTCATACTTGCCAACTTTTATGCTTTTGGCCTAAAACCTATGCCTTTTTCACAGATTTTTACAATTTTACTCGAAATTCCCATTTTTTAAACACTTTTTAACAAGATTTTTTTAAAACAATCGTGGCTCATATTTTGTTTAAAAAAATCTTAATAATGAGTCAGTGTTTTCTTCATGATATGTTTTAGCTTATGCAGTTCCAGCTAATAAGAATAGATTTTGTAGTTGCCCTATGCTTTTGAAAAGACTACTCCAATGGCCATCTATTATAAAAGCATTATTATCCCACATGCTCATAAACTGACGGTTTAGCAGGGTACTATTTTTGGATGAAGGACACTATTTTGGATTCTATTTTCCATGTATACGGCTACTAAAGCCTTTTCAACACTGATAAGCAGTAGCAGTCCTGCCTTTGATACTAAATTAAGAATTAGGTAAGGTAGGTTACTTTTTTGGTTAAGAAGGCGAAATCTTCAACTATACTCGGGGCAAACCTTACCTGATAACAGAGAAGGCTAGAGGAGCCTTTTCACTACTTTCCGAATGTATCACTCCGACACTCGTTTCTCTTTCCCATTATTTGGCTGCCAATATCGCAAGGTGAATCTGCATTTCTGATTCCCGCCAGCACGAAAGAGGTCTATCATGGGTCAAGCGTCTGGGAAGGCATTACATCTAATTTCTGAATTTCGTAATCCTTTTAATTATTGAATTCAAATAAGACAAATATGCAATTATTTTATAACATACACTTTATTTTAGCACTTAATAGTTGATAAATGTCTTAGTTCTGTAAAAAGCAGGGCAAACGGAAAGAACTATTTGAAAGCGGCAGAATCACACGGTCTGCAGCATTCCCTCCATTATCAGGTTAGGTGTGCCCCGAGTATATGTGACAATTTATTCTTTACCTCAGATGGCTAAATTGGCGATTGGGAAAAAAAGCAAATTTTGCCTTTGTAGTTTCTCTTTCTTAAACACTATCTGAGTGACTCCTACAAGCCTCCTTACAACTGTCTTTTTGCTCAACAAACACTGATTAGGTCATCCTGATACATTTTTGTACTCAAAGTATATGAATGTTAGAGTACTAGAAAATAAGCTATAAACAAGATTTTTTTAAAATTGATTGTTTAATTCTGTTCTTTTTCTACTTTATGTCGCTAGAAAATGTAGAAGTATTCAATCAGTGTGTGATCCTATATGTAAGAGAGAACAAGAAAGTACAAAGAACAGTTAATTTTAATTCATCTTCTGCCTTTTTTTTTATGTTACAATGTCAATAACTATGGAGAAAAAGCTACTGTTTTGGCTACTAAAATTAACAAAAAAAAGGGGTGCTAACTGCTCATTTCGGTGAATAAGTTTTATGTATGAAATTTTTACTTCCTTGTACGTAGTATAAGGAAGTAATGTGATCCCGAAAAATTTTGGGGGCCAAATTTCGACAAAAAAACCGATTTTGACTACCTCTAAATTTAATTTTAAGAATTTTTTCGATGCATCTCATCGTAGGCTAGCATGCACGATCCTATTAATGCGTCTGCAACTCATTTTGACCAGCGGCGAGTCTATTGTGGTCAGTTTTTCCATGCCGTCTGTACGTACGTACGTATGTTCGTACGTACGTACGTATGTATGTAACTCGCATATCTCAAAAACTATTGGTCGTAAAATGTTGAGATTTGATATTTAGGATTGTTCTATGATCTAGGTGTGCACCTCCCCTTTTGGTCGCAATCGAATGTATAGTTTATGTACAGGACCGCCCAAAAGATTCTAAATACATTACGCTCTATGGGCCGAAATTCATTAAACTCGCCTAACTCAAAAACTATTAGGCGTAGAATGTCGAAACTTCATATTTTGGATAGTTGTAACATCTTGTTGTGCACCTCCCCTATTGGTTCCATTCGACTAGATAGTTTATCTACAGGACCGCCCAAAACATTCGAAATACATTACGCTCAATGGGCCGAAATTCATTAAACTCGCATATCTCAAAAACTATTAGGCGTAGAATGTTGAAACTTTATATTTAGGATTATTGTAACATCTAGTTGTGCACCTCCCCTTTCGGTTCCATTCGACTGGACAGTTTATCTACAGAACCGCCTAAAAGATTCGAAATACATTACGCTCTATGGGCCGACATTCATCAAAGCGTTTTTTTAGAGGTTTTGGGCTATTTCGAACGACTCAGGAGTGATATATGCTGTAAAGAGTTAGAAAATGAATTTCTCCATTGAAAAAAGTGTCTTTATCATTTACAGTTCTGCTACAGGAACACCCAAAAGATTTTTATGTTTTAAAATTTTCCTGAGCCAGTTATCACTATTATTGGAAAAAGTTAGGAAAATAGAAAATAGTTCAGGAAAGTGTAGACAAAGGCTGGAAAATGCAAGATGCAACTGGAAAATTCTCCCAAAAGAATAAATTTCTCTCTGTATAAAAATTTCTTGTCGGGTTTCCTTCTTTTTTCCTTCTTCAGACTCCAAAGATCAAGAAATGCTGATGAAGATGATTTATGCTTAAGGAGAGAGAATGAGTCTGTATGTTTCGGGGGATATGGGATTCTGTATTGGTGTGATTCTTGTGACAGGAATGTCAAAAGGCTATTCCTCTGTGGCCAGCAATGCAACTGTTTTATTAGTTTTAGGATTCCATATTCTTCAGATTTGAAGTGTAGTAGAGCAAATTTGTGCTGTGTCTGTTGAAATTTTGAGGACAAGATTAGATGTAGATGCCAGATATCCCACCCTTTTATTTTCCACACCAGTCTATTTTTGTTGCTTGATACTTAATATAGTGTAGCATCACAAATAAAGAGATGAAGCCTTTTTGCTCACAAAAAACACTTTATTGGACGGCACACACAAAACATAAAGTTGCATTGGAAAAGTACACAGTTAGCTGGCAGGTTTGGGCAAAATCTGACCTTTACCAGCCTAACACCAGAGGAAAGTGACCTCTGCACTCATCGTGACGTTGTCTTAATAATTATGAACAATTAGTACTTATAGATATATATCTGTGATGCTCCCGTTTTCTTACCCATCCATTCTTAAAGTCTATTCATCTTTGATAATGTGACATTTTAAAATGAATCAATGACACTATAAAACAAAGAGTGTTTCAAAGGCTTTTCAGGATGAGATAAGGAATCTCATAACTTTCAAACATCCCATCTGTGATCAAGATCCACTTGAGATTCCAGCCCGGAGCAGAGATGAACAGCTCAAGAGAAATGAGAGGGTCTCGAGACAGTGACGAATGCAGAGGTCACTTTCCTCTGGTGTTAAGGCCAAATTTTGCCCGAACCCGCCATCTGACTATATTTTACCAACTCAATTTGATATGTTTTGTGTGTGCCATCCAATGAAGTGTTTTTTTTTTGTGAGCAAGAAGGCTCCACCTCTTTATTTATGGCATTGCAATATCTGCATACCCGTCAGCACCTGTTTTGAGGTGAGAGAAGGACCTGGCCAGTCACTGTTGTAGTCTGGCTGGCGTTTCATGGTATCCTCGTGGTTGTGGCTGTTGGCATAAATGAATCATCATTCCTAGTTTGAGATATTTTATTAAAAGATAGATATTTTAACAGCTTTTCAGACAGATGGATCTGGCTGGTCACTGAAAATGTCCTCTCTCGATGGCATTGGCACATTGATGACCTAGTGTCACAGGATTTCTGCTGATGTTGTCTCGCATTGTTCAGAAAGGATGGGCTGGTCATAAAATGCGCGGGTCTCAGGGTCCCTGAAAATTCCTGAGAGCTCTGCCAGCATGGCCGATGATCCACTGCCTTTAAATCTGGAGACGCATCCTTTGTTTGAAAATGAAAGTTGTCACACCCTATAGAATTTCGAAGGGACATAATAGAAAATTTAAATTTTGAGAGGATATTTAGTTTTATATGTTACATGCATCCATGTACTCCAGTAGAAAAATCACGAAAGTACCTAAATATAGAACCCCTTTTACATAAGGCATTTTAAGAAACTTCCTTTTGTCAGAAATTTCGTCGCTTCCCTCCCCATTTTGAATGGTTTCAAAGAAGCTGCTATAAATATTGTCGTGAATAAGCTGCATTCTATTTGTTATATGGTTTTTTTTTTTTCAAGACCAAGTTGTATTATGGTTTTATATTTTAGAAATAGTTGTAAGTAAGAAAGTTGTCAGGAAAGAGTTTGTAATTGTGCAATAAATCATTAAATTTTAGTAAGTGAAAATTTTCTGATTTTTTATTATTAAAGCAAAAAAAAGGGGGGGGTTTCATGAGTTTTTAATTTTTGTAATTACGATGAGCTCGCAAAAATTAAAGCCTTACGAAAATAAGTGCTTTTGCAGTACAGGGTCGGGAATTTTTTCTCCCAAGAGCTCCCAAAAGTGTGAGAAAAATCAGGAAATTAACTTTCAGAAATTCAGCAGAACCTTGTTATTAGCACTTGAGCTCTGTTCATACATAGCCTTAAAAATGTGCGGTATATTTTCTGTTTCACTCTTTTCAAGTTTCAGAATTTATTTAATTTAATTTTTTTTTTAATTCTATAATTTTATTTTTATTTTTTCTCTGTAGAATGAATATATTATTCCTATTTCTTTTCTTTTCCTTTTTTTTAAATTGTTGGAAGATTTTCTCTTTATTTCATGCCTGAAAAAATGTGTTGGCCATGTTATTTATTTATTTTTTTTTTTCCCCACTTCTCAAAATAAAGGGTTATCATGCTGAGAAAGAAAGTTAACCAAAGTTGAGAAATCCATACCTTGCAGAAAAATGTCTTCACAAAGTTTATGAACGTACAATGTTCAATTTATGAGTTAATGTAAACACCAGTTTTTAAGTTCAAGTTTTTTTAATGAAAATAACACTTTAGTGCCAGTTAAAATCTGTCATATTTTTCTATTTTTTTAAATAACTAATATTATTTCTTTAATTATTTCAGGATTTTGACCTATGCCTCACTTGTTACAACTTATGCAGTCATGCCCATCCGGTAGAAGAATTGAAAATGAACTCTGACTCAAAACCCTCCGACAGCTACGTTGATTGGTCTTCCAAGTTCTTTCCTCACTTTGAGCATCTCTGCACTTGCAGTAATGTGTTTTGTCCAAATTATCTTTGCAAAGAATTCAAGCTTTATATGAAGCATTACGAGACTTGCAGGACGCTCAAGAGACTGTGCCAGATTTGTTCCAAGTTTTTTCCAGTTGTGTACAGACATTCTTTAAGTTGCTCGGTATGCTCTATTTACTACTAGCTACTACCCACACTCGTCGGCTTAGAATTAGATCCAGAGAGAAATGAAGCATGTGTGAATAGCAAATATTTTTGCACTATAGACAAAAAAGTGTCACTGTATTTAAATATTAATTATTTTTTAGTTATTTTAAATGAAGTATAATGCATGGTACTATACTTCTTTTACAATAAGAGAGTATGTAGATTTACTAAATTGAGATTTTTTTTTTTTTATGCATTTGGCGAATAGAGACAGTTACGAAAATATTTGTGAACTATTTTGAGTATTTAAAAGGTTAAAAACACATTAATCCATTTCACACAATCAAATTTTATCCAAACACATTCTGCCATTTTTGTGTGATTCAGTCCCAAACACTGAGTACATTTATATTATTGATAGGATTTGGAAATTTATGAACTTTAAGAAACACATTTGGGCTTTTCTTCCTTATGCTTTTTAATTTAGTGTAAAGCTAACGTAATTTACAACTTGCCAATTACAAAAATAACTATTATGCCCTCAACATGGAAGCATTGCAGATTATAACCACAGATGGTGCATGCGCAAATAGATCCGGGATAGAACAAAATTATGAGGAAGAGAGCAGGGCATTTTGAAGCTTAGGCTGAGGAAGGTGGTGGCCGCCACTGAAAGTGCTACAGACGGATTTTAATGTGTTTTTAACCTTTTAAATATTTTAATACTGTCCGTCCTTTTCTTTTAAATTATTTTGAGTATTTTTTAAGAGAAATATTTCTGCTATTTGCATGAATTTCAGCCTATGTTAATGAGAATAGAAGCAGCTTGCTATTAGCGGAAAAGTTTGAGTCAGATCTGTAGTTACAGAGATACCCATAGAGTGTAATGTATTATAATTATTTTGAGTGTTCCTGTGAAAGAACTATTTATGTTACATGTATGAATTTTAGACTATAATATTCAGGAATAGTATAGCTTTCAATAAGTGCAAAAAGTATCGGTCGGTTCAGTAGATATCGAGATGCACTTAGAGCATAATTTAATTCTTATGAGTATCCCTGTAAAAGAACTAATTGTGATTTATGCATAAAAGTTAGCCTATAATACTTGGGGGGGGCCTCACCAAGGGTTGAGTGGTTCTGTTCTTGAAACTGAAAGGCAGGTATCAGGTTCAAACCCCTGACCGTTCTGAAGTTTTCCATGGCTTTCTCCAAAACCTTGCACAAATACGGGCTAGAATCTCGTAGAAAATCCCCCACAGAGTTAATGGCATGAGTGCATTCCCCATATAGTCCTAGGACCCTAGTGCAGTCAATCGGCCTTAATCCACAAACAAACAATAATACTCATGAATAGTGTAACTTTGAATCTGTGAAAAAAGTCTAGAATTAGTTCAGTAGCTACAAAATGCCCATAGAGCATTATGCATTAGAAATATTTCTGCTATATGAATGAAAGTTTGCCTATATGTTAATCCAGGGTACGAGATTTCTTCATTCCAAATTTTATCCAAATCCATTTTGCCATTTTCGTGAGATTCAGTCTCAAACACACAAAGGTACACATTTATATTATTGGTAGGATTTGGAAATTTATGAGCTTTAAGAAAATGCCCATAGAGCCCATTTGGACTTGTCTTCCTTATTTTTTTTAAATTTAGCGTAAAACTAGCATAATTTACGTGCCATTTCATGTTTTTCAAATGCACACAGCTCTGCCAATGCTTTATTTCAAAAGCATAAATCATTTTGCGTGGACAAAACTTGCCAAACAAGACCACCTAAAAACAGTTTTTAATTAATAGTGTAAAAAGTAATTAAAATTTCAATATTCTGAGTCTTTGGTGCGCATTACTGAAGTCATGGGCTTATATGCTCAAATTTTCAAAGCTCTGCATGCTGTAGATTTTTCTGGAGAGCATTCATTTTTATTATTATAGAATAGATAGGTTTGACATAAAACTGACATAATTTCCGCGGTATTTCAAGTTTTTTCAAATGCATGCGATTCTACCTTGAAGTAATAGCATTTCTGTTAGCTCAAAACATAAATCATTTTATGTGGGTGAAACTCGCCAAGCATGACAATGCAAAAACGGTTTTTAATTATCTGAAATTCTAAGTAGCTTGTAACCGTCTCCAGGCATGAAAGCGTAACAAACTCACTTCACTTTCTCATTTATAATATTAGTTAGGAATACACTTTGTTGTTGGATATTGATGATATACAGTGAAGCCCTGATTGAATGTCATTCAAGGGACTGAAAAGAAATGGCATTCGATGCAGGAAAATGCTCCACTGGAGTTATAGGAAGATAGTGTTATCAATGAGTTAGTGTCTCTTGCTTTTTAAAGTTATTTGCTTAAAAAGAAATCTGTTGTTTTACTTTGTATTTTGATTTTACTACTTGCATCCCAAGTTTCATTTTCAGTGCGTATGAGTTTTTTGTATAAATTTTTCTCTTCACCCGTCGTGCTTTTAAGAAGAAATGCTTTCATTATTTTCACGGCTTGGGTTGCTTCAGTCGCTGAGAGAACTGTCGGACCTTCCTCGTTCCCATTTTGATCGCCCCATGAGCAGTTTGATTCTAAATAAAAGGCGAATGTTTGAATTATAATGCTAAATAGGATTTTTTAACATGACAGGTGTAGAGAAATATTTTGGAACCCATAGAAAATGATGTTATAGGTCAGAAACTGCGAACTTTTGCATACATAAGATTGATTTATCTTAAAAATGTGTCGTGATTGACTCGTTGTCGTAGTTGTGAACTACTGGTGTGTTTCAGTTTGAAGTGCACTCTTTTGAGCTATGGGTAGATAAGCAAAATGTCGACATCTACCAAGGTCAAAAACAACATAATTATTGAATGGGCCAGAAAAGTCATTTCTGGGGCAAAGAATGGCAGTGGGAGAGGAAAGTGTTAACATTAAATTAGGGTTTCACTGTCATGCATGATAGCTCGAAAAGTTATTTTACTAATTTCTGAAAACAGTAGAATGCACAAAATCAACTCACAACCTCATAGCATTGCAGAGTTTCGAACAATTATCTGAAAAATGTTAAATTTAATATTAAAGAGTAAGGAAATATCAGGAGCGAACGATTGCTTTTTATTAAGTTAGAAAATGTGGCTGACCTATTGTAAATGGGATTATTTACTAAATTCAGTGGTGTGACAGCTCTTAGTAGCAGAAGCATATGCCCCCGCCCAGTGGTTAGCCTGATGTGGGGCCCCCATGTTTATTTGCTTCTGCATATAAAGTTTTTTTTTCCTGCAACTTCACAAGGATCAAAAGTTCTCTTTGTGCTTCTAACCTTTGTGAGAAATTTGGAAACAACCATTTGAGTCCCTGCCATCCTCTACTTTTTTAGTAGCAGGATTTTATGGTACTATAGAAAAAGAAAAATGTAACTAGGAAACGAAATATAGGAATACCTCTCCATTTATGGACCTCTAAACAAGTTTTTGCCTAACTGTAGTCTGTATGAAAAAGAATAAATACTCTCTTACAAAATTTAAAACAAAACATTTAAGTTTACAAATTACCTATTTGCACAAAATTTGTCGCTGTACCAAGGTACACTTAAGAGGATGATAAACTTCGTAATAACAAAAAATCGATCAACTATTGGAAATTCTATTGTTATGTATTAATTTTTTTTATGATTTGTACTGAATTTGATGGGAAAAAAAGCATGTGTCTTAATTAAATGATAAAAAAGCTTTAGGCTCTAAAGTATATAAGAATGTATTTAAGGTAAGTACTAAAATATTTCATAAATTTGAATTTTCTTTTCTGCAAACTGAGTATTTTTAGGAGTTAAAATGCTTCTTGCACCATAATGTTTGAAGAAATCTTCTATATGCTATTGTATTGACACCTGATTGACATGAAAACAAATTTAGATATCCATTTCAGTTTTGATGTCATTAAAATATATAGAGAGAGGTTACTGTTTTTTAGTCAATAAAGGCCATACTTTTACTCAGGACTTAATTTCTAACCCCCCAAAAAAAAGTGCCAGAGCCCTAATACTCTGTAGAATAGAGGTTCCCAACCTCTTTCTATTGTGCCAATATTCAAGCTCTTTCAAAATACCATATATCTTGGCATATAACATGCACTTTCAACTTAAAAAAAAAAAAAAAAATCGTGTCTGTGTTATACTGCTGAATATAAAATGGTCAATATAAAAAAAATGTATTAATAAACACACATTACAAAACATGATTATTATTAACTGTTTAATTAAATTTATCAATATATTTAACAAATAGGATGTGTGTTTTACAGCAGTAATTGCTCGAAAATACAAAGCATAGCCTAAATTGACTGGTGCGTGTAATACGCCTGATATACTGTAATTTTTTCTTATTGTGAAATAACTTGAAATCTTTTTTTTTTTTTTTTTTTTTTTTTTTTTATCATACTTGTTAATTTAAGTATCTGTACAAACTTTTGCAGGGATGTGCCAGCTGCTCCAATTGCTCCAAATTGTGCCAAATCAATCCTGATGTGCCAATCTGCTACAAAAAGATCGTTTTTGGACATTTTTGCTCCAAATTCAGCAAAACTACTACATTTTTAATTTTTCCATATATGTTTAAACGTTTGTAAATCTCCCGAACTTTTACAAAAGTCATCACACATTCTAAGCATTCTAAATTCAATCTTTCTCTATTAATCTTAAAAATGAATATTTTTTCTTTGGCATCCCTTTGTTTAAACCTCCAATGCCTTAAGAGTAAAAATTGACCTCTGTTTTAAATTTAATTTTTTATTAGCAGCTGTTGGTAGTTAACTCATTTGTGCCCAAATATTTTTGAGACTTTTTGATTTTTGCTAATACCAGCAATAATAGATAAATTTCTGATGTCAACTTCTTGAGCAAGGGATGATTTCTTTTAAAATCATTATGTATAAAATTTGAAATGTCAACATCCTACTGGGTCATGTTAAAATATTATGTGGTGTTGAGGTTGTGAATAAAGGCTAGGAAAAATAAATAACGCTTTCAACTGATAGCGAAAATGCCATCCCAAAAAAGGGACGCTAGGCATAAATGGGTTAATATAGTTTAGTAAATATTGTATTTTTGATTTTAAATAGATATTTTGTATAGCAATGTATAAAATAACTGAATTTTTTATTTATTTCATAAGCTTCTGACTCCCCCCCCCCCAAAAAAAAACTGGTTTTTGTTATAAGCTAAGAGTTTTTAAGAACCTCCTTAATTTTCATTTTTTTGATTGGCATTCTTTAATGACTTTTCTCTTTCCCTCCAAAAATAAATTTTGTATTTCAAAATTGACATTCTTATGCTCCAAAAAGTTACTTTTTCTTGCTCCAGAATTTCATTTCAGCTGGCACATCCCTGCTTTTGTCTTTAGATCAAATTATGAATGTTACTCCTGTCAGATTGATGTTTTCCTTTTTTTTTTTTTTTTCAGAATAGTAACTGTTTGATTCATTCATGCAAGAAAATAAAACTTTATTTGAGCTACGCTCAAAAGCTCGGAAGCAATCATCAATGCAGTCTAAACTATTTGTTGCATGAATCTGAAACACAAAAACTTTTAAAGAATGTTGATCCAGAGAGAAAAAAAAATTCTTTGTCTCATTTTAATCTCGATAATATGTACTATCAGGATTTTCAATCATCGGCAAATATGTCACAGTTAACTCAAATAAGTTCAGATGTAATTTATGAGAATCAAAAAAACTACGGATTTACTTCACCCATTAATCCTATAAAATGTAGAAATGGCACTTATGAAGTAAATCCAACACATATTAAACCCCAGAATTTATATAATCATTCAAATGACATTGCAGTTTCAAAGATTAACTCTAAAATGGAATCAAACCAGACTTTGACTTCAGAATGCAGTGTAGTGTTACCTAAAATTGTTTCTGTGTGCAACAGTTTAAATGCAGTGCAAAATGAAGTTCCTGTTCTTTCTTTAACGAATAGCAGTTTTGAACTTGGTAATGGGGTTATAAAAGATAATGGTACGATGGATACTGAAGCTACAGCTTTTACAAAAGGGAGTCTTTCAGCTTCTCAGTTGCCATATAGATGCCAAGATACATCTAATACATTTCACCCTGAAACTGAATTGAATCGCAACTCTAGTGAAAATGCAAGTTTTGTATTATCTGGGGATAAGTCTAATACCAACAGTGTGCTAAGTTATGAGAAATGTTATTTGTTTGCCTCTTTGAAACGAAAGTTATCCTCGGAGTTTGAAGAGAATCAGTCTCGGTTACCAGAGTCAGTTGCTGACTGTGATGAAGCACCTTCTCTGGTGCAGTTAATGAAATATAATGTCTATGGCTCTTCACTTCAAAGAGACGATAGAATTCGTATCTCTTCTCTGCCAAACAAATATTTTACAGAAATGTCCAAGCAGTGTGGCCAAACTTTATCCAATGGGTCGAATTTCATTCCTGTAAAGCTTCCTAATGTACAAGCTTCTCTTGGAAACGGTGACACTTCTTATGCCTCTAACCCAAAAGAACAGGGCTCTGAAGTTTCAACTAATCATCAAAATCTTGGATACACTTATGGGTCCAATATGCTTAATTATGTGAATAATTCGAAATTCGCATCTCACAAAGAAAAGAAACATTTTCTCCCTGTTATCAAAACTTCTGTACATGATAGTTCTCCATTAGCTCTTTCAAATAAAAATAATCAAAATGTATACGCACCTTCAAATGATTTTTGCAAACCTGTCTGTCCAGAAATTGAACAAAATGTTGAAAAAACAGTTAGACAATCTGATATAGCACACTCAAGCAACTTGCATGTGATGGTTACCAAAGTATCGAATTTCCCAAGATGTAATGCTGATGCTTCAGGCTCGAATGAATCAGCACAGAAACGAACTTCTAACCAACAAAAAGTGAATGCACTCAAGTTCTGTCAGTTCAAAGTTCTGCAACATGCAGAAGATTCCAGTAAAGTTTATTTGACTCCAATCACTTCATCCACTACTTCTAGCAATTGTACTGCATCATACTGTGATACAGGCAATAAATATTTTATTCCAAGCAAATTTAGGAGAGTGATTCATTCTATCAGCTCAAAGCACAACAGTCCACACATCAAAGGTATATTCCGAGCAAAGATATGCCCTAAAAAAACTAATGTTTCCACAACTGAAAGTATAAAAAGTTCAAGTGGTGAGTGGAATTTGAACTGCATGGAAGATTCCAAAGTATTTTCCAGAACTGTAAATAAACATTGGGAAAATGGTTCATCATTGGATGTGCAAACACATAAATTGGATGCTGCTGATAGACCTTATTGTGCAACATCGGACTGTTTTAGTGGAATTTCCATCCAGAACCAAACTCCCTTCAGTGCAGATTCCTGTTCTACAAGAGAGACTAAACCTCCTGCAGTGAATGCTCATTTTCTGAACAGCAACTTACAATGCTACAATAATTTGGAGCAAAACAGTAGTTCATCACAGCTGACAAGTTCTGAACAAAATCCTGGCATTTGTGCAAATTTTCAGATGAATTCCACAGCCACTCACTTGGTGGATACTGGTCTATTTGCCACCAATAATATACATTCTTTGCAGAATAATTATTTAGTTGGTCAGCCGCAGAGATTGGACACTGTTAACCAGAACTGTCAAGAATACTTTGCATCGGATAAGAGCAATATCTCCACCAATGAAAAAACTCTCCCAAATTTTGAAAGCTTTGGAGTAAGCTCGTATCCTGAAATCTTCAGAAACAAAATTTTACCTGAAAGCAGTCAGCGTACCTCTGTGAATGCGCTTGCTTCAGGGTGGAATGTTCTTGGACAGTCAGTCTGTGCAGTTGACTGTGATAAAATTACAAACTGTAATAGGTCGAGTGACGTGAATTCGGGAAGCACCTTTCCATACAGCCAGATTGAACAGACACCATCTTTTATGGCCCCATCCAATAAGTCTGCAGTTTCTGACACTTCAAACTTAAATTTGGTTTCTGGTACACCGTCTTTTAACACGTCTTCCAATGGAATCCTGGAAAAAGAATGTAAAATTTCTAAATCTGTAGAACCTCATTTCTGCTCTTCCACTGGCCAGAAAAGTTTGAGCACATTCTCTGGAAATGTGCCCATTCCTGTGCAAAATGCTGCTTCCATGCCTAAAACCTACAGCGAAACATGGAACTATCGCAATTTAGATCTACAGCTAGGTCACGCAAATTCAAATTCGATTAATAAAGTCTACAGTGCATCGAATGCAGTTGCTTATCAAAATGCACCCGATTCTGTGTATTCGACTTATCTATCTCTGGATAACAGCAAAAATAACATTTTCTATGCGACTTCTAATCTCCCATCGTCAGTACCTGATGAGAGCGGATTCTTGAATCAAGTGCCTACTGTGTCTTTGAATGATGCTTCAGGCTTCTTCAACAGTGAAAATAACTTAGCCTCTTGCACTCTCTCGTTTTCACCTTCGGATGGGTCTCGAGCATTTTTCTCGCAGCAATCCCTTAATCATTCATATAATCCTCAAGTACCATTTTCCAACAACGCTAGTCATTTGTCTTCAATTCAGTCACATACTTCTCAGGAGAATCATAATTTGGGTGTTCCTGATCCACGTCTTACGGAATCTCCTGTTGTTCAAAACAGTCCGTTTATTGGTTCCATTGCAAGTCAGGCCACAGTTTCCAAAGAAAGAGCTTCTGTCACATGGAAACCACAAACTTCCCCTTCTTTGTTCATCGATTTTCCTCAGAGACGGTCATTCGCTGTCAAACAAAATCAGGTCAGAAGGAGGGCGAATTACAGTAACAGAATCAGAAAGAAAAAAGCGATAAAATAACATGTATTTCACTTTAATTCGATTAAATGAATGTTGATTGAAAGAATTCATTTAGTTGTTGCTTCCATATTCGATACACAATATTGGTGTGCCTAGTTTATTGGGAGGGTAAGACATACATCTAAGGATTTTGCCAACTTCTAGTGAATCAGATTTTTACTTCTAACTAAAGGAAGCATGGTGATCTGAACACTGGAATTTTTTTCGATTTTGACGAAAAAATTTGCACATCTGTAAATTTACTTTGACAAGTTTCTGCATGATGTGTCAATGTAATTATATTTGTATGTACATAAAGTGGGCTCTCTAAAGTCCATTGTCACCCCAATAATTTCATAACGGCAAGAGCTGTAGTCATAAAACTGGGATCTAGGTATAGTCAAGTTGCCATGTGCTATGCAAGAAAACAGCTTACAGTGCTACCTATAATCTGAATTTGAAGTTAACATTCTTATCTCAAAAAAAGTCAACTACAAACTTATTCAGCATCACTGATTTACTAAGAAAGACATGCTAATGTTAAACATGGAAGGTGTAAAAATGTGTTACTGATGCATTTGACAGCGTGTCATATTGTTCAACTTGCAGTGGCAATGGCAGACCAGCGTCCAGATGTGTCTTGTTGCTGGCAGAAAACTGCTATTTCCTGGGTTCATCGTTCTAAAGTCCAGTAGATGTAGATAGTTCTAGTAAAGAGTCCACTGGTCAGGATGGAACACAAATTTTATGGCTTCTAGAACTTCGGCGAGCCATCCGTTGTACAAAATTCACAGGCACTATCAGCCATTAGCTGGTTTATAACGGTCCACTCAGTACTGAAGCTTTCACAAATTCTCATACAAAATAAAACACTTCCGCAGGCAAAATTCAGTGGAAATATACAAGGTTTCACTCTAACAGTCCCTCAAGACTCAGAAATGAAGAATTGACATACAGCACTTAAAAATCAGCTTCGAAAGCATACGGAAACACCACTTCTATAGCGGCATTACAAAGCGTAAAACAGCAAACGCACTCAACGGGAGCTCATTCCACACTGGACTGGGGCTTCTGTCATGCTTGTATTTATAGGTGACGCAGAAGCTTCCAGAAGAATCTAACTCTCGAAGATTCCACATAAAGCGGGAATTTTTATTACGTCATAGAAGAGAAATATTAGGCTGTTATGCATGTAAATGCAGAAAAACTAACTTTACCAGCGCCATTGGGAAAAATCGCGCCCATTGACCAAAATGTCGCCTAGCGTGGCGACATTTTGGTTATTGGGCGTTGGGTCATTGAGTCATTGTCGCTAAGCTTGGCGACTTTTGGCGAAATATCCCCAAATTTGGCTTTAAAAATAAGTCCCCAAAAGTGAAGTGACCGAAAGCCTACGACCCACGTTTCTCGAGATTTCTAGAAACTGCTTACAAATGAATGGGGGAACCGAAACCTCCAGTTCGAGTTGACCGATTTTGATGCAACAAAAATCAAAATTTAACTATTGGACGCGTAGAATACGAATTTTAAACCCAAAACAGCGGGTTGCCCCAAAAGTTCGTAACAGTATATGAAGGATAAATGAGTTTGATGTCGGGTCATTGCAGTTCTGAAAAATTCAACCTAACAAATGAGCATTTTATGCGTCCTATCTATAATTAGTATTATTGTGCAAATGAATGATCATCCTATGCGAATAAGGGGGGTTTCTTTTCTTACTAAATGGATGATCCTGAACAACTTTGTGGTTGAATTTTTTCCTGTATCTCATGTAGTTTTTGAGATAAAAACGCAAGCTCTGAATTTAGCCGCCAGGTGGCACTATAAGTGATTTCCTTGCGCTGCGCATGGCAACTTTACTGTACCTACAGTAAAGTAAATTTATGACACTATAGCTCTTGCCATACAGAAATTATCGGGGGTAACAACGGACTTTAGCGGGTACATATGGCCTGTACAGTGGTGCACACAAAGGAGAGTGGTGGGTAGGTCCTGATCTGGACCCCTCCCAAAATAGTTCAGCCTGCTTCGTCAAGTCCTTATGGAAGTTGTTGACCTAAAAACAAATTTCTTGGACATTTTTCCAGGTAGTTGGTGGCTCAACTTACATGGACTGGATCCTCTGCAAGAGAAGATCCTTTGTGCGCCCCAGAGGCGGGCAGTTGCCCCTTTACTTCCATAAGTAAAGGGGCCTTGCTCCCCCTCCCACTTTTCGATGTTCAAAAGTAACGATTTATCCAAAAATGATGGAGAATGCACAAAGGAAGAGAAGAAAAGGTGTACGAGCTGTCAAGAATTCGCCTCTGAAGGTCATTTAATCAATAATTAGAAAAAGGGGTATTTAATTAATATTGACATTAAAATCCAGTAAAGAGTATCCGGTTTAGCTCCCCAGCATCTTTTCTGACCCCTCCACTTTTTGAATTCACCAGCCGCCTAGGATGCATCCCTTGCATCTGTATGTATGTAACTCATAACCAGTATCCATAAAATGTTGAAATTTTACATTTGGGAGTCTTGTAACACTCCCTTTTTGATTGAAATGGACTGATTTGTTTGTGGGCACTAATATACTAATGCACAGCCACATCACAATGTCTTTCAGATTTTAGTGAGGTGGTTTATACATTATTTTATTGCAGGGAGAAAAATGTTGGGAACCACTGCTGTCAATGTAGAAAATATTTCATTGGCTGCTCGAAACCCGCCATTCCCGTTAACTTAAATTTGTTAAGTAATGGTAAACTTACGATGCATTTCTAGAGCCGTCGACATAGACCCCAAAAATAAATGCATATTGAACGTTATTATAAATGAAAGCTCAAAGATGTGACGATTCCTGGTTATGCAACTCCAAAACTGAAAAATGTATAAATGCACGCTGTTTGTGCAGCGGCTGGAAAATTTTCATGATTGTGCGATACATATGTAGCAAAAGAAATAAAAAAAAAATCTGCACTATTTTAAAAGTCCGTCCAATCCCTGATTTTTAAGTCTTTTTTTTTTCACCGAACGTAAGCATTTGGAGAAAGAACGGGATACGTTCTTTACCCTCCATTTCTCTATTGTCCGTACCAAGTATGTCAGAAGAATCTGCATTGAAGCCAGATGAAAATCAAAGCCGGTGAACGCAGTATAATAAGGGGTTAGGTATAATAAAAGTTACATATAAGGAGAAATCCATGATGAAAATCTAAACCATAACCGGGATGGCCGTCTAACCATGGGTGTCCACATCGAATTTTATGAATGAGGGAACGATCCTGTGGTCAGTTGGAATGTTCTCGGCTAGATTTTCATCTGCTTTCAATGCACCATCCAGATTCTTCCGGCATACTTGGTACGGACAGTAGAGTATGTAAAGGGAATAAATCCATAATGAAAATCTAGACCATGACCGTCTAGAATCGGTGACATAGTTAAATGTGGGTGTCCCCATCGAATTTTATGAATGAAGGATGGGACCCAATAGGGCGCACATTTAAATCGTTTGTGGGTTCGATTGGTTCAATGAATGGGAATTTGGATGATGCGATGTGTGGTTAAAACAAAGGGAGGCAATGCCCAGTGTCTTAGCCACTGGACCGTTGGCAGGCCATCCAGTAGGTAGCTACGTGGTCTCCTTATCCATACCATCGTGCTGCTTGCGCACTCCGAAAGAGGCCTGGGGACGTTTCCTCATGGGTTAGATGACGTATCCAAGTGCCGGAACGCGTATTTCAAATATCCACCGCGATTGTGGTCAATAGAGAATAAAGCGCAACTCAGCAAAAAGTTTCGGTTTGATTTTCGTATCATTGTTGCGCATGCGCTAGCAAAAAAAGTTTCGGTTTGATTCTCGTATTATTGTCGTCCGTCACTTCTTTGATTTGGTAATTTGGATTTGTATATTTTTTAAATTTTTATCCTATTATTTTAATTGATTGATAAGTTTTAAAAAGATTTCTAACTTATATTTTTCGACAAGGAAGGCAGCCAATGACAGAAGTCAAAGGCATATATCTCTACGTGCCTAGTATTACAGCTTTTTTATTTTTTTTCCCGAAAGCTAGAAAAACTAGGTATTAATTACATGTTTTGCATGAGCTTCATAGAACTGTAAAAAATTTCAGTGATTTATTTATAATTACAGTCCCTTCTTAGTGAAAATTCAACATTAGACCTATGCAAATATCTTGCTAGACTTTAAATTATGAACTGAAAGGGAACTTTCAAGGAGACCTTTGAAAAGTAATTGCTAGCAGAGTATTTTTGCATATACATTAAATTTTTTGTCCTCTTCTCAAACCAATTTAAACATGTCGAATCAAAGAATTCTGGGGAGCTGTGAAAATTCAAAACATCGAATTCTATGTTGAAAATTAAACCAATAAAAAAATAAAATTGACCTGATTAAGCCTCTAAATTTATTCTATAAATAAATTATTCAATTATCCGAAAAAAAATATGCATACTGTTTTATATAATCCAGTTCTCTGGAAATCTAGTAATACATATCAGTATAAATATAAATGCTTCATGTAAAGGAATCTAGAACAAAGTTTTATACTATTGTTAACGGAAAAGTTTGTATAGAGCTAAAACAAAAAGGTTTGCTCACATTAATGTACTTGAAAGATCCCAAAACTTCATTAGAAACACCTGTGATGTTCTTAAAATATATCTCAAATAGAAAAAAAAAAAAAATTAAACAATTTCATGGGGAAAGGTACACACTCTCAAAAAACCATTTGAGCACAAGTCAGTTTTGCCATATACCCCTCATTAAAGAATGTTATTCATTGTACGAAGTAGATTGCATAGCTTATTATAGCAACTTTTTGTATTTGAGCTGCATGTATTATCGAAAAATTAATAAAGAAGTTTCTGTCATACTTGAACACTTTTTGAGAGGGTGTATTTTTCAATATTACCACCACCCCAACCCTATATACAAAAAAAAAAAAAAAAAAAAAAAATCTCGTAATTTAAAAAAAAATTAGAATTCTTTGAAAAAATTTCTATTAGACAATTGGATAAAAATAATTAAATGTATTTGGAACTGATTTATAGAACAAGTATTTGAGAAATCTTCTATAGTAAATAAACATTCATGCTATGTTAAGATCAGTTTCGGAGGGGGGGGGGGCGAAAATTGTATGCTTTAAAATTTTAAACTTTACCAAAATACAATAACATTGAAAAGAATGCATTTATTTTTATACTGGCTGCTCTAGTAATGTTTTACTTCCACCAGCTTGACTTGCAAAATCATCTATTAAATTTAGGTGATACTATTAAGAAAATAAAACATTAATTATTCTAAATACGAACGATAAACTGTCACAAAAATTGCTTTCGTAAGGCCTTCGTATTGTGAGCATATTTAAATTCGAAGCAGTGTACATTCTCAAGCATGCAGAATAACTAAATGAATTCAAAAGCCAACTTTCTGCTCTCGTTCACACAGAACTAATTTGCAAGCGCATGCGCAAAGACCAAACGAAAATCCGAAACTATCTTTCAGCTCTAGCGCAAGGTTGTCTGCTAACAGATTAAAGCTCATGCGCAACAAATTTCCGCCTCTCATTGGCTGTTATCCTCCATTGACCACAATCGCGGTGGATATTTGAAATACGCTGCCGGAACCCATAAGGGAGCATCTCTTTGGATGACTCATCGCCAGTGCACAAGTAGGCCCGGTAGAATCATGATGGCCCCGATTCCAGACAATTGAGGGTTCAGAATTTTTATTTTTTGGATGGGCTAATTAATTTTATTACAAAATAAATTATTTTACCTATCCAAAATGATTGCGTCTCCCTACCACAGAGGTGTACGGTATAAGAGATGAATGGCGAAATTCTAGTGTCGATGAAAGCGTTAAAAAAGTATCCGGGAGGTGTACGTCATTTTTATACACTCGAGAGCCACGGCCATAGCTTTCGCATGGAAAGGGCTCATAAAATGGTATGGACAGTCCATTTTCTTTGTTATCCATCCATCGATAGAGTTCACACAATGAAATATAACTTTTTAAACTAAATATGAAATTTCAAAAATGTGGAAACCAGGAAGGAAAAAAAAAACTTCACTAGTAGAGCAGGTTCAGTTGTGAACGAAAATGATAGTAAAAATAAAATTAAATTAAAGAGCATTTTGACAATAAATAAACTTAATTTAACAAGTAGTAACAAGAGCACTAGTTATTAACAAAAAATGAACTACTGTACTAAGTTTTACTGATGCCTGGTGGAAATGAGCACAACATTTACTGCATCCCAGGTTAACGGGTATGGGATTGGGGAAAGCCCTTGTCCACTGTGTCCGCATTCATAAAAGGAATGCATTTCTAGTTTGGAATTGCTTGAAAAGTCAACGATCTCCATCATCAGATTCTAAAAGGGACCCGTTGTTTCCTCTCGAGCTATTCTGTGCAGTTCTGTACGCTTGCATTATCTGCAGTAGTCGGGGTCGTGCACAGAAAAAAATATCTGTGTGAAATGGCAGAATTTTTCACTAAAAGACATCGTTATTATTTTGTTACAAAAAAAAAAAAAAAAAAAAAAATGAAATTTTGAGGAAATCCAAGATGCCCCGGATGGACTCCCCACCCCTAAATTTTATGCCCTTGTCTACAATATTCGCAAAAAGGAATCTTGGACAGTCGCAGTCTCTTTCACTTCCTTGTACGAAGCATCCGGAAATAATATTATAGTAAAAGTCCTGTCGATAACGGTTCCGGGATCAACTCGCCGCACCCGGTGCATCTGCCATCTGCGGTCATGTTGAAATTTTGATAAAAACGGCATTGTTATTTCTAACTAAAAGCAAAAACCTTTTGTACAGTTCGAAAGATTTCTTAAAAGTTAACCTTTTTTTAACTTGTCGCTACTTCGAACTCTAATTATATATCACGCCTTGAAAAAGTAAACACAGAAGCGAAAGCGCAATGCATTGTTTGGTGGCGACATCTATGAAGGCCTGTGTGCCGTAGGTTGCACATTTTGCCCACGAAGCAGCCAAAACTGGTCGCCGAAGGTGTCCAGTAATATTATAATAGCGCAAGAAGTTTTGTACTCAGATTTGTACGGTCTCTGACATCCGTACAACCTCTCAAAAAAGTATTCGAATATAAGCGACATTTCCCATTTTAGCTTTGCGAATCATTATCGAGTTTAATGTACAAAACCAACGTAGTCGAGTCAGAGTTTACTTTTCTGAGAGGATATACGTACTGTTTAGATATAGGAACCGCTCGATGGAGCACAACGAGACGAGACCGAATTGAATACCACTCATCGGTAGCCTGACGAGTGACATGCGCAAAGTTGTTACTTAAAACGACTATGTTTTTTTTTCAATTGTGTCAGGACAGTCTGTGTCTAAATATTTTACCTCGACTTTGTTTATAAAATACTTTATTAATAGGCACCTCGGACTTGTATATAGGACGATTCCAAATACTCTAAATGACGACGATTCCTACGTATTCTAAAAGAGCTGAACGAAACATTTCCCTGCGAGATGGCGCTGTCATTCGTGATTATTAAATTTGTTGATCACAATTCCTCGCTAGAGGACGCTTATGTAACTAATCATTGAAAGAGGGCAGAGTGTTTTCCTTGCGAGAGGCATGCCATTACGCCCGTCTGCCGCTAGTCGAGGATCGTCGTCTGTCCAAGTCTGTGCATGCACACGTCTACATTCACGCTTTCAAGAAAATATTTGAATAATAATGATTTCACTTTTTTATTGAAACTGAACACAAAACATTTCGATGGCTGATACCCATTTAAAAGAATCCATTCATTAAACTGCGGATTGTAGAGAGCCGGTCCGTCACTCCCATCTCCTGGTTGTTTGTATTGGTCTTGTGGAGTATCCAGTGTCCTTTCTGTGTGCTCGTGAAGCCTGTCTCTGTTACTCACTTTATTCGATGAGGATTATTTATAAGGAGTTCTTGGAACCAAGCAGACAAGTTGTTGTTTTGAATGATTTATTTTCGGATTGGTTGGCTTGGATTTCAAGCACCTGCTTATGAAATCTTCGTCGAAATAAAGTGGACAACAGAGACAGGTTTCTCACAAGCACATAGAAAGAACACTGGATACTTCCCAAGACAAATACAACAAGGATATTTTTCACTCAGAAAGGAAACAACCGGGAAATGAGTCTGAATCGAACCCGAGATGAGCAGGCCCTTAACCTCTAACCCACCGGCTCCCCAGCCAACCAGTCTGAAAATAAAGGGTTCAAATACAACAACAACCACTGTGGGTCCATGGCAAAGAAGTAGAACATTGGATCGATGGATTCTGCGATCCCCCAGAGCATCCTGTATGGAGGGTCCAGTCGTTTGAACGCTTTCGATCCGGAAGACATCTTATTTCGCAATCCATCCTTTAGCGTCCCCTTTTCTTGTACGGCAATAAGTGGTTAAGTATTTCGGAAAAATGTAAGGTTTTTTTTTTTTTTTTTACGTGTCATTCACGTTGTATTTTTTTTTAAATCGTGATATTGGTACGTAAATACAAAAAAAAAAATTAAATATGTCAAGCACTTTAAACTTTTTAGAACGTCTTTCGACACGCTGGATTTCACGGAAACGATCCCGAAAAGATTTCTGATTTTTGAATGAAATGACTTCAAACGAATGAGAAAATTGAAAGAAAAAAGTAATAGCTCAATGATCTAAGAAAACGAGTGAAAATAAAACTGTTCCGGTATCCGGCCCAATGGATATCCGTTGCATCACTCATGCAGAGGGTGCTGCATCAGACAGGTTGTTCAAAATGGCTGTTTGATTCAATCAGCCGAAGATTTTTCTGCCAAACCACCGAAATGAAAAGGCAAACAAAAAATGTAAGACACAACGTGCCGTCATTTTAGAAGAAGTAAACAGAAATGGGCGGCGAGCCAACAGAGAAACCAGCAAAAACTGTTAAAAGTCCACTCGCTGAGATTGCATCAGAGTTACAGTAACTATTGAAAAGAAGCGAGTGTTCTTCACCCTGTTATTATAAAATGGGCGGCAGGTGTTTGGTTATGGAGGACGCAAATCTGTGGCTTGGAGGGATTGGAAACGTAAGCCTTATTAAAGTATTCACAGTGAGTTTTTTGGCACCTCAAGGAGACGTTGGCCAACTAAAACAGGTATAAAGGCTGATATTTTATTGAATTCCCCCTCTCCACCTTACCCTATAAGAAGGATTATTCTAGGGAATGCAATCCCGATACCACACACATGTTTGCGGGATTGACACTGAGAAATAATTATTTTTTATTTCAATTTCCCAATCAATAAGTCGAAAATTTTTGCATATTCATGTCTCTTATCTAACAATAAACGAATTAGTAATTACAAATTTTAATTTAAAGTTTTATTTTTTTTCAATTATCTTCCAATGGGAATCTGGTCTCAATCTAAACATGGTAATCTAAATGTTTCCCGATCTAAAAATGAACTAGAATGTTTCATACTCATTTTATCTTTTAGCGAACAGTCACAAATTATATTATAAGAAGTTTTCAATTTAGTTTTTAATTCACACTTTTAATTATTAAATCCAGACTAGGGAATGACTCATTGAATGGGTTCGATTTCTTTTTTCAGCATCTGAAAATAACGTAGTATGTGAATGTATCGACAAATGTATATTTCTGTAAACTCCTCATTTTTAGCGACTAACATAAGACATTATATTATTCTGAGTATCGTGATTATAATTTTCCTATTTCTGTAAGTTATTGTATTAATTATCTCGTTAGATTAAAACTTCATAGTGCTTAAAATCCAATTTTTCTACTTTCCTCTGTTAAAATGAAGTCTAGCTCAATGAAATGTCGGTCCCGCGGGATTTCATTCCCTGGATTATTTTGCATGTAATAAAAAAATCACCATGTAACAGAGTTGGGCAAAACACGTAAAAAGTGTATTTTCGATGCAAAACACAAATTACATTTATTCAAACACAAAAAATTACAAAATACACTTTCTAAATTGAAAAAATACTAAATACGTCTAAAACTTCAATTAATTAAAATATTCTACAGAAACTTCTAGTTCGTTTTATTCCAATGTATTTTAAGATGAACGAATGTAATAGTATAACTATTTTTTCTTTTTATATATATATATGAATTTTTCCTGGAATAAATTGCATCTTAAAAGGCACGAAAGCGAAATTGTGACAAGTATTTATTGAATGTTATTTTTTAGTGATAATGAATGGAATTGAAATATATTTCTAAACGAAGATGAGTTAAATTATATTTTTACCTTAAGATATATTCATAGCCTCACCACGACACAGTGGTTGTGTCGCTGAAAATGACAGGCGGCCGACGTGTGAAGGTCCCGGGTTCGGACCCCATGGTGCAGCTGTCGATCTAACGGTCTGGAGTTTTGGTAGGTTTTCTCCAGATGTAACGCGAATACGCTTTAGACCCCCTTAGAAAGTCCTCCTACCTAAGCACCCTCCATCCTTGGCAGATTGTCCTAGTGTACGTTGCTATAATCAATCAAACACAAGATGCATTCCTATATTACTATAAAAGAAAAGAGTGTCATTGAATTAATTTACTTAACAGTATGCAATTTAATAAAGAAATTATAAAAAGGACTGTTAAAAGATGTTATAATTATTCTAAGCACTATGATTTAGAAAAAGAATGATTTGCTTAAAAAAAAAAAAAAACTAGTTTTTCGAGCTGATTATCGCTTAGTCGATTTCTTTTTGGAGCATTTATAGTACCTGCAAAGGAAAAAGATCTTTCGATAGGAACACGGGTCGGCAAACTCGTGCTAAATTTCATGAAAAGTTCTTTTACTGTCGGATATGAATTTAGAACTTTCAAATTTGTTGATTTTTAGGATAGAAACTGGTGCCGTTCAAGTTCAACCGCATTTCGAGTATAGGGTTCGGAGTCATTCAATTCAAACCAATAATCACCCTTCGTAGTAGCTTTATCGTCCACTTCTCTCGTATCACTGAAATTATTTCAATTTGATAAGGACAACATTAAAAATTGAAAAGTTTACTGAAATGTTTCATTTATTTTATCCAAGCGAATAAAATAAAACTTTAAATTATGTTAAGGAGCATGGGGTTTAAGCTCTTAAAGCGAATTGAAAGCCATATCTAATATTTTTTAATACAGACATCCATTGTGAGATTTAAATTTCTGAGAACTCAAATACGATCCATCCATGACTCTAAATATCGGATGAAAATAAGATGAGCAAAAAGGATGAACAATTAAAATTAAGAAACTTAAGGTTTGCTTACATTTCTAAACAAGACAAAAATAAATAAATATTGAATGTTTTTTTTCTCATACTTCTTTAAAATGTAGGACAAACATGTTTTGATGGAAAGAGAAGTAAGTATGACTTGCCGAACATTCAATGAAAAAAGTTTTCCTCACTTGAAAAAAAAAAGGCGGTGAAAAGCTTGTATATTAATATCGATGACTTATTGAATTCAGTTAAATATTGGAACGAAAGAACTTAGCATAATCAATTTTAAGATAAAATTGTTTACCTTTAAGTGAGTTTTAAAATGTGTAGTAGTTGTGAATGTTCCACTCAGGATAGACCTTTTGGGTTGACAAAGCTGGCACTATGCCTTAACTTTATCATTTGCATCTACAGATAAAATTTTCCACTGAGAATGGCACGACTCCCAAATTCATCTAAACGGGAAGCTGAATCCATCATCAGCCATACAGAAAGCCTCCTAGACCACAACTATCATTAAACTAATCTAAATAACCCCCTCCTTTCTGTTTAATAGTATAACCTAAAGGTCTCAAAAAAAAATCCTAGCACCTCTTTAGTTACCATTTAACCCTTTAACGCGCAGTGATCCCACTCTGGGAACACCCAACTCGGACGTTTGGACGGTTGCCCGTCACGAAGACTCGATTGGATTTTTATAAAAAGAGTGGCGGGTGACACAGCTCCACGAGAATTCTTCACTTTTGAGCACGTCCTTTCCCGCAAAAAAAAAGGGTCACGATTCTTTTGAACAGCACTGACATCCGATGAAAAAGGGAAGAATGAGAGACCACCTGGAGAGAGGGCCCCCTGCTGAAAAAAGGGCAGCCGTGGCCATCGCTCGACGTAACGACCCGCAAGAGGGCGGACGATCGAAACGTTCATCGCGTGACACCGATCGAGAGACCCTTATTGGACGACAGCTGGCTGTGCCCGGCACAGCCAGCTGCCTCAAAAAAGGGGTCTCGCGATCGGTGGCACGCGATGAACGTGTGGATCGTCCGCCCTCTTGCGGGTCGTTACGTCGAGCGATGGCCACGGCTGCCCTTTTTTCAGCATTGGGAAAGGGTTGCGCCTCAAAGGGATATAACACTAAAGTAGTGCAGATGCAACAGAATTGTTTATGTCATGAACTGGGAAAAAAATGAAGGATAGCCGTTCTATTGTTTTTGTTTTATTTTCCCAAAGCAAGCTCATTTTGGTGTAAGATTAATTTAACTTCAGAATGAAAAATGTATTTTCAGTATTTTGAAAATACAAAATACATTGAAAATAGTATTTCAAATGCATGCATTTGCGATACTGCTCAACTCTGCCATGTAAGTTTCTTTTAAATTGCGATCCATCTGTTTTTGTTCACTTTCTTTTCACCCATGTGTAGCACAGTGGTTAAAGCCACTGACATTGGGAGATGGCTCAGGTGGAGGAACAGGGTTCTGTCCAGGAACTGATTGACGGCGGGGCACGTTCCCTGGGCCCCCGAAACTTCCTTTTATGTCATCATTATAACTACTAAAGTTATCTCTCAAGAGTAAACTTTCTGGTGACTGACTTCAGTTCATCACAAATATTCAAAATTTTTAATGGAATGTAACTTGTCATGTTAAAAATTAAGCATTCGATTCGATAGGACACCTTAGCATGCTCCTCTTCTTATTGTTTCTAAAATCCGGGACGACTGTCCATGCCCATAAAAACATTTCAAATTTGAAAAATTCATAAAAGGGGTATGGGTCGTGACATTTTGCTGATTTGTAAATGTTTACTTAGTGTTCACTGAGGAATGATAATTGTTTTTAACTTAATAGAATGAAGTAATATTCCGCGAAAAATTTTTGTGCAGGGGGCCCCAAAAATATCTGTGCCCTGGGCCCCCAAGTGTGTAGATCGGTCCCTGATTCTGTCCTCTCGCGGGGCCGTCGGTTTAGCGGTGTGGAGTTTTGAGCGGTTTTCTCCAGATCTTAACCAATCTCTTAATGAGTCGACGTGAGATCCAAAACATCTACGTTTATTGTATATAACATGTCCAATTGCTTATAATATTTATTTAAATCTAATGCGGCTCATGAAAGCCAACTTATCATCAAAAGAAAATATAGACTTCTAAAAAAGGGTAAGAAAATATCATACATTGGATTCAGAAAATGCAGTGCTACAGAACCTGTTGAATGCAGTTTTAGCCCCTAGCATTTCATTTTTTGAAATAATCCTATGTCCGAAAGGGGTCCCCAGAAGATCAGCCATGTCCAAAATCTGTAACCTACACAGATCTGATAATTAAATGTTTTAATGAGTAATTTTCGAGAACTTTATATGTTCGTATGCTGTAGTCTAGGCTTATGTACTGTAAAATAAAAATGAGAGTAAAAATTCAAAACTTAAAAAAAAATGAAGAGTTTGTTTGCAGATTCCTTGTGTGACGAAGTAACTGTGACTTAACTGTAACTGTATAGCGCCCTGTGTACTTTCTGCATTTGTGTCAGTCTAATAAAGAACACTTGAAGATATCACATGGCGTAGTCGTGGTTGAACTTGAACGTGTCAAAGTCTAAGAACGTTATTAGATATTCCATAATGGATTCATCTTTACGGCCACCGAGATGCTTCAATTTAAGCGGAAATAGAGCAGAGGAGTGGGGACGTTTTCGTCAGGGGTTTGAAATATTTCTAAGGGCTGGAAGCCATGACATGAAAGACAGTGCCGTTAAAGTTGCGTTCTGTTAAATTGTGTTGGGGAGGAACCAGTGGAATTATTTAACACTTTCCAGCTCACGGATGCTCAACGAAATCATCTCGATGAAGTTGTAAAGCCTTTCGAGGATTATGCTAATCCAAGAAGAAATGTGTTCAATTGCCGAGTTCAGCAGTCGAGTGAGTGTTTCGACGAATTTCTTACTGACTTACGTAAGCTGATTCCGTTGTGAATATGGAGTGATTCCATACTTCGAGATCGTATCGTCTCTGGAATAAATGACAAACACCTGCAAGAAAGGCTGTTACGTGAAACTTCATTGACTTTAAAAAAGACTGTCGAATTTTGTAAAGCTGCCGAAATCGGAAAGAAGCAGCATGCTATTGAGGAGGGGGTAAACTTTCTGAGTCGAGGGGGTATCCGAAAAGATGGAGAGGAGGGAGCTTCAATGCCGCATCGTAAGAACACTTTCTCTCTTCAAGAACAAGTTGGCAGGAAAAGCTCTTAACACGTCCAAGGACGCTTGTATTTATGTGTGTAAAAATTGCCAATACTAAACACGCTAGAGCACAGTGCCCGACTTTTGGAAAGACTTGCAAAGTGGTAAGGGGAGAGGGCATTTTGCAGTTGGATGCAAATTTAGAAAACGAGTGAATGTTGTTGAGGAAGTGCGATAGTAGATTCTGTGTATAGCAATATAAATTCTGCAGTTGATTGTTGATTCTGTAAACCGTGATTCTAGTTGGATACAAGAAATACAGGTAAAATGGATACTGGTTCATCTGTAAATATTATTTCTAATGATATATTTAAATCTTGAATTGTAACATTAAACCCACTGATTTAGTGTTGGAGATCGGATAAAGCCATTGGGTATTACTGATTTGGAATGTAAAATTGTAAAACGCTTAGTATGTGTTGTGAATTGTAAAAGTAATTGTGGAGCATTACTCGGGCTATCTGGTTGTGAAGAACTAAAGTAGTAGGGTCAGGTGGGGTAAAATGACCATAAATTTAGCTATTTCCAACTTAACTAAGCTACACATTTAAAATGATACAACATATTTAAATTTTTTTGACAAATATTTTACATTGGACTATCTGACAGTAACTACAAATTTTTGTTTTTTTCTTTTACAAACATTAAAACTGTTTGATCATTAATTCTTTTTGGCTTGTTATTATGATCATTTTACCCCATGGTGTGGGGTAAAATGATTATACATGAAAAAAATGAAACACACTCATAGAAAATGATATTATATGAATAAGATCAACTGGAAAATAGATAACAAATATTTTATTAAACAGTTTTACATGGAATTTTAATTTAGCTATCAGAATTTATAATGTCCTCTACTATCGAAATTTGGCTCATCCAGTATTTGAATTATCTGTTCAGTTTGAACTTTCTCGCCATCGTCATTTCTGGCAATGTACATTTTTTCAAATAAAGATTTTGCAAAGTATTAAATTGTAAATAGCTCCTTTTCTGCAGACAAGATCTGTCCAAAAATGCTTAATAAAACTTTTACCACAGCACTTAAGAGCCAGCAGATATTTTGTCCGAAAGAGGCATTACGGTATGCCATTTTGAATCTTCTTTCAACTCTTTTTAAATAAGAATTGGGATTTTTCTTCACAAAATATCAAGAATAGCATACTTTCTTTACTTCATGGTCTTCAATTTCATGCTTTTCTTCAAAATGTGCAGCAAACACATCCTCTGTTAGCATTTATTTATAAATTTATGATTCCAGTATCGTAAATTTTGGGTTATTTTTCTTATTTCCAGGTAAAAATAAAAGTAGAATAACGGAATCTATTTATTTATTCACGTTATTACTATTAATACCTTATAAAATATATTACAGATGAAAAAAAGAAATCTAAAATGATACATGTGTTCTTTAAGTGCAAGCCTAGCAGTATGATCGTTTTACCCCACTTTCTTTGAACTACTCCAAAATAAAAATAATACGAATACAAATTATCTTGATACAGAAATGTATTCCTCGAGAACGTAGGTTTTGTATCATCAAAATTTCAAGAACTTTAAATCACAAAAATACTACAGCAAAGTAAATTTTAACCTTGTATAAATAGAGTCAAACATGAAACTGTAAGTGCTGCTATTACATATTAAAAGAATATTACCAAATCAAATAAATTAGTTTTAAAATATTGCTTGTAATATAAATAAGCTAAACAAAAATCAGTATCCCAATAAACCAATGCATTTGACATTTATTGTCTGTTTTTTGTAGACTGTTCATTTTACCTCACCTTATCCTATTTAATAGGCAGAAGGTTTAAATAAGGTGGCAGATAAAAGTACGAAAAAAAATTCTTTATTTTTTTACTGTTGAAGGAAGGGGGGGGGGGTTGCATCAGTAGATTACTAAATTACTCACGGGGTGTTAAAAAATAAAGCCTATTAATAATGACATTTCGGTTTAAATAAGAGTTGAATCGCTATTTCAACCTGTTTAAAGACAAAAAAGTAGTAGTAAAGAAGATTTTTAATTATAGAAAAATGTCTTTTCACCAGAAAATGTTTTAGCCAGCCATGCACGCAAAATTTCCGGAATAAGTTCTTGAACTGGGAGACGGTAGGTGCCCGATTCAAAACCAGGTCGCGTCCGTCGACCTAACCGTTCGAAGTTTTCCATGGTTTCCTCCTAAACTTAGTGAAAATAGGGGTTAGGACCCATTAGAAAGACCCCATGCAGGGCATCCCAGTCCCACCCATCGGACTATATCCCAGGTGTAGATAAATAAGACATAATCCCACAACAAGTAAGTTCTCAAAATTACAGAATGAAAAGCGTAGGAGAGGGAGGTGTCTTTACCATTTGGAGGAACAGTGCCAGTAGTAAATAAGAATACGATGTATATGTATTAAAAAAATAACTGTATCTAAGAGACCGGACATTTGAATCACTCGCATAATTAGGGTCGGGGTGTACAGAGTTTTGCAATTTATTTGACTCTGAACAGATAGGGACTCTGAGGGTCTTGCTGCCAGCGGAAAATAGAGAAACGTAAACATCATAGGCTTCTGATGCATGTGGTTTTCCTTTCCGCAAGAAATCTGTTTCAATATTAATAACAATAATAGTAAAGCCAGTTTAAAAGTAAAAAAAAAGAAACTGCAGAATTAATCAATTTTTTATAACGTAGTTATTTATCTTCTCAGAAATATATTTTCATTCAAATAAAAATGAAGTATCCAATTGGAAAAATTCATATCTTCTTTCCATTAAGCCTTCATGTTAACCAGGTTACTCCAGATTCGAGATAAGGTTGAACTAAGTTATAAGGATCTCTTATATTAACAACCCGTGGAGTATTTAAGAGGAAGGGGGGGTCTATTCACCCCGAGTCCCCTCCGAAAATGTAAAGGAATTATTAAAAAACAGCAATCTTTATATTAACTCTACTAACAATAAATTTTAAAATGCCCCCCCTCCTACCCTCCAAAATAAACCTTTAATAAGCAACTCGCCCATAGCAAGATATTTTAAATTAGTTTCCTTCTGATGTCACTACTATTTACTACTATGGTTTGCTGTAAAACAATTAATGTGATCATTTTTTAGGCACAAATGCACAACTTTCCTTGAATGTCAGATTGCGATTGCTACAGTAAAGTACTACCAAAAATCGAACATTTTGCATAATGTGCTACTTTTTGAAACATTTTGCTGTACAATTCCAGGACTGAGATTTTTTTCTAAATGTTTCATAAAAGGCACAGTTATTTCATTTATTACAGTGTGTAATGCAGCTTATGAAGACTCATTCTGATGTTTTTTGTAAGTCCAAAGTTTATTTTTATTTGTGTGTAAGGGCCGTGAGTCACGTTTTATTTCTTCGAACTAGACCCTTAAACACACAGTAACTATGTCCAATATACAAGCCCGTAACTAGAAAATATTTCCGAGAAAAGGAACAACATACATGATTTTTCTTGTGCAATAAAGAACAATGTGCTAAGGAACATTCACATATTACTATGGTGAAATCGTATTTCAAATGACTTGTTTTCCTGTTCTAAGTTCTAATCCCCCAGTAAAAATATTTATGTTCGAGAGACCATGCCAAGATCCCTTCGGGAAAACTATGTGTTGCGAGGCCGTGGTCTATCCCCGCCTCTGATACCGACTATTGAGGAATTAATACGTAAATTATGCAATAAATCTGTATGTAGTGTATTGGATTAAAAGATGGTTTCTATCAGATCAAGCTTGATTGTGAATCTAGTAAATTATGCCAGTTTAGTACTCCATTTGGTATAACTTATAAATTTAATAGACTTCCCTTTGGAATATCAGTTGCTCCCGAGTTGTTTCAGAAATTGAATGAAATTACTTTGGGTGATATTCCTGGTGTGATAATTTATTTTGGTATGTTAATATGTGCTGACAGTGATAAAGAGCATGATGATATTTTGAATAAGGTTGTTGAAAGGGCCAAAAAATTAAATGTTAAATTTAATACAAATAAACTGCAATTTAGAGTAAATGAGGTTCAATACCTTGGACACGTATTGAATAAAGATGGTATGAAACCTGATCCTGAACAGGTTAAAGCCATTTTAAACCTGCATATTCCTAGTAATAGAAAAGAATTGCAGCGCATTCTGGGTATGATTAATTATTTGAGAAAGTTTGTCTCAAACTACCGCCCCCTTAAGGGAATGACTTAAAACATCGGTTCAATTTAACTGGCTGCCGATTCATACTGAAGCTCTGAATGAGTTAAAAAATAAAGTGAGTAAAGCCCCAGTTTTGGCAAATTTTGATTCTACTCAACAGATAACATTACAATGGGATAGCTCCAAAAGTGGATTGGGGTGTTGTCTGCTTCAGGAGGGACAACCAGTGGCCTTTGCATCAAGAGCCTTGTCTGATGCAGAGCAAAACTATGCGCAGGTTGAAACAGAATATTTGAGCACTGTGCTGGCTACTAAAAAATTTCATAATTTTATGTATGGTAGAAAAACAATAGTACATACTGATCATAAACCTATTGTGACAATTCATAGTAAAAATGTTGTCAATGTTTTGTCTCCTAGTGTTACGTCCATTTCACACTATCCCTTGCCGGAGCCCCCTGACTGCCTCACCACTAGAGGTCGCTGGACAATCTAGAGCTCTAACTTTTTATTTTCTTTTTCAGATTGAACCTAGAGATGGCGTGATGTTTCCATTATTCTTAACTTGCGTGTACAATTTTGTGTATAGTATAATTAAATGTGTGTCATTAAAATGTTGCAGTATTCTTTGAGACACCCTCTCTTCTGCCGGTCAACGGCGCGTCTCTGGAATAAAAGGTAAGGTGAAGATTTTTTATTTTTATCGAGTCCTTACCTATAGACATGCCGAAGTACGCGACACCTAGGTTACAAAGTTAAAATTGCTTCAATAGGATCTTGATACAAAGTACGTACCTGGTAAACATATGTATGTTGCAGATTTGTTTTCTCGGTCGTATATAAATGATGATTGTAGTGAAGACGAGTTTTGAAAGGAAATTGTACGTTGTGTTAAAGTAACAAAATACTTGCAGCTCACTGACAAGAGATTGAAGCAATTTGGAGAATGACTTTAAGAGACCCTGTATTCAGTCATTTAATATCCCCGTGTAAAAATGGATGGCCACCTAACAAAAATGTTGTTCCTGAAAATGTCAGATTCTATTTTAAATTAAGGCAAGATCTTTTTGAGGAAGATAAATTGTTTTCTTAAGTGGTAAAAGGGTAGGTCCCATGGATTTAAGACGAGAAATGTTAGATAAAATACATGGAGGACATTTCGGTATAGAAAAAAGTAATTCAAGGACTAGACCCATTTTTTACTGGCCAGGCATGTTTAATGATATAGAAAATTGAATTGCTAAATGTTCAATTCGCAAAAAGTTTAAGCCAAAAAATTGCAAAAAGCCCCTTGTATCGCATGAAACACCCTCCTTGCCTCTTAGCCCTTGTTAAAACCTACTTCCCCTCTGAAAAAAAAAAAAAAAAAAATTCTCGTTGCGCTACGGGTCGTCTGTAGTTACTGTCTATTATCCAAACACTGTCCAATACATCTAAATAATGAACAGCCGTACCTTCGGTTGTATTGGGATCTGACCACCCCAACCCCCCCTCCTTTTTTTTTTAAATGCTCGACGGGTTAGTTTCTCTTTTGAGGAATTCTCGTCATGGTGCATCCTGTGAGGTATGCCTTTGGGTATTTTTATTCGAGCGGGTTTTTGACTAGAACGTCCTGTGTGGACTCTTTGTCATTCGACAGTGGGCAGTCATAGGGTATGTTTGTTTTTCTGTGACCGAGTCGCGCCCCCGATATCCGATTTTATTTCCCGGCTGGTTGCGATGGCTGGTTGGATATTTCAGTTCGGAATAATTTGTGCGTGCTGTCCACTGTCAGTTGTAACATGAGTGATCCAAGATAGTATGGTTGCAGAACACTCTGCTAGTTTCTGGGTTCGTCGTTCTAAAATCCAGTAGATGTAGTTCCACTTTTCAGCAGGGAACACAAACTGTATTACTTGTAGGACTTCGTCGAACCATCCGCTGTACAGTGACGGGCTCCACTCAGTACCGAAGCCCTCACCCATGCTGTCATTCTCACGCAAAATAAAACACTTCCACTGGCAAAATTCAGTGGAAACATACGAGGGATGTTCTACATGATCCCTTAAGACACAGCCATGAAGAATGGACAAACGAGCTTCGAAAAGCAAGCGGAAGTGCCTCTTCTATAGCGTCCGTACAAAACCTGAAGCTTTCACGGACATCTATCGGCTCTTGACGGAAGCAGAAGCGAGACTGAGACTCAAACTGGAACAGACTCGATTAGGATTGCGTAATAGAAGAGTCGTATTAGGATCGTTAATGCAGAAACACTAACTTTGCAAGCCCCATTGAGAAAATCTCGACCAGCTTGGAGTCTACGACTCCTATTTCTCGAGATTTCTAGAACCGCCCTAGGAAATCAATGGGGAAACCCAAACCTCCGTATCTCTCCTTCTAGGGGACCGATTGGGATCCAAATTGAACTCTTTGAATACGAATTTTGAAGTATTTAAAACCCCAGAACAGCGGGTTGCCCCCAAAATTCGTAACAGTATAAACCATAGGTAGTATTGGTACATTTGTTGGGGTAATGTGGATTATACCGCGCAAGAAATATTTTGTGAAAGGAAGTGTTTGTTCTTTTCATCTTTTTCAGCGGACGTCTTGTAACTCGCTCAACGAGAAGACTAGAGGCTCTATTCTGCCACGGCGTCCAGTGGACGTCATTCGCCACCTGCTAACGCACGTTGGTATTCTGCGAGGTACGGTAGAGCTTTCTCACTACCGAATGTTTACGTTCAAGCACACGTTTCGAATGACGAGCGTGGCAGAATAGAGCCCTTACGTTAATATATAATCCAGCGATAGTTTCACCAGAAGCGATCACCTGAACGTATTTTATCTTTTTACCTATACGTTTTTTTCTTTGCCTTTTCTGTTTGACTGACTTTCCAGATTCCCTACGCCTTCGAGAGTAGCGTCGTTGTGCAGTGAGGATCCCTCCAAAGGGCCAGCTGGAAACAGAAGATCGGTCAATCCTCGACGATTCTTCCAGGGTCCAGCGTTGGGAAAGTGGAATGGGGCAGAGGCATCGCCGTCACGTGTACTAGACTGTCAAGAGGCTCGTGGACTTCAAAGAGCGTAAATGAATTTTAATGGTCTAATTTGTGTTGCAAATATTTTGCGAATATCGCTTTCTGACATCTAATTGACTAATTTTTTTTCTCCTACTTAATAGGTGCAGGCATTCTAGAGTTCTATATTTTGACGATGCCATCAGTCAATGTGTCATATCTATCATTTTGATTCATTGAAAAAAAAAGATTAATTGCGTCTCGTCCTAAACCATCAGACCAGAAGCTTTGTGTTGGTTAAGTGGGTGCCATGGAAGAGAAGTTCGCTGTATCCCATTCCAATAGTCTGTCAGAAGTAAACTGTGCGTACATCTTCATAATGCAGCCGGTAGCTATGCTAAATCGCGTTCTCTGTCATTTTTGAGAATGAATAAATCTCATTTAAACTTTATCTGTGTACGTTTTATTGTAATTTTATTTTAATGAACTGCACCTCAAATCTCTGATATAGAAGAGTTTGCGCTGTCTGCACCAGACGGTATCGGGATGCGCGTGGACTTAGTCTATTGGAAGGCTGCGCAGCTAGGGGAACGTCATCGATGACGGCTTCCGGTTCTTCCCACAAGGTAAGAGGACGAGTGGCATGGGAGGAAGGTTCCGAGGTGAAGCCATTCTCTTGTTGGATATCCGAGTCTCGACTCTGTCATTGTAGGAGGTAAAGACCAGTCAGGAGACTGGGTCGTTGCAGTCGGAGAGAGTCTTTGGGTAAAGATGGCTACTGAGTGGGTTCTAAAGTTCTACAGTACATTTTGGGCTTTCAGAGACATGGCTGGCGTCTCGCCTTTGAAAATTCAATATGTACTGCCGAACTTCAAAACCCTCTCGGTCGCCATCTTTAACTCAGACTCTCTCCGACTGCAACGACCCAGTCTCCTGACTGGTCTTTACCTCCTACAATGACAGAGTCGAGACTCGGATATCCAACAAGAGAATGGCTTCACCTCGAAACCTTCCTCCCATGCCACTCGTCCTCTTACCTTGTGGGAAGAACCGGAAGCCGTCATCGATGACGTTCCCCTAGCTGCGCAGCCTTCCAATAGACTAAGTCCACGCGCATCCCGACACCGTCTGGTGCAGACAGCGATCCTAAAAATCTTGAATGTAAAAAAGGGTTTCAAATAAAACACGAGGATGCCATACTACAATAAAACCTTTTATTCAGAGCCTTGAATTCTACAAGAGCACGAACTTACAAATACATCGGTCCAAAGACTTGCGGCCACAAACACCAGCGCACATTTCACTTCCTACCCGTGCTTCCAATCGCTGTCATTGGACTGAAACACGGAAACGGACGCAAACCTAAAGGAAAGAAAAATAAAACTGAGTGTGCCGACAAGAAATAATACATAAAAGCAAATAACCCATTGCAAGAGAAGGGATTCGAAAATTAAAAACGGGCAGAATTTCAAAATTGGAGTCTCCCAGATCGGGTCGAATCGCTTGGCACATTGCGCCTACTTATTGCTTTGAGATAAATTGAAGATATTTGAAAGTTTTCGTGCCCGAAAATATTTTTATCCTACTAATAGTATGAATGTCAATGTATGAATGTTTTTCACTCTGAGCGGACGGATTTGGATTAAAGACACTTAAAGTCCTGTATTAACCTTTTATCAGGCGAGTTTATGTGCAGAGTCAAAGTACTTGGGATTTTTCGGGCCCCTTTTTTAAGATTCATTCCTATAGTTCCCCTCTACTGTCCTATCCCACGTAAAAATGGGAGAAACGAGTATTCAAAAAACATAGAAATTTTGCAGGAGAATCCATTCATGATTCACAAAGTCAAAGTCCGAAAACGATCTGCTGCTTGAACACTGAATTAAATGCAAAAATATATAATTTAAAGCGATGATTCTTAGGCTCCATTTTCAAATAATTATTTGAGTTTTCTTTTTTAAATTACGAATGAAAGAAAAGTTCATAAGCCAAATATAATTTAGAAGTATGGAAAAAATAGACATACACTATAACTGAACAAATCAGAAAATTCACTCATGATTACTGATTTCTGTGTTTAATAGAACTTAAATGGTAAGTATCTTACCTCGGCCTAATGAAGGGTTAACAAACAGACTACTTTTTATCGCGCGAAAAAAAAACATTGTTCCTATAATATACAAAACCTATCTTTTATCAAAAGGAAAAAGAATACAATTGAGCTTTTCTTTACAAAGCCGTCGAGAGAGGGCGCAAACTTATAGAATACGCAGTTTTTTAATAAATAAAATCGCCTGAATAACTTTTTCCTTCTGACGTGGACTTATAAGCGGATTTGGACCGAACACACACATCCGAAATACATGTTGCACAAACCATATAAACAAAAAATAAGTTTCTGAAACTTTCATTCAGTTGGAAGGATGCATTTTTCTGCGCGTCTTTTCCCCCTCCTATTTCTAGTGTATCACGTCCAGGAAAAGGATGTTAGAAATATCCATTTTAATTGTGTTTCATCACACTCACGAACAATGATACACTTTCCAACTGAATGGAATAAGAAAAGAAAAGAGGGAAGACGCATGGATTGCGATACGCTTTTAATAGATAGCACTTAGTTTTCTATAAATACACAACAGATCACTTCATCATCATAAGAAGAAAAAAAAAAAAACAGATTGCAGAAATGCGCTGGTAGAATGAATGATGACAGCCCATTTCTGCAGTCACGTACAGGGCCTTATTATCGCACGGGCCTATCGGGACTTTGCCCAGGGACCGCGGCTCGAAAGGATCCCCCATTTCAAATGTTGTTCTGAAATATTCTTTTTTATATAAAACTTTTATGAAAAAACTCAACCATACCCGGGACCCCTGTTGGTCATAATCGGGCTCTGAGTCGGTGCAAAGCAAATTATTGAAAGGCTCTGACCTATAAAGTCACCTGAAAATTTTATTTAAGAATGTAGAGGTGAATTTCACAAAATCGAAGAAGCACCTGAGTGGACACTGGATAACGACAGTGAGCGGAGTTCCAGACTCCCAGAAAAGGATTGCTTTTTGTTGTTTTTTCGATGAAAACAAAGACACGGGTTATGAATTTGGAAAAAGCTGATGTCAGTGATCTGTTTCGTTTTTTATAAGTACACATTATTTAATACTCGCGTGTTCTTTCTCCATTTCTAACCGCATGTCATTTCGCTGCAGGAAGTGGCGTTTACACTTAACTCTTTCACGCGCAGTGTTCCCGCTCTGGGAACACCCAACTCTCACGTTTGGACTGTTGCCCGTCACGAAGAATAGATTGGATTTTATAAAAAAGAGTGGCGGGTGACCGAGCTTCACGTGAATCCTTTACTTTTGAGAACGTCATTTCCCGTTAAAAAGAAAAAAAAAAGGTCACGATTTTTTTAAACAGCACTGAATTCTGCTTAAAAAGGGAAGCATGCGAGAACAGCTGGATAGAGGGCCCCCTGCTGAAAAAAGAGCAGCCGTGGCCATCGCTCGACTTCACGACCCGCAAGAGGGCGGACGATCAAAACGTGCATCGCGTGCCACCGATCGAGAGACCCTTTTGTGACGACAGCTGGCTATGCGGCACAGCCAGTGGCGTGAAAAAAAAGCGTCTCTCGGTCGGTGGCACGCGATGCACGTTTCGATCGTCCGCCCTCTTGCTAGTCGTTCCGTCGAGCGATGGCCACGGCTGCCCTTTTTTCAGCATGGGGAAAGGGTTGCGCCTCCAAGGGTTAAGTATTTCATACTGTAACATCCGTATCTTACGTTACCCCCGCCCTTTCTCTACAGAACTATCAATATATGCAGCCAATTCCGGATAGAGTGATGAAATGAAAGCATCTCCCGAGTGACGATTCACATACGCTAGAAATGGGCGCAGCCTTCCTCGGTTTGTGTGAACCGTGACTTCGGTGAGAGCGAACTTAAAATTTTTTTGGGCAATGTTGTTCGATTCCCAACGAAGAGTGTCTCTTTCGTGTTCGAGTAGCGAGAAAGATGAAATACAGGTGAATGGCCAGCGTCTAGGCTAACATACTGATGCTAAAATGGGGGGGGGGGTATCCTAATTTTTATCTTTGCTGTAATGCATTCTAATTTTCAAAAGGATTCACTCAAGGGGGTCCATTCAAAAGGATTCCTCAAGGGGGGAGGATCCAGGGGTCCGACCCCCATCCAGATAATTTTGTGAGGGAAGTGGGTTCAAAAATTTCGGAGGGGGTCTAAACGGGCAAAAAGGCTGAATTTTGCCCGTTCATTGCCTATATCATTATCATTTTAGTAACAAAAATGAAAATTTCGGGTGAGGGGGGGTTCCAGACCCCCTGGACCAGCCCCCTCAATACGTCTTTGGAATGCAGTCCTCCGACTCCCGCTTTAAAAATCGACCTGGTTTTGAACCAGGCCCCTTCCGTCTCCCAGTTCGGAGCGCTATGCGCTCGGGCACGGGTGGGGCTGCAGAGTAGGGACTTACGGTCGTTGTACACTTTTAAAATAGGTCTACTGAAAAACTGAAACAATGGGTTTTATCAAAATCGGATAAGTTTAACTTGTTTATAGGACACATTCACGATACATTGAGTGATCTATCAGTACACGAACGAGATACATTATTTGCTTTTAAGCGTTTTTTTTTCTTCAAAACCTTCTCATGAACCCTTCCAAATCTATCATGTTCTTTTGAGGAATAATGCAATGTTTAAACAGTTTTTTACCCTTTGAGGCGCAACCCTTTCCCAGTGCTAATAAAAGGGCAGCCGTGGCCATCGCTCGACGGAACGACCCGCAAAAGGGCGGACCATCGAAAACGTTCATCGCGTGCCACCGATCGAGAGACCCTTTTTGGACGACAGCTGGCTATGCGGCACAGCCAGCTGCGTGAAAAAAAGCGTCTCTCGGTCTGTGGCACGCGATGAACGTTTCGATCGTCCGCCCTCTTGCGGTCGTTCAGTCGAGCGATGGCAACGGCTGCCCTTTTTTCAGCATGGGGCCCTCTATCCAGCTGTTCTCGCATGCTTCCATTTTTCAGCCGATGTCAGTGCTGTTCAAAAGAATCGTGACCCTTTTTGGACGGGAAAGGACGTGCTCAAAAGTAAAGGATTCTCGTGGAGCTATGTCACCCGCCACTCTTTTGATAGAAATCCAATCTATTCTTCGTGACGGGCCACCGTCCAAACGTCCGAGTGGGTGTGTTCCCAGAGCGGGAACACTGCGCGTTAAAGGGTTAAAGCAATCCAATGACGCCGTTGACTCAAAAAATTTAAATGGCATCTTTACAAATGACTATAGCGTTCAGGAGTATCCAGAAAAAAATAAGCGGTTGAAACTTTAGGTACATTTTTAAAAAATGTTTTGAGGGCGCTTGTACGCCGCGGTGTCAAATCAGCGTTCCTCGCCGACCTCTACCCCTTGGACGATTTTAATTTCCATTCTCGGTGCAATATCGCAGGTCCTCTTGGCAACTGCATGGGGTGTACATTATTTCCGGATATGGGAGATTCATTGTGTTTGCTTTGCTTAACCCCTTAATTGCCATTTCAGGAAATCCACCCCCACACCCCATAAATAACCGAGAAATAAATGTAACTCGAGTAGACTCCTTTTCAAATTGAATGACTGCATGCCAAAAAATTGAAAGTATTTTTACTGCTATCAACAAGTTACCCAGGAAATCCTTTGAGAATGGTGTATGTGTATACGTATATAAACGGATGGGACAGTTAAAACATCGAAAGCGCAAAGCGTATAAATACGCCCGCGGCAGTTAACTACACTCATGTCCATAAATTAAGGATAATCCAGAATCACACAGAAATTGATCTCTAAAATAAAAATTTCACCTGTGGAATGATCACACACATCTTGAAGAAGAATATGCAAATTACAGGAAACCACCAGATGGCGTGGATGGTACGTCACAATGACGAGAGTGTAAGAGAGGGGTATGTATATAAGGAATGGTGGCAAAGAAGTAAAATGGTTCACAAGCGCTGTAAAAGCCTTTCAGTGCAAAAACCGCATAGTTATGGCACAAAAGGAGGCATTTGGATGATGTTTTACGTGGCAGAATGATCGGACGACTGGAATGTGGACGTACCCAGCTGGAAGTATCCGAGGAACTTGGAATCGCCCAGAGTGTCATCTCCAGGCTTTGCCAACGATTCCAAGAGGATGGTCATGTGAGTAGACGTTACAGCACAGGTCGCCCCCGAGTTACAACGCCGAATGAGGACCGCTATTTGGCAGTGACTGCCAAAAGAAACAGACGGAGTACAGCATCAGACCTGTCCTCGTCAGCTCTCTTCAGCTACCGGTACGACAGTTTCAAGGCAGTCCGTGTACAGACGCTTAGGGCACATTGGTCTATAGGCTCGTAGGCCTGTCAGATGTGTTCCACTTACCGCAACTCACTGTCGCCTGCGATTAACCTGGAGTAGAGAGCATGCATTGTGGACACCGCAACAGTGGTCTTGTGTGATGTTTTCCAGGTTTAGTTTGGAGTCTGATTCTCGCCGGACATTCATCTGGAGAGCACCAGGTACCCGTTAACACCAAGAGAACACCATTGAAAGACACCGTTACGGTGGTGCAGGATGGCTCGTTTGGGGAGGAATTCCAGAACTGACCTGCATGTTCAGAGTGTAACGATGACAGGCCACATCTATCGAGATGTCATTCTGGAACAACATGTACGTTTGTTTCGGGGCGCCATGGGTGGTGAATTTGTGTTTATGGATGACAACGCCCGTCCTCACCGTGCAAACATTGTAGACGAATGCCTTCAATCGGAGGATATCACCCGTATGCATTGGCCAGCATACTCACCGGACTTGAATCAATAGAGCATGTGTGGGATATGCTTGGCGACGAATTGCAGCTCGTCAACCCCCTCCCACCTGTCTACCTCGGAACTTCCGGAGTGCATTGCTTGATGAGTGGTGTAATATTCCCCAAGATCAGATGGATCATTTGATACTCAGCATGCCTAGGCGTTGTCAGGCCTGTATTGCATCGTCCGGGAGACATACTCCGTATTAACCATCCTACTAACCATGTTATACTGTTTTTTGTAAATAGGTTCTTTTTTGAAATTGGGTCAAGGGAGTAAAACTTGCAATTTTTATTAATTATGTCAAACATATAGCATCTTTTGCTGTCTTTACTTTTTGTTTAATAATATAGACTTTACAAATAAGTCAAATTTGTTTTGCTTCTTTCTCTTTCTTTGGCTCTGCACTTCATTATACCTTAATTTATGGACATGAGTGTACTTCTATAGCCATCCATGCGATTCATTATGTTCGATTTACTTAATAAATATTCAGTATTTGTATAAAATAACACTATTTTCTAGTTTTGTATGAAGCTTTATTGTTTAGCATGGGGAAACATCGGTTTGAGTGAACTTCAGATAGAATGAACGAAATGGGACGGTCCCCAGAGGTTCACTCTAACCGAAGTTCGCCATGTATATATATATATAAACCTCATTGCTTCGGTCGTTTTTTAATAATTACAGTTAAGTGGACGCATACTCAGCCCTAGGGAATGCAATCCCGCACTGTTTTTCGTCCTGCGGGATTGAGATTCATGGATGCCGCGGGACGACATTTCATTGAGCTAGGACTTCATTTCAACAGAGATAAATAGAAAAAAGTAAGATTTTAAGCACTATGAAGTTTAAATTTAATAATAATAATTAATCTTATGAGATAATTAATACGGTAACTTACAGAAATATGAAAATATAACCATGATTTTCAGAATAATATACTAAGTTACTAAAAATGAGGATTTTAAAGAAATATACAATTTATAGATATGTTCACATATTTACGTTATTTTCTTTGTTGATTAAAAAAGAATGGACAGAATCGAACCCATCCAATGAATCATTTCCTAGTCTAGATTTAATTTTAGTAAGACAATTAAAAGTGTGGATTATATAAAAAATAAAATGAAAACTTTTTGTAATTCGTGACTTTTCGCTAAGAGATCCAATAGTATGAAATCTTTCAGTTTATTTGGAGGATGGGAATTTGCGAAAAATTTAGATTACAATGCTTAGATTTAGATGTTCGATCCAGACTCCCATTAGAAAATAATAAAAAAAAAAAAAAACTTTGGATTAAAATTTGTAATTATGGATTCATTTATTGTTAGATAAGAGACATAAATATATAAAACTTTTCGGTCTATTGATTCGGAAAGCAGCGTGAAATTGTACTAAAAATATTTTTTTTTTCTCAGTGTCAGTGTCAAATGTTTGCGGGACTAGTCCCGCAAACATTTATGCGGGATCGGGATTGCATTCCCTACTCAGCCCCTACCCCGGGGGCGACTTTGTGACAAGCTCTTTTTGATTGAGAAATGCACAGAAAACAACCGTTGTCATTAAAAAAAAAAATATGCGGACATCCCGTGACATCCGTTTTCTATGCACTTCACTCGGTTCTGTACTTGGCAAGATTTTTTTTTTTTTCGTAAATTTGGATGAATGACAGTTTCTATGTGTTTTTAGGGGCTTATAGGTGTGGGAAATAAGAATTAAAAAACATCGATTGGTTTGATAGTTTTAGGAGCGTGTCCGATAAGGCCCTGCCAGGCTTCTAACAAGTGTAGATTTTTATTTCGTTGGAAACTGAAATACGATGTATCCATACTAATGAGGGTTGGGCGATTTCTCAGGGGGGAAAAAAAGGAGGGGGGGTTGGGGGCTCACGTCTTGCTTTAAAAAAAATTAGAATTTAAAAATTCAGTTCCCGCTAAAAAAATAAAATAATTTAAAGATTCGGATCCTGCTTCAAAAAAATAAGAAATCTACCAATTCGGTTCCGAAACGAAAAGGTTAGGACGAAAATAATGGGTAGCTTTTTGTAGGTTTTTATCATTAAACCATCCTATTTTTGCAACTAGGGTATTTTTGTTACCAGGGTTGTCCGAAAGGGTCAGCAAGGTCATCATTGCACCGGGGCGCCGGCTTCGAAGGGGCGTCCTGTCGAACTCAAAAACTAAGTAGATCATTAAAAGGGGCGTCCCTTACCCTAGGGTAGCCCCTGTTTGTAACCCTCTTAATTTTAAATTCCATCAGAATCCGACATATTTCAGAGCCAAGGAAGCGGGTGAGAAACACAAGATTTATTAAATTAAGATGGCGAACTTCACTAGTGTAAAATAAAAGGAATTTTGCCAAGTACCTCTATGTTCATGCGGAAAACTGTATTGGATACATGGAAATACTGTTCTTGACGTTATGTACAATAAATATAATGTATTTTTAAAGCCCTTTTTTGTATTTGATAGGGCGTGTGTGGGGACCCAGACAGCACAGCAAACTTGCAGCAAGCTTGATTTATCAAGTCAATAAACTTGAATTAAGCTTGAAAATTTCAAGCGTGTAAGATTAATGCAAGCTTGAATTAAGTGTTCAAGTTTACACTTGCCCAGCTTGCATTAAGCTTGACATAGCAAGCTTGATTCAAGCTTAAAAAAGCTTTCTAAAAACTAAAAAAAATTCTTAAATACACGGGGCGCCCGTCGGCGAACTCGCCCCACATATTTTATTTTTCCACGCATTTTTCCCTCTACGCTGAAATTTCAAGTTATTTTAATCTGTTTCCATCAAGCGTCCGCGGCTGGGATCGAACTCGGGACCTAAGGGTGGGGAAGACAGCGTCCTAACCATTCCACCAATCTGCCTCGCGCTGGAACGACTAAAGTTTGAAGTGACTGTTAGGGTTGTCACGCCGTTTTCAGGCGAGATCGATCAGTGCCCGATGCCGATCTGTTTCTTTTATTTTTCCATGGGATGAATCAAAATTAAAATAATGTTATGTGTGATTTATAGACTCTACTAATAAGGAAATAAGCATAATATAAACTTAAAAGCAGCACACGTTTTAAAACTTTCAATATCGCGACACTCCTGTTGGGCAATATTGGCCAAAATCGAGACAAACGACTGATTTTGAAATCCATTTCGTAGTATAATTGTATTTTATTTTGAAGAATTTCCATATTTGGAAATATAGAATCTTTTTAAATTCTATGGTCAAGTACATTTATGACGGATGATACATTATTTGTTATGTGGATGTGGCTTTCCAAATCAAGCAGTCATCCAGTTGTATTCAAGCTTGACAGTTCCAATGACTTCTCCAAGCTTGCTGCAAGCTTAAAATGAATGGAACTGTCAAGCTTGTATTAATACGTCCCATTCAAAGAAATGTCAAGCTTGATTTAAGCTTAGGTGCTGTCTGGGGAGGGGGGTGTCGTAAAATGGGTTCATTATTCATCCCCGGGCACACTATGGACTCGTCCCGGCTCTACATGCGACCCGTATCATGTATGTTCTGCAGTATTTAAATGAATAGACAGCTGTTCAGTGAATAAAATAAATCCATGTACACTCTGTCACCAGTCAATGTACCTTCATTTTTTTTAAAGATATTTTAGGAGTGCTGATTTATTGCACACTTCGATAATAGGGTTGTCATTCCATATCAAATCAACACAATTTTGGGATATATTTTCAGAATGGATGTCTCAGATTTTCATGATTTTTGGTATGTAGCAATATGTCACTGAGCAATATATCCCACTGAGATCCCACGATAGAATTTTTCTGTATGTATTAAGACATGACAAACAATATTGGATAATATTTTGGAATTTTTAAAATGGCCACTTTTTGAGAAATTTAAATTTTAAAATTTTCAATTTTTAAAAATTGTAACCCCTATCTTGTGGCATATCCTATGAAAGACCCATTCAACCGCTTTAAAATGAGACCCCTCTCAGCTTTATACCATCCCGGGTTGCCAGCCTACAGGCATCTAAAGGTGACAAAATATGAATTTTTATCATAAAAATTTAAATCTTTAAAAATGAATAACTTCAAAAATAATTGTGCTACATAACTGAAATTTGCTATTTTCATAAGTCAATGAAAACATAAAATTAGGTATGCATTACATAATACCTAAATTTATGAAAATCTGAGACATCCAGTCTGAATCAGTGTGTGGATTGAACATGGAATGACCCAATAGCTTTTAACATTCTATACCCCATCCGTAACTTCCTACCCGCCCCAAAAGCAAACAGAAAAGTATCCACTTCGTTGAAAACGAGGGACACACAAGGGCTTTGTGACTTTTCAAAGCTGACTACCACCGAGTCAAGATTGAAACGGATAGAAGAATTGGGAGAACTTAACGTTCAGGGCCGACAGCTCGACACCCTTTGATTATTATTTTCTAATGGAATCACATCTAATGGCTTTTTCACACATAAATAAGGCACAATAAAAAGAACGCGAGTGAAACATAAATATACTTAACAACTCGAAGAGCAGGCCTCGTCACGAGATGCAGATGGGCGTCCTCCGAGACCGACCGTCGGAAACATCTTCGCAGGGAATGCTGGGTGTTGCTGTTGCTGTACGGGGAACATTCATTTTCGGACTTGTGTGTTTGCTTTTAAGAACCCGCTTATAAATCCCCGTCGAGTCAAGTGGCCAACACAACGGCTGCATTCGTAAACGACAAACTCGTTGCACGAGTTTTCGTGAGAAAACGGGAATGCTTGTGTTGAGTGCTGTCAGTGGTTATCCGTTTCCTTTGACTTTACGAACCACTTCGGTTTACTGAGTTTCGTCGCCTAGGAGACGTGTTTGTTTACCATTCGCGAATACGTTCATTTTGCTGAGGAGAATTTTCAGTACACCCTCCAAAAAAAGTATTCGAGCAAGAGAGATATTTCCTATTTTAGATTTGCTAATAAGAATTGAGTTTTTGAAAAACGCACAACTTGATAGAAATATGGAAAGTCATATTTATACATAGCCTAATTCATATTCTATCATAAATAATTTTTAATATACGAAATCAACGTAGGAAATTTCTGTCTTGCTCGAATACTTTTTTTGGAGGGTGTACATACTCAATATAAAAACAACAGGATTTTTAAAAGAAAGAGTGGCCATCCTTGAAGTGCACACATCAAAATTTAGAAATTTCAACTTGCATTTTTTCAAAAGTACTTAGCAAGAGAGTGCCAATTTCGAAAACGGATTCAATCCACTTCAATCTCAACACTAAAACATGCATTTTTGAATGGACTCAAATGAAAAATACAAGAAAACGATGTCCTTCGAAAAATGATGTACCTTCGTAGCATTTTCTAAATGTACGCATGAATTTCCTCCTCGAAAAAATCATATTGGCCGCTTTAGAAAACGCAAAATACTTTTTACAACAACATACTTTTCTATAACAACGGACGCCCTTTGAAAACAACAACAACGTGCAGCCAGTGTATCTTCTCAACAACTGACGAAATCTTAGCACAGATCGGTTTATTTCGCTTGAAACGAATCGCACTCAGTTTTGTATACGGACGCTCTCGTTTAAAAACTGTATGCACTCAGTTTCCTTTACGAACGCCTTAGATGGAAACTCATTGCACGAGTGTCACTCGTTTGGCGTTTACGAATGCAGCCAATGAAAGTTTTTACTAGCGCAGAGAGGAAGGAAATTTTAACCCTTTATAAGGCGAGTTTATGTGTAGAGAGTCGAAAGTACTTGGGATTTTTCGGGCCCATTTTTTAGGATTCATTCATATATATTTTCCCTCTACTGTCCTATCCCGCGTGAAAATGGGAGAAACGAGTATTCAAGAAACGTAGAAATTTTGCTGGAGAATCCATTCATGATTCACGAAATCAAAGTCCGAAAACAAGCTGCTGCATGTACACGGGACGAAACGCTAAAATAGATCATGAAAAGCGACGATTCTTGTGCTCCATTTTCGAGTCATGATTCGAGCTTCCTTTAAAATGACGAACGAAAGAAAGTTCATGAGCCAAATATAATTTAGAATCTAGATGCACGGAAAAAATAGACAGCCAATATAAATGTACAAGAATCAGAAAAATCGCTCACGATCCTTGATTTCTGTATTGAATAAACCGAGGTGGGAAGTATTCTTACCACGGTCCCTGCCCAGGGTAGAGGGCAGTTTCAGATGACGTCACACTTCAATGCTGGTAGACAAACACTACACGAATATTAGGTTCCGATGGGTTCATTCATGTTCCTGGTGGACAGACGTCACTTGAAAAGCGAGTTTTCAGGGGTGGAGTCCATGAGCGGTGGTATCAGTACGCTTAGGCGATAGAGTATTTTCACGTGATGTTACTGAATGCTTTTAAGGTCAACTCGGGTATTGAGGGATTCAAAGCCACGTTTTCGGCCAATAACCATTCTCAAATGAGCGAATGTTTGACCCAAAAAAATAAGTTGCTAAGGTAATGGTGGAGTGAAACAGCTCTATGGACGTAGATCCTTAACCTCTTAGCCACTGGCTCCCCGAGAATGTTGGTGGGCGACCTTCGACAGCTGGCGGACAAGCATAACAACTACACGAATCACCACGTGTGAGTGTTTCGGTAAAATTGCATTTCAGTCGAAGAAATACGACTCCGAATGGCGTGAAACGACCCTCGTGTTCGTAAACTCACTCACCCGTGCCACTACTTTTCGTAGAAAAACTCTCAAGACTGAAAGAGGTGCGAGGAGAGGTCTCCGTTTCTTTGGAGTTTAAGAATCACTTCACGGTGGGTTCAGTTGATTTGCCTCGGTGACGCGTTCGTTCGTTTAACATAGAACTTCTTATCCGAACGAAAGGAACGGTCAACAAACATTCGAAAACGAAATCCAATGGATCCTGTCTTTGTGGATTTAGTTTTTTAATGTACTGCACTCGGCGAATACCTTCTAGATCATCCTCCTACGTCATCCTACATTTATTTTCACAAAGTAAAACTATTCAAAGTAAGTGTGGGGTCAATGGACTCCCGCGTAAAACATTCTAATGATTTAAGATAAAAAAAAATTTAGTTTTACGACAAATGGGAAATTTTAACTATCACTCTTATATAATAGGATATAGAAATAGATCATTATAAATAATTTTTATTAGAAAGGTATTTTATCTTCAACTTAAGATAGTTTCTAAAATTTGTAGCATATACCAGAAATTTTAAATAGTTTTACTTTGTGAAAGTAAAACTGGGATGTCGTCGTCTTAGAAGGCCTAGTGATAAGTTGACTATATGTCCTCGAAATTCGAGGAGAGTCCCCAAATGTAGATCTTCTTTTCACTTTGTCCCCCCAAATACTTTGGCTTCTTGCGGACGCGAAAAGTTCCCAAATTTAAAGGTTTGTACTTTTTCCCTGAAAGTTTCCCGTTTAGTTTATTTCTTTCAGAAAAAAACTGAAGGAAACAAAAAATAATAAAACAACTAAAAGCGCCTTCTACTCAGGAACAATGACATTCGATCTCTGAAAACGTTTTTCGTCATTGTGCAGCCTTCAATAAAGTATTCGATGATGAGCCAAATTTCCCATTTCAGTTTTGTTCATGATTCATCCCTTTTCATGTCATGCTTTCAATATGAAATGGACGTACGAAATTTTTCTTGTACTGGAATACTTTTTTGAGAGGGTGTACAAAGTTCACGAAAAAGGATCCCAAAATGAGCGAAGGTCAAAAGCAATGTCTTCCGAAAAGTACAAATACTATGCCAAGAGTTAAATTTTGAATCCATGGCAATATTTCAGCAGGAAGCTACTTTAATATTTCCTGTTTAAATAAATATTTCTGAATGAATGAAATACTCCCATTCATTGATTAGAAATAAGAATACACAATTAAATATAATACACAATTAATATAAAAAGTTTTTCATTTTTAAGTATCACAGTGAGTCAAGATTTAAAGTATGGGTTGGGTATACTGTTATTCGAGGACACAGCCTATTACCATGTATAAATCCCCAAAAATATTTTCTAGTATCCCCAAGTTTTCAATGGATTCCAGAACAATGCTTAATTTGTCCCTAAAATACTCTTTAGAAGACTTTTAGTCGGTACTCTTTTAGTCGGCTTACCTATTGATGACGTAAAAGCTTCTGTTCTCAGGCATTCTATATCTAGGAGGTGTTGATTCAGCTGATTTTAAAAACAACGGTCAAACGGATTAGGTTTGAAAACTGAGCTTTGAAGAAAGCCTCAAACGAGTTGCACTCATGGCACTGGTTACGATGCAGTCATCGTCTCTGGCTGTCGTCCCTTTAAATAGGAAAACATAGCAACTACCCTAGCTATACCGACATAAATATCCTTTTCATACCAAAAATCATTCTTGCACACGTATCGTTTTGCTTTTGGGCCGGTACTGCTCCTTCCCACGGGTTGAATATCGGGGAGGAATCCTTCTAGAAGAATGGAGGCGACTCGGCTCGTATTAACACACAAATAATGAATCTTGGGAACTTTAGTCAATTCAGCAACGGCGCGAGAGCTGTACACAATGCCAAGGCCGTAGCCAGGGAGAGGGGGGAGCAGAGGGTCCGGTCCCCTCCCACCGAAATTTAAAATTTTGCTAACAAAACAATAATAATGAAGCCGTTTTGTAAAAAAAAAAATTGAGCCTTTTTCACCTTTAGGTCCCCCCTTCCCCCCCCCCTCCGAATTTTTTTTTCTGGGTACGGCCCTGCAGAACGCCAACTAAGCTTCTTTTGGAGATACTACAGGAAAGTCCTGCCTCGCTTAGCCAGAAAAACTCCAAGAATCCGTTATCACACATTTTATACTGCTTTGGTGCTGCCATCTAGTTTACATTTTCTTAAACAGGACAGAATAACTTATTTATGTCCATAGATGGCAGCACTCCTTTTCCCAAGCGGAATTCGGATAATCTGTTTTTAATAAAACATACCCGGGCGCGTAAAATCGTAGGCAGTGGCGCAGCGAAGGGGGGGGTCCAGGGGGTCCGGACCCCCCCTATGAGCTACGGGCCGCTATGAGCAGGGTCCGTTTATCTAAAGGGCGAATGGGACCCACGGGCCACCAATTTAAGGGGCCCATTTTTTTCTCTAAAAAGGGCCCATTTTTTCTCTTTCTCTTCTTTCTTTTCCAAATTTATTCTCTAAAAAGTGTCTTTTCTTTAAAAAAATCTTTTTAAACTTAGTTGGCTTGAAAAGAAGGACGTAGTTGGCTGTAGTAGTACTACAGTTGGCTGTAGTAGTACTAGTAGTTTGAACTACGTAGTTGGCTTGAAAAGAAGGACGCAAGATAAAATCATCAAAGGCTTCCAGCAAGCAACGTCATAGAAACTCCTTAGGCAATATATCTCCAGTCGTGTCTCTGATAGAGAATTTGTGGGGCTAGGATGGACGAATTGGACAATGTAAAGGGGAGTAATTCGCACCCTTGTAGCGCAAAGGAACGGAATATCCCCAGAAAGAATCTATTCATGCTACAATTAAGTGATAACAAAATTGTCATGAAGGAAATTGGAAAATATATTGCCTATATTGTAGTCTTCAAGCATACCACTCTTTTTTCTCGAGATAAACAAGCCACAGTATTCAAATAGTGAATACACACACACACAACAAACAGTAAAAAAGAGGGTCTGCTGGGAGCTTAGATGTGGTATAACGAAATTTCGAATGGTTCAGTGAATTCACTTAAGTTGGATGCCTTTAATTTGTAAGCAGAAGTTTAAGTTTTGGTTCTTGTTCTTTGTTTCTTACGATCATGAATTCGTCCAGTTTAAAAAGAAAGAAAACCCAAAGTGAAATGTTTTTAATCTTTCTTCGAGAAGAAATATTAAAGCCGATGATGGTGATCGTGCAGCATCAAAGACTGCAGATAGAATGGACGGGCCCGGACCCGGTGAAAAATCTGTTGCACCGAAAGAAACCTTTGAGGGTGCTGAATCTCAAGCTCATCCCCAAGCTTGATATTGGGCTCTACATTAACAAAGAGCAGGGCCGTAACCAAGATGACATACTAGGTAGGGCTTTGAATCTAGTTTGGGGGGCTCACTAAATATAAGTATTAGTAGTTCGGGGGGGGGGGAGTTTCTTCGAATTTTTACATCTTCACCTAGAATTTTTATTTCACAAGATACCATATCTTAAAATATTCACCATTCATTCCATTAACAATTTTTTCATTGAGATTTACTGCCAAATTCAAGTGCAAGGAACGTGGGATAAGCGCGGCGGCAGTTTTAAGGTTTTACCTTACCCCTACGGAATTCCTGCCCCGAGTAGCAAATCAGTCTGTAAGGAATAGCGTAAGTTTTGTGTTTGAACCGCTTTGTGATTCCACTAAACTTTTGTATTCATCAGTGAATTTACTAAAATCTTTGAAAATCTTAGGGGGGGAGACTTCTAGGTAGGGCTCAGCCCCCTTAGCCCCCCCTCTGGTTACGGCCCTGACAAAGAGGTAAACTTTATTTGATTAAATTTCAAAATAACTTTACACAACAGAGAAGGTGGAATCACACGGACGTGGTTCATAATTTATTATCAGTAAAAATCTTAATATAAAAAGATCTTTCAAGTATAATCTAGCAGATGGTTGAAGTGTTTTTATTTATAATTAGCCAAGAATTTTCTAAACATAGACAGCGTACTTGAATGTATACAAGATGTAATGATCCAACTTATAAAGATTATTTAAAACTATATCATAAGCTTATTATTACTGGCAACTACAATGTAGTCAATGATAACAAATACATTAAATTACCTTTTTTTGAATTCCAGTTTGTGTCAAATATTGTTACTTTTTAAACACATATTATGCTAAAATATATGAAGAGCTGTTTATTTATTTTATTAATTTTTTAGGTAATGGAGGATCGAGGTAATATAATAAATAAGGATTTTGAGACTTTACAGAATCGACTCACAAGACGAGATTCACACAATTTTTTTATTTCCTTTTCTTTCATTGTTTTTTAAATAAATCATACATAATGAATCAATAAGTTCATAATCAGCCTATTGAAAATTTTCTTCCTTTCAAATGAAGAATCAACTATTGCATTTATTTTTTTACAAAACTTGAAATAGTGAACGCATGTTTTGTAACTGCAGCAGATATATTAATAAGTAAAAGTTTTTTTTTTTAAATTAATTTCAGTTTTTTCTGAGTAAAAAAAATTTTAAACATTAAAGTTCTAAAGAATTTTAATAGGAAAATTAAAATTGCGTGAATAATGTGATAAAATATTACTTTTACAAGAGATACCATTATTTAAATAATGTCTTTAATTGTTGTCATGGAGAATAATTTTTAAATTTACAGTTATTCTTTTATTGATTCTATTTTAAAGTGCGATAGCTAGAATAAACTACTTGAAAAACATAAGACTACTTGTTTATTATCTTCCTTTTTAAACACCACTAGGGAAGAGTTCTCTTCAAAACACTCCCCGTTTTAAATCGCCTTTATCTTCTTTATCTCCCCCCCCCCCCAAAAAAAAAGAGCTTTATTTAGTACATGAATTCAAACGTTCCGTGTAATAAATCTTTCAAAATATGACTGTATAATTAGGCAAGTCGGAGTGTCCAGGCTGAGTAATTTTCTTATTTTTTACCAACTATGCGAAAAACAAATATTTCGCCAAGTATCGAATACATATGGAGAGCTGCTCTTTTGGCTCTTGCTTGACTCTTTGCGGCATATTGTGTGAATTTCCTAGAAAAAGTAGACTACATTTTTGAAATCAGGTTTGAGGTAAACAATGTACCATAAACATGGGTGAATTTCTCACAGGTGTACTGAGACCGTTTAAAATATTTCAGGGAAATATTTCAGCCACAGCTCCCCCAGCTCCCCTACTTTCTACGTCCCTGAATAGACCTACGATCTATGTATGTGAGCTGATGTATAATTTTGTGAATTAATTTCTTCAATAATGAATTTCTTCAATTGACATGTTTCATGTTTGTATGATAATTGTATATAAATAATATTTTACAATTTCTATTTAATTAAAATTTGAACGGGATTTATTAATTTTTCTTTTCAGTATTATTCTTTGGCTATATTTTGTATAAGAGTACACGATATGCGGAGTTTGTGTGTATTTATTAGAGCTATGCTTTATTAAAAAGGGGAGAGAGATTTTTTAATGACTAGAATAAATATGAACATAGGACTAGAATCAGAACACCTGAATGTATTTTATTTAGTGTTAAGAAACAAAGAACTCCACCATCTCGAAAAGCGGTCGTTAACGATTAGTCTTTCGTTTTTCTTATAAGAATGTATAAAAGCTTATAACTACCAATTTTATTACAAGAATACATTTTTATAATGGCAAATGTTATTTGATTGATTTGCATTACACCGAACAATTGAAATTTCTGCAAGACAAAAGTCTAACAGCTAACATTAAATTTATGCAAAAGTGTCGGGGGGGGGGGGGGGATATCAATCTCTATATCCTCCTGGCTATACGCTGGCTTGCCAAAAGGGGGAGACAGTGGCGAATTTCCCAATAGGCGCATGAGGCGCGCGCCTCGTTCGCCAAATTCAGTTTTCAGAAAGAAAAAAAACTATATGTAAATATATGTTCAAGAGACATAAACTTTGTTCATAGTTTCAGGATTGCTTCTAGAGTAGAAAGCGCCTTTGAACAATCTTTTCTTTCGTGACTCCCTTTCCTCTTCACAACATTGGACCATAATCTAAACTAATACTTTAATACGAATACTTTTAGTTTATAAGTAATGGATGCTTTAATTCCGTATTTCACTGTAAAAATATCCAGAAACGTTCCTTGGAAAATAAGGATAAGCTAGACTTACAAATACTATACAGAAAGTATACATTTCCTTTTGAAAACTTTACTGTTTCGTTCAACCCGTCGCTTAACCGAATAGTGGTCTCACGACCTTAAAAAACAGGCAGTTCACTTAAAAATGACTAGAATTGAAAAAAAAAATTTAAAAAAACTCCAGTAGTGTTCCTTGAAAATAATAGGCAGCTGAGGTGCCCTAAATTCCAAGGAAAGTTGCACGAAAATACCAAGAACTTTACTGAACAATATGCAATTCAGTGGATCTTTCCTGAGCTGTTCAATAAAGTTCCTGGTATTTTCATGCAACATTCCTTGGAATTTTAGGTCCCTCAACTGTCCATTATTTCCAAGAAAAATTCCTAGATTTTTTTGTATTGTTTTAATTTCCTCACTGTATTTTATCTCAAGAAAAATACAGGTGCAGAGGGTCCCTATGCCTTTTTCCTATCCGGAATCAATTAGTTGGGTTGGGTTGGGGGATTACGGCCAATTATCTACAAGTGGGATCTATGCCGATGGGTGTGGGTGCTCCCCTTGGGGGTCTTTCTAAGGGATTCTAACCCCTATTTACGTAAGTTTTGGAGGAAACCATGGAAAATTCCTAACGGTTAGGTTGGCGGACGCGACCTCGTTTTGAACTAGGCACTTTCCGTCTCCCAGTTCAGAGTGCTATGCGCTCAGCCACTGGTTGGGCCGCACTGAATCAGATTGCGGCTCAGTAGCTGGTATTGCAGTAGGACATTCAAATACACCTGCTTTATAGATTGCCCCCCCCCCAAATCAAAAAGTGTACAGTCTGATAAGAATATTTCTCATTTTAAAAGAGAAAAGCCTGAACCGCTTTATTCTCAGCTTGAGATTGAAAAATTTGTCAAAAATTAAATATTTTATATTTTTCAGCTGTTCTTCATTTAAATGATTTAGGAAAGGACACTCTGTATTCGGTGAAATTTTCAAATGTACCTAGAATATATAATTGTTGTTGGTTGTCACGATGTAAAAGAAATTGGAAACAATAATTTGTCTTCTTTGGAAAAATCACTAAATATTAAAAATTTAAGCTAGGGATAACCGATTTTATCTTTTTTTTTTTTTGGAATCGAAACTTTCCCAGTATGCAATGATAAAAAATTGCCGACCAATAATTAAAAAGATATGAGCTGATACATGTGCGGTAACACTTTTTTGGGGGATTGGGGGAAGATATTTGATAGTTTAAAAAAAGTATTGAAAAAATAAAGAAAGCAATACTTAGCGTCACCGAAATTTCACAAGCGTGCAAAGTTTCAGATCGATCGGATGATAGTGGGTTAAAATTCATAGACAAATTTTGAACTGGAATGTCATACACAGTTAATTAAAAACTTAAAAAAACAAATGATGATTAATTTTAATTTTTTGTTTTCAACTAAAAAATATTTATGATCACTATATTATAAATACGGCATGTATTTTATAGTCGCAGATGAAAATGCTAAACATTAATAATAAACCTAGGACCGAAGCTTAGAGCATACCCATTATAAAGTGGAATTTATTTTTAAGTCAATAATACTTTTTGTACTTTAACTACTTAAAGTATTGTTTTTTTTTAAATTTATCTGTCTTTTTTTTAAATTTCTCTTTTTTAAATTCTGCAGTTTTTTCATTCTATCTAAAATATAGAATAATGTGTGTGTGTGTATATATATTATTGATACCTAATTACTCATTATTAATAGTCCTAAACTTATTGACAGTTTTTGAATAAACAAAATTAGACAAAACAGAAAGTTTACTCTTACTATTAAACTTCTTAGTTTTGCAGTTCCAAACGGGAAATTTATGAATATATTTAAATATTTATAAATATATGTTCTTGAAGGAATGTTAAATTTTTGGTTCATTTTATCCAAGTAAAGAATTCTACTGAACTTTGTGATGTCAAAGTCATGTTTCTGATCAAGTTCCCCTTGTTCTGTCCTTCATAAGTACCTGTTAAGTAGTCAAAGTTTTCACAACTGAAACAAGATATATGCCAGTGGTCCACAAAAAGTAATTCGACGTAATTAAGTAACAGTGAAAAGTAATCAATATAAAACTGCAGTTGCTGGGTTATACTTAGAGGTATGCTGATGTTTATTTAGTGTTAATCATGAAAAGTGAAACGTAGTACAAAAATTATTGAGGTAAAAAAATGTTTTTTAAGATGAACAAATCTATAAACATAAAAATTTTAAAATGTTAATACTCCTTTTGTAGCAGGCCCTGACTATCGGACTTACACTTGGTGCACGTGTCCTGGGCACACATGGAGAAATAAGCCAAAAAATTGAGTTTAACACGATATGCAGGGGCACAAAAATTGAGCCAGCTAAAGGACACAAAATCTGAAAAGTGCCCTGGGCACAAAAGTGTTATAGTGAAAGTCAGGCCCTCGTTTGTAGACATAAACTAGATATAAAAGGAATTAAAACATTTTAAAATAATTAGTAATAATTTAAAGGAGTTTGTGATTTTTTTTTTTTTGAGGAGGGGGCCTCAAAATTGAGTTGCACCTTGGGCCTCTCTAGAGCAAAATCCGCCACTGGGGGGAGAATATAGGTATTCCCACTGATTCTGCGCTTTCTGGGGGCCTGAGGGTAAAATTTCAAATGTTTTCTGTAAAGGTAAAATTCGTGAAATATTTCTTCCGGGGAAGAGATGTGTGCTGAGTGCCTGTCTGAGACGACCAGCCCCCCTCCCCCCTACAAAAACTTATATGGATGTCATTTGCGGGGGCCCTGTGATGCATGAACATGATCATTTTAGGGGGGGGGGTCTGATCTCCCCTCCGAGTCCGAGTAATTTGGACCCCCCCCTAAAAAAAATTTCTGGCTGCGCTACTGATCGTAGGGAAATCTTCCAACTAATAATTACCAGTTATTGTTTGAGAAAAAGATCCATTTAGACGGTATCTAGAGGAGGACGTTTTGTCTATAAATTTCGTAAACTGTTTCATTTTTCCCGGAAGTTTTAAAGAACAAAGAACTCTGGCCAGGTCGGAGGGTCGATGGTAGAGTCATTCGATATACGTTACATCTGGAGAAAACCTACGAAAACTCCAGACCGTTCGATCGACGACCGCGCGATGGGACCCGAACCCTGGACCTTCACACTTCGGCCGTCTACCCTTTTCAGCGATATAACCACTGTGCCAAGGTGAGGCGTGCGATGGGCGTGGAGTGGGTTTTGTTTGGATTGGAGGAATGACGGCCTATTATCGACTCAAGGGATCTGGGACGAGAGGCGTGGAGGTGAGTGCCTTCCACGGAGGTCTTTCTAAAGAGTCTCACCCGTATGGACGCTAAGTTTCGCAGAAAAACACGGAAAACGCCGAACGATTCGGTCGACGGAGTCGCTGCCTGGGTTTGAACCAGGCACCTTCCGTCTTCCTGTTTGGTGTTTTTACGGCAAGGCTGCGCACAGGCGATCTGCCTAAGATGGGGGGGGGATGCTTGGGTCGGGGGACTTTCTAAGGGGTTCTAAAAAGGATTCACGTTCCATCCGGAGAAATCCGCCCGAAACTCCAGACCAGACTTCGTGCGATGACACAGTCCTCTGCAATCGATTACAAGAAATGATATGAATTACGATTACGATTACTGACAATTTCTAAAAAAGAGGACGCTTATTGGATGTCAAGTGAGTAAAACAGCAATCATCTTGACCTTAATGCAATCCAATATTAAAAGAATTCCAGAAGGATGCCATTTTATCATAGCGTTTTTGTAAAATTGGTAAAATATTATTTTAGCAATCCATTACAGTCGATTGTAATCGATACCAAGTTTAGTTGTTAGTTTTCCACTGCAGTAGTCCAGTTAGTTTTCTACTGTAGCAGTATAACATTGAAACGCACAACGGTTGGGGCCAGACAAACCATTTTTATTGACTATAATAAATCAAACGTTGCATTTTCATGAAATATTATGGTTATTATTATTTCAATAAATAAATCATGAGGAAGTTTTTCCCAAATCAGATGGGTCGAACTTCTTGGCGCGCAAGATTCAGAAAAAAGTTTTGTTCAAAGCAAGTACTTGCTGGTTTTAAAATTATAATTAATATTCCAAAATGGAACCAAACCTAAAAAAAACAAAAAAAAACACCTATTTTTAACTGCATAGTATATCCTATTCCACATTTTTTTCTATATTTCAATAGGTAGGGCATATCTCTATCCATAAAAATAAACTTTCTGAAATAATACAAATTTAGGTTCAGTTTGCTGTCAATATAATGACACAAGTTTTATAGGAAAATATTTAATAGATTTTTTTTTTTTAATGATGTGCGCAATACTGAGTCCCGCAGCGGACTGGGCACTCATCTCCGTTCCCATAAGAACACGGCACGTGAAGCAGCCTCCGGCTTGGCCAGTGCTTGGGAGGGACTTCCCCCTCTCGGCCCGTCCGCTGTGGAACCGTGTACGCTCATGGGAGCGGGTGCACGTCCAATCCGTCGTGGCTCCAAAGTCCTCCAAGTTGTTAAACGATACCTCTGGGGGTGCCGATTTCGGGGGGTGGGTCCCTCCTCTGGTATGGGCTCAAAATGACGGGACCCCGAGCTAAGACGGACTTCCTCCCACTGGGGCTCACTGAAATGGAAGCCGCTCCTTCGGCCCATCGCCTGCCTATAGAGGGGGATCTGACACCGCAACGCGGTTGCCAGAGGGCATTAGCAACAACAACAACAACAGCAATACTGAAATTTCACATTTTAAGAAAAATGAGATTAAACACATTTTATGTTCTAAAAACTACTATTGTTAGATTTATTAACTATTCGTGTTGGATTTATTCTGCACTCATTAAGAAAGCGATTCGAGAAGCGATGCAGCTAAAAAAGCGTATTCATTGACACAGAGCAGATCCTCTCGTTCGCTCTAGCGTTATAAATGTTCTGGAATGTCCCTTTCAATTTTGTTTGCAGAATCGGATGCTGACACGTTTTGGACGATATCTCGGGTCATTGTAGGAATTTTTAATTTCGGTTTGTTTTAAAATATTCAGAATAGTGTGAGAAATAACTTTTTTTTTTTTCTTCCAAAAATTCGAAAATTTTGACGTTTTACAGGTAGGGAGATCCCTTAACCCTTTGAGGCACAACCCTTTCCTAAAGCTGAAAAAAGGGCTGCCGTGGCCATCGCTCGACGGAACGACCCGCAAGAGGGCGGACGATCGAGACGCGTCCGCCCTCTTGCGGGTCGTTCCGTCGAGCGATGGCCACGGCTGCCCTTTTCCCAGCATGGGGCGATCTATCCAGCTGTTCTCGCCTTCTTCCATTTTCCAGCAGATGTCACCGCTGTTCAAAAGAATCGTGACCCTTTTTGGACGGGAAAGGACGTGCTCAAAAGGAAAGGATTCTCGTGGAGCTCGGTCACCCGCCACTCTTTTTCTAGAAATCCAATCTATTCTTCGTGATTGGCCATAGTCCAAACGTCCGAGTGGGGTGTTTCCAGAGCGGGAACACTGCGCGTTAAAAGGTTAATGAATGTGTCGACCCTATTTGCCTTGGAATAAGGCTACTTCGGATGTATTAAAAATCTTGCAGGAAAACTGTTTTGCAATGTTCGTCAGGCATATTCAATCTTATACTTCACCATTATTCAGGTATCATGATGGACACCTTTCATGAGACACTCCAGTTCCCGTTTTTCCCCCCTCGAACGGCAGGGCAAACTGGGTGATCCATCGCCCGAAACAGGCCATCTTGGACGAATTGGACATTTTGCATGGTTTCTGAGTTCGAGGCTAAAGTTCGTCTGCTGGCGGTATTCACATTATTGAAATGCATTCTCCTATTGAAATGCATTCAGTATCCTTTTTATAATGACTGTTTCTCATGATGAGTCGGACGGAATGAGTCATTGTCTGTTTTTATATTTAAAATAGGAGACGATGATATCGCATTTCGATTCAAAACTTGGTTCATAAAAAAAGAATAGGAGCGTTCCAAAATGATGACTGCGTTATAACAAGCACTGTATAAATAACACATCATAGAGTTGATTTTGAGTTTAAAATAGAACACATATTCATTAGAAACCTCCCACATCTTTTTAAAGTACGATCTTTTTAACTATTTTTAGTATTGAAGGATTATGAACATTTTAAATGAAATCTCGCAATGAGGATACAATCCATTTATAAAAAGCTTTTATTTGTGAATGACTGACATTCTAGCTCCTTTTGCAACAGCTCTACTTGTAGAAGAAAATGTACTCAATAATCCACAAGGTCCCAAACAAGCTGAAACCGAAACTTATCACCACCGTAAGATTGCGCACGTGGCCAAGGACGTACCCAGGGGGGTGGTCCAGGGGGTCCGGACCGCTCCCGAAATTTCAATTTTTGTAAGCAAAATAAGAAGGATGAAGTCTTTCTGTGGAAAATTCTCCCTTTTTCACCGTTTGGACCCTCCCCGAAATTTTTTTCTGGGTACGTCCCTGCACGTGGCGTATCCGATACCGCCAGGTGACGTCACGCGCAAAATGTCCATTCGTGTCTGAAGAATTCGAAACCGTTTTACTAAACCACCTCATTGCTAAAACAAAATCTTTTCCATGGGGCTCTGCTGTTGAAAAAAACGTAAAAAAGAAACAGCCGACAGTTTTTCAGCATACATAAACATTCATTTTTATTATTTTATTTCGAAGTGTGCATGCGCATGGCACACGCACGCACACACACATACATACATACATACATATTTATTTTTGGCACACAGGAAAAAGCCAAGATACAATATAACTGACTTTTTATTTTTTAAGTACGCACATGAGTTCATTCACAACAAGAAAACGAACGAAAAATTAACAACAGCACGGCACGCAGTCAACTCGTTCCAACTGGAAGTCGCAGGCCTAAACTACGGGACGTTGCCATCGCTCGACTGAACGACCAGCAAGAGGGCGGACGATCGAAACGTTCATCGCGTGCCACAGATCGAGAGACCCCTTTTTTGGACGGCAGCTGGCGTCCAAGAAAGGGGTCTCTCGATCTGTGGCACGCGATGAACGTTTCGATCGTCCGCCCTCTTGCGGGTCGTTCCGTCGAGCGATGGCCACGGCTGCCCTTTCTTCAGCATGGGGCCATCCATCCAGCTGTTCTCGCGTGCTTCCATTTTTCAGCAGATGCCAGTGCTGTTCAAAAGAATCGTGACCCTTTTTAACGGGAAAGGACGTGCTCCATAGTAAAGGATTCTCGTGGAGCTCTGTCACCCGCCACTATTTTTATAGAAACCAAATCTTTCTTGACTGGCAACAGTCCAAACGTCCGAGTTGGGTGTCCCCAGAGCGGGAACACTGCGCATTCAAGGGTCAATATACTGTTCCTCGTTTAGGAACGTAATTCTATGTTTAAACATGTTGACAAGCCATTCATTGAACTTTCAAATAGCGCGTTAGTATTTTTTATGACTTTCAGTTTCTTTCTCACAAGATAAAAAGAGATCGTGGAGCCAACACCTCCTGGATAAAGAGAGCCGAACAACGGAACCTCTGACGTCATCACCACCAGGCCCGCAGAAGGGATCCTCCATCCGTTTTATTTTTACAAAGTAAAACTAATTAAAAATTTGGAGAATTCTGAAAATACTAGAAATATTTTAACTCTGTGCATCTCAACAACTTTTTTTTTTTTAATTGACTGCAATACGCAGAAACAGATTATAAGCATTTACCGAAAGTTTTTATTTTGCCGTTTTGTCATTCGTGTAACATTTATGGACCAAAATGTGTTGGTTGTCGAGTTCCATAAAACGGTTATTTATATTTTTCCATCACTTGGAAATAGATCTGTACTTTACCAAAGTGTTTGGGAACAGTTTGAGCTGAGGACTTTTCAAGCAGTCATTCACATTATGGTAAGGTTGACCTTGGGAAAAAACACTATCATTGCCGCAGTAACCCATAGTGCCATGCAGTGCCCTATTACCGGCAGGGCAAACGGGGCCACTGCCCAGGGCCCACCGATTTTAGGGCCCCAAAATCTTACACATTTTTAATTCTACAATTAAATGACAAAGGATAAAAAATTTCTAAAACTAAGTGATTTTTTAATTATAAAGTATGAACAGCGAAAATAATCAACTGTTATATAGCATTTCGATGGAACGTTTCACTATCTGTGTTTCTTTGACATCCTGTCACTCTATTCGTTTATTTCAGATGACTTAAAACAAAATGTGCGTTTGGAAGGGGTAAGATATTTAAAACTTTCAGTATAAACGAATCATATATTTTTTTTTTTTTTAAAGGGGGAGGTTATTGCAAGGGGCCCCATTTTTTTTCTTCTGCCCAGGGCCCCAGTTATCTTGATCGGGCTCTGGTGCGATGGCTGAAGGACAAAATAAGAGTTTCGTATTACAATATTCATTCAATACCTCAAACTTTTCAAAAATTAAAAAATGCGTATTTTTTCTTAGGCTCGCGTTATTCTAGAAAAAAAAAAACAGTCATTGAAATAGGTTGTAAAACACTATCATTCATTTATACAGCTTTAATGGGTACGTTGCAAAACGGTGATATAAAGGGTTAAGTTCAAGATAAAAATGAAAAGACCTTTCAGACACAAAAATACACAAAGAGTTAAGAATGACAGTGTGCCGTGAAATTCAATTTTCTATCGCAAACCATTAACGCGTTTTTATGCGCGAATCCACTCACCCGACATTTCGAATCGTTCTACTTTGCGAAATTTAAACTGTGATGACGTCAAAGCCTCGGTTGTTTGGCTTTCGCTTTCTGGGAGGTGCTGGTTCAATCCTGTCCCAATGACGAAACGTGAGCCCCCCTCCCACCTTCTTCGATTCCCTTTAACGTTTTGGAGTCCCGACTTCCGGTCGACGCCAGTTGACTGCATGTGTGCACTACCCTACCCTCGAAGTAGTATTGCCACAGATTCAAACAGAAATATCGCTTCATAAATCTCACTAAGAGCGGTGTTTATTTTAGTAAATTACTTTTTTATAAGTAGGACCTTTGTTTGCTCGCTTCAGTTCGTTGTACAGAGGGGTGGGGGGGTGGAGTTGTAGGAATTTATGCAGGATACAGATTGACAGAAAAAGAATCGCCATAATGAAAAATTTTGCAATTTCTTTAGTTTTAAAAACTAAGTAATAAAATCACTTTCATTTTTAGCTTTTTTTTAATTGCCATAGAATGATCCAATGTTTTACTGTGAACTTCAAAAAGAATTTTTCAGTTCCTCAATAAAATTTCATTGCAATAAGCTTCACTTTTAAGAAAGTTTCCGATAAATAATCCGTAATATTAAAAAATCAATAGAGTTACAGGATCCGGCTCAAGTAAAATATCTTTGCAACAACCGTCGTTATGACGAACTTTTACGGTCAACATTTAGCAGAAATAATGGATTCCCAATAGAGAAATTTGGAATTCCAAATAAGGGTTTTAAAACAGCGAATATGAAAGCGCGAATCGGGTCATTGAAATATCACACTATCGTCGTTTCAGTGAAGTTATCTGGTCAGCACACGCCGAAAAGGAATGGATTTCAAATATTTTAGTGTTAACACAAATCGTTTCAAGGGAATCCTTTTCCAACTTTTCAGTATGCGGCCACACTAAAATAGGGTTACAAGAATCGTCGTTTTAACGAGATTGTCTAGGAAACAAATGTGGAAACCTCTAGAAGTAAACGATTGCAAAAAAAAAATAATTATATATTTAAAAAACTTTTTTTTTTTTTGGCCTTAGACTGTAACACCTCATTATTGCGAGAGAGTCCAATACGGTTACAAGCATCCTCGTTCTAACGTCGTTTTCTGGATAGCAGATATAGTAAAATTGCAATAAAATGACAAATTTAAAAGTGAACTCTTTTTCAGCCTTAGACTGTAACGCCTCATTATTGCGAGCGAGTCCACTACGGTTGTCCTTCTATACCACCCCCCCCCATCCCCTTTCTACATCGCGTAGATCTCGTTGTTTGTTCGATGTCTCGGGTTGTAATGCCCTGGTGAGGTCGGGAGAATACTGAAACACTTATATCCGCGATGCATCCATATAAAGTCGCATTTTAGTTTCATTTAAATTTCACCGCGAACACACTCGTTGACCCTTTGCGCACCATGACGTGCACACGCGTACGTCACGAAATTCTCGTGACCCAAAACCGTGACGTACGCGTGTGTAGCGTCATTATTCTACTTCGCTACCATCGCTGGGACTCGGTTACGACACTGTGCGTGAAAAGGGTGGTTCGGTCACGTGAGCCGTATCCTACGTGGATTTAGGCATTCTCTTTCGCCCAGTGGGCGATAGCAACGCCCCTAGAGAGGAATGCCGCGGCGCTTACTTGTGACGTCACACCGAGTAGGTAAAGCAAAGCGTTTCCATTGGGGTTCTCCTCTCTCTCGCGGCGCGGGAGAGAGGAGAAACCCAATGGAAACGCTTTGCTTTACCTACTCGGTGTGACGTCACAAGTAAGCGCCGCGGCTTTCCTCTCTAGGGGGCGTTGGCGATAGTCGCCCACCGAAAACAAACGGAATAGACTGTTTTTGAGTCTTTGTTGCTACAGTCAACAGGGTACGCAAGGAGTTCACGAAGAAGTGCCGCTGTACACGAAAAAACGGAAGAAAGGGTCTTACGGAAAGGAGTGAAAGATTTAAAATCGCAACCCCCATAAAAAAGAAGTCAAAAATGAAGGATAAACGTAGGACTCTCTGAGAATCTTATAAATAAAACTCAGCATGAGTCAGCGAGTCTGGGAAAAGAAGCGTCCCCCGATGGCGGATTCATGTTGCCAAACGCATCCTGGACTGAGAACTTTTTCTCAAAAGTCAAATGGCAACACTCGAAAGGATCAGTATTCTCCGGACGACAAAAGAAAAAAGGAAACTGACATTTCTGCCTCTAAAAAAAAAAAAAAGGTAAAACCATATGAATGTATTTGTAAGCTCGACTAACAAACATTGTTTCACTATTATGTCAATGCGATGTTTGACAATACATATACATACATACATACATACATAAATACATAATACATTTACATACGTCTATTTACATGCACGATGCGCCCCACCGCCCTCTTTTTTTTTTTTGCACCGGGGTCATCTCGTCAGAGGACGAGTTTCGTTGTGTACGAATTTCAAAAGACACAATTTCTAATTTTTCTAATTAAAAATAAAAAAAAATCAACAGTTAAAAAAAAAGTTTTCCAAGCAACACAAAGTAGCCCAGTGCAAATGAACAGTCAACAAGTGATCCGTGGTGGTGGGGCAGGGGTGGAACCCGTTCGTGCGTCCACCTATCGGACGGTCGAAGCATTCTAGGACGACAACGAACAGTATTGCAGTAGTACGTACACACATGGAAAGTAAAAATCGAGTGATGCGTACACATTCGATGACCTGCATCGTCCAGGGGCCGATGGAGATCTGATCTAGCCTATACAGGGGGAGCCAAGAGAGGAGAGAAAGGACATTTCCTGCACCAAGGAACTGCTTCCGACAGGAGGACAACCATGGAATGAACATCTGAAGCAGCGACCCTTTATTCGGCCAACCCATCTCTTATGGATGGACGTGAGTTGAACAGAGCATTTCGACGAGACGACCTCTCTGCGGCGGGTCCCCCACCCTATCGTGTAGCATTTTTGGGTTTTCGGAGTGAGCTCGTGCAAACCACTGACTTTGAAATCAAAGTCAGCGGAATTTTTACGTTTTGAAGGGATGAAGGATCATTCAAACAAGGCCGTACCCAGGGGGGTGGACCAGGGGTTCCGGACCCCCATCCCTCGAAATTTAGATTTCGTGAACAAAATAATAATAATGATGAAGTATGTTCGTGAAAAATCCTACATTTTTCAGCATTTGCACCCCCTCCGAAATTTTGGATCGTCCCAACATTTTTTTCTGTGTACGGCCCCGGTTTCTAATATACTTTATCCGAGTTGAATACAATAGGAACACAACAGGAAAATCTGCGCAGAGAGGATGCCACTCCAATGGTGTCACTAAAAAGTCACGTCAAAAGGCTCTATTTGCCCTCTGTCATCCTTTAAGATGCTCCGTCCAAAACTGACGAAACCTTAAAAAAAAAAAAGCCTATACCTACAAGTTAGATACCCTAATGAGTGCACTTTAAAAAATTTCAATTTCACTCAAAAATTTAAAAATCAGGATGTTTTAATTTATTTATTTACATATTTAAATTAGAAAGGGAATCCCTTATCAAAAGAATTTTTTTTTAATTTAAAGAGTAATAATTGAAACATGTCTGGAATTATTAAATTAGTATGAAAAAAAAAAAAAAAAAACTTTAAATATGAGTAGAGGACCCCTTATCGAAATTTTATGCCTAGTTATCATGACAGTATGTGTTATTCGTAAACGATCAGTGCTTGCAACTTTTCTGTAGGATGGCCAAATACAGAGTGGGTGGGTGGGTGGATTTGTATTGGCCCAGCTGCCCATTATTACTATTTTTTATTAGTTTTCGGATGTACTAGTATGAGATGTTCACAGCAGTTGTTCATTTTCCATTTTTAGTGTCCACCATTCTACTCAACGTATTTCACCTGCTTCCTCTTGCTCTTCTGGGCTCACCTTGCATAGGGGAAAAGGAGAGACTCGAAGCAAACGTCCGAACCAGTGGTGTACAGGTGAATGACTGCACTGAATTCTGAGGTGTCTACTTCTCACACTATCATGTAGATGGCAGCACCAGAGCTTAAGAACCACCCAATAAACAGAACTGACATGACACCGCATGTTGACACTTTTTTCCGAACTCGGTATGTTCTAAGGAACAAACGTAGGGGTGCGTTTCCATAACATGCGTGGGTGTTTATGGGTATAATTAAAATAGCTAACACTAAAACTATTTCTTATTTATCTACCACCTCCTACACCCTATTCCGCAAACAGGAAAAAAATATAAATTTTAACAGTCTTTATAAGCGCATCTGTTGATATTGATTTTCTTACGTGGGATAATATTACAGTGACGAGCAAAAAATGACTTCGTTTGAAATGAAATGGGTACCGACCATCGTTACTTTGGCCCAACAAGAAAAGGCGGTTTAAAAAAAAAAACTTAAGGTCAAACTACGATCCAGCATAGGTAACAGGTGTTACTAAAGGTAATAAATACGTTTTACTTTCATAACACCTTTTCCACACGGGATTTCCTTCCATTTAAGTGTTAGGGGCCGCCCACCACTGGTTCCAACAAGGCACACATTTTTCAATGGGTTCGCAAGCGTTCTCCTTTTGGATCGGTTTATCATCGGCCAATTATCGGCGGACGTTCTCTCCCTCCTAGATCGGTTCTCCATCGGCAAAACATCGGCGGAGAGAATTTCTAGGTACAAGTTTGTTTCGTGCTCTTTTTTTTAAATCCTCGGTTGAAGGTATGTGCAGTGCAAGTATAGAGGTGGTTCAAGTTGGCACTCTCTGGAGGGTGGACGACGATGATATCATTCATTCATCATTCCCCCTGTTTTGTGGAAGCACTTCGAGGCTCGATCCTTGTAGACTCGACCCGCGTTAGTCCTGCAAAAAACAAAAAGGGAAAAACATTCAGTTATAGCATTAGCAATATTGGGGGGGAAATATTCACTTATGGCATGATGAGTACAACTGGGGGGAAAACTATGTGATTTTCGACTGATAAAAATACAACGAACTACACGATTAAGAACATTTCAGATTAATCCATGAAATACGGTCCAATCTAGCTCGTACAACGCTGTTAACGTCGCCCAAGGCACCGCCCCGCGCCCTGGGCAGATACCCCTCGATTTGCCTTAACGGTGTTGTTCGAAAAAATCATGTGATATTGGTACCTACCTAAGTACAAATAAACGCATGATGCCAGGCACTTCAACATTTTGAAACGGTCTCTTGACAAGCTGTACTACCTACTGCCATAAACGATCCATCTGCATCCGTTTCAAAACTTTTAGGAAAAAATTCTTAAAGATCGGAACTTTTCGCAAAGCGTGTCACGCTTCGAAACATCTTGCAGCTCCGATCCCTGTTTAAATTTTTTTTTCTGAAAATGTCACGAAAGGCACAGCTTTTTCGCTTATTGCAGTGCGTCGAGCCGCTTTAGGAAGGACCCTCTGGAATTTTTGGGAGACCCTGGTGCTATTCGTTTATTTCAATTCTGTACCAAGACTCAAAACAGATTTTTTTGTTCTTCGACATACACCCTTCAACGAACCATCGAATCTTATTCGATATTTCGAATTCTATCCGCCGAGCATCCGAAATTATTTTGTTTCTCAAATCGATTCGCTCGAATGGCATGGGCTGAGTCACCGATGGATTCGAATACTTTCACCCACAACAGTCGCCATCGAACATTTGAAACATTCAGGAACATCTTTTTGGGTTCGTCTGACGTCACAGGAGGGGTTCCCACTCGTTCCCTGTTTCCAGAACCCCCGTGTGACTCACCCGCTTTCTGGATGCGTGGGCGGATAGCGGGGGGGATCGACGAACAGGTGCGGACGAGGATCGGTCGCCAGGGAAACGAGAATCGGGAGAGCACTCCGGCCGGAATATCGATCCGGCCGCCCTATCCGGGACTTCGCGCCCCATCTGGAGAGTGTGTAAGAGCTCGAAACGCTCTCCGGATGCCATCTGCAAACGAGCCCCTTCACTGGAGGATTCCCCCCACCCCCCTTCATTCTAGCCATAGAATTAGAGAGAGAGGAGGAGGCGTTGCGTGTGATTTAGGAAATAGCGCCTCCCGATGTCCTTTCGACTGCGTCAAAAGGGTGACGCAGTGGAGGATGTTCTCTGGCCGAACAGTCATCCAGACACTCTCTCTTTCAAAACAAAATAATCTGGAGTGACTCCACTCGACTTTCACGATTAAGATCACTACCAAGCATTTCAATCCATTTGAATCGATGAATCCTTCAAACATATAGACCCAATAGAAGCTCCATCGAATGCGCCGCACTTTCGAGAATGTCTCCCCATACGCCATCCTGTCAAAGAAATATTTGTCGTAGCCCCGTAGAAAAACTATCAGTCTTATACACATCCCAATCCATACCGGTCTCACGATGGTGATCTACGACATTTAAACCCAATTTGAAGCTCCATCGAATGCCCCGTTGAGGAGCTATCGTGTTCACTCACTCACACACACACATATACACGGTGTCCAGCCTTAATGTGACCCAATAGCTAATTCCCGAACCGTTCGGTTTAGATAGGCACTTCCAATTTGAAAAATGTTTTAAAAGAGGTATAGAATGCTTTTACGTGCTTTTCGAACCAAACAACCCATTTAGAAAAAAATTACAAAAATTAAATTTTTATACGGTCCCCAGGTCCTATCACTTAAGATGCAGGGCACGAAAACAAAGTAAACACAAAAAGTTTCATTTTATTACGATAAAAACTGTCCGAGTTATGGAACTTTGAAAATCATACATTTCATCCATTTTCTTGGCCAATTTCAAGAAGCTAGTAAGGGACCGTCTCCAAAGTGAAATGAATTGGAACTCTGCCAGAAAACTTTCGCTCTGGCTCGCTAATGGCATAAAGTCTTGCCGCCTCTCTCTTATTTCTATTACACTGCCCATACAACAGTACCATTTCGTCGCAGTGTTCTTCATTTGTATACATCTCGTTCTCCCGTACTAGAATTCGTAATATTAGAATACGACTGTATGCAATTGCAAGCGACTCCACAACAGATTTTTAACGTTCGCCATGATCAGTACCGTAGCAAATCAGTCTGAAGCCGCAGGCAAATAAGTCTATTTTTTTTGGAACTGCTTTTGAAAAGTTTTCTTCGTCCAAAATATTTTATTTTATCTATGTTTTACACGTACACGGAATAAATTTTATTTCTTAAGTACTCAATTATTGTAATATTTACGTAATGTATGTACTTTTAAATTTAAAAACGATTTACATAAGAGTGACGTGCAAGAGCGAAAGTTTCCTGGCAGAGTTCCAATTCATTTCACTTTGGAGACGGTCCCTTACTAGCTTCTTGAAATTGGCCAAGAAAATGGATGAAATGTATGATTTTCAAAGTTCCATAACTCGGACAGTTTTTATCGTAATAAAATGAAACTTTTTGTGTTTACTTTGTTTTCGTGCCCTGCATCTTAAGTGATAGGACCTGGGGACCGTATAAAAATTTAATTTTTGTAATTTTTTTCTAAATGGGTTTTTTGGTTTGAAAAGCACGTAAAAACATTCTTTACCTTTTTTAAAACATTTTTTAAATTGGAAGTGCCTATATAAACCGAACGGTACGGGAATTAGCTATTGGGTCACATTAAGGCTGGACACCCTGTATATACATACATCTTGTAAAAATAGCCTCCATGCATTCAGAAGACCTGAGAACGTGTCCCTACACCCCAATCTCGAAGTCGAATTTTTTCAGGATGACATTACTTTCCTGACAAGGTACATGTTCGGAAAGTAAAAATCTACAACGACGTAGCTTCGTGCAGTTCTCAGGAAACCCTTGGCCTTCAACAGTGGCTTTCTCTCGGGAGGGGATCCGAGTTCGGGGATGAAGGGGTCCATTCTTACTATAAAATGGGATGGGCAGTGAATTTGACTATCCATATATCCGGAAAACATTTTCAGTAGCACTCAAAATGGGTGACTTCTTTGCGGTCAACTATGTTTTGTTCAGCACTGAAGGATGGAATTTACAAAATGAATATTATTTACAAAACATTCAATAAGAAGTTTTCAAAATTTACATTTTTTTTTTTTTTTTACCTTTACTATTTTGAGGTCCATATTTGTCTGGCATTAGGTTTTTTGCATAGCCTTAGAGACGTAAAGACCCTATGTTAAAAATAAAGGTCTCAATGCGCATTTTATTATCCAACAAAATTAAAAAAAAAAAAAAAAAAACATTCTGACTGATCGATTTCGAGATGCGACCCTTCATAAATGAGACATAACCTGCCGCCCATCGGAAATCAGAGACTTTGCTGAATTCATTCATGGCGTCCTTTTTTAAGGCACAATCTATTCATCGGAATGGATTTCAAATGACATAAAGTGACGTAGATCGCACTTACCCTTTTAAAACTCTTAACCACCTTCGAAATGACTGTTTTTTTTTCAAACGCAAAGTTTTCCCACATGCGTTACAGGTGACGGAAACCAAAATGCAATGGGTCCGTATCGAAACTTCTACGCAACAGCTAGATGAATTTAAAAGGCTATTGCATTCTAAAATTCATAGAAAATGGACTCACTTATTGATTAAGTTTGTTTCAAGTTGGAAAGAGGGTCGAATGTGTATTTTGTAATCTCACCCCATTCAAAGACATTCAGTATTATAGATTTTAAGCTGCGACCTTTTAAAACATGTTTTTCAAAAATTTCCCAGAAATGAGGCATTTCTTTCAAAAAATCCCCAAAATCAGTCAGCAGTGTTAAACACTCAGAACAAACTGTTTTCGAAAGAACATTTTCTCTTCCATCCGATCGGCCTCTGTCTTGTGGATATTATTGCCTCACCTGAGGCTGAATATAATGTGAAAAATCGCCCCAAAATCGATCAAACATCGAACCTAAAATTTCTAGGTCGAATTTTGAAAAAAAAAATCGCTTCGAAGTTCATCACTTCAAATGAGAAACAACTAGAAATTTTTAAATTTGTTTTTTCTTGTATGGCACGTTAAGTTGTAGGGTGTTGTAACAAAGCCCTGCACGTGCTGTTAAAAAAAAAAAAAAAAAAAAAAACGAAAGGTCCCTCTTCGAAGATCCGGCTGTGCAGAAGGAGGGACCTCCCCCGCCTCCCTTCTCTGCCAAAACAAACAAACCGGGAAAAAGCTATTCCCGGGAAGCACAGCTGGAGTGGAAGGAAGGGAGAGAGCTTTTTAAAACCGCGTACACACAGCACCGCGCTCAGATCGATCGATGAAGAGAGGATATCCAACACACAAAAGTGGGCTGCGCTTTCAGGACAGGATTTTTGGGGAAAGGGTCGCTGGGTTTTTTTTTTTTTAACCCTTTGAGGGGCAACCCTTTCCCAATGCTGAAAAAAGGACCGCCGTGGCCGTCGCTCAACTGAACGACCCGCAAGAGGGCGGACGATCGAAACGTTCATCGCGTGTCACAGCCAGCTGCCGTCCAAAAAGGGTCTCGAGATCTGTGGCACGCGATGAACGTTTCGATCGTCCGCCATCTTGCTGGTAGTTCAGTCGAGCGACGACCACGGCTGTCCTTTGTTTCAGCATGGGTCCCCCTGTCCAGCTGTTCTCGCATTCTTCCATTTTTCGGCCGATGTCAGTGCTGTTCAAAAGAATCGTGACAATTTTGTTTACAGGAAAGGACGTGCTCAAAAGTAAAGGATTCTCGTGGAGCTCTATCACCCGTCACTCTTTTTATAGAAATCCAATCGATTCTTCGTGACGGGCAACCGTCCAAACGTCCGAGTGGGGTGTTCCCAGAGCGGGAACACTGAGCGTTAAAGGGTTCAGTAGCGGATCCAGAAATTTTTTTGGGGAGGGGCTAAATTTTGAAAAAAGCTTATTTCACCCAAACAAAATGTACAATAAAGCAAAATTTTAGTCTAAAGTAATGCAAAACTTTTTGGGAGGGGCTAAGTTATAAAAAAAGATCATTTTATCTACTTAAAGTGTATAATAAAGCAGAATGTTACCCTTTAGCAATCTCTTTTGGGGGGGGGCTGAAGCCCCCTAGCCCCTCCCCTGGATCCGCTACTGAAAGGGTTAAACACTTTCTTCCGAGGAAGCGGGAAAAACATTCGTGATTTCAGTGTGTCCGAGCTGTGACTACGACATTCTCTGGCCGCAGCTATGTCACGTGGAAGGGGGGTCAGCTATGAGAGGGGAGGGGGGGGGGTTGTTCCATTCTTACTATGAAATTGAATGGACAGTTTAGTGAGCTATCAATATTTCGTAAAAAAAAATTCGATTGAATTTTCAATCTTCTTTCCAGTTGATTTCTATGCGACTCATGAGAGGATAGAGTTAACAAAATGAATGTCGTTTTTTAAAAATGAATCTAAGGTTTTCAAAATGTACATGAAATTTAAAAATAGCGTAACCGTACACTGTTTGGATGCATAAAGTGGCTATTAGGCGAAACGGAGCGTCTTTGCGTAGATGAATGGGGGTGCTAAGCCAACACCTCCTAGATGACAGAAGGCCTGATAACAGACGCTTTTACGCCATCACGAGGTCTTCTAAGAGGACGTCTGTTCCAGTCGAAAATAGACCCGTGTCCGTACCGAACTTTTGGTAATCCATTTCTTTCTGTTCTTTACTAATGTCTTTTACTTCGGGACCCTCCGAGGTTGAGTAGAAAAACAACCCTCGTAAAACTATCTCTTCAAATTTTTTATGAATGCTCCCATGGGCGCCGGAAGCATAGGGCAAGGGGGGCAATGCCCCCCCCCCTGGATTTTTGTATGCAGTGTTTTCCCTTGCTTTTTGGCTCTTTCCAACAAGGTAACCCTACGTTAAAGTAGTCTTTGCCCTTCCCCCCCTGAGAAATAGTCTGCCGGCGCCCATGAATGCTCCCCATCTACATACGATGTTTTTTTGGCCCCACCATGGCACAGTGGTTATGCTACCAGGGGCGGCCCTAGCGCTGGACAAACCGGACCCCAGTCCAGGCCGGCAAATTTTGGGGGCGGCATTTTGGCTCGAATTTGAAAAATACATTTCGTATTAGTAAAAGAATTGTTAAAGAATATTCCGAAGAATATCATTCTATATAACTTTACTAGCTGATGTACCCATCCGTCATGGATGGGTTTTTACTAACCGCTCGAAATTTCGTTTGCATTGCAGGATTACAAATAATAGAATTAACATACTGGCAGAAATGTAGAAAGCAAAGTTATAACTCTTGTGTAATTGTTCAAAGATTACAGGTTAGAGAGTAACAAATTACTGAGACAAACTGTCCATACAGAAAATATTTTACATTCAAAATGAACGTTTTCTTTTAGTGGATGAGCTTCCTACATCAAGAAGTCATTTAAAGTTGCAAAAGAAGATGCTAGTAATGAATATTAAACTGAAAAGAGTATATCTGGAAAATTCTTTGTAATAGCAAGTAGCCGATATTTAACACTGCAACGTCCGATTGAATTATATTTTGATGATTTTACCGGATGCGCGGAAAACTTTATCAAAGTTCACGTCATACCTCAAAAATAATTCAAATTTGTAGAAAATTAAAAACCCGAAATTTTAATTTACTAACCGTCTACTATTTAACAAAATTTCAGTTCATTCCCTTTTGTCTGGCCACTAGTTGTTTTCACGAAGTGGTCACACAAAATTTTCTCAAAATAATATATATCAATGCTATTTAACTCAATCTCATCGATAGTAACTGAATTTTGTTCTATTAACATAAGAAATTTTAATATTATGCCTGTAAAATTTTTGCACAATTTTCTCAAAATTAAAAAAATAATAATACTTAAAAAAAATAAATCGACGTAATTTGTTTAAGTCGAACAGCCACCTATTGTATTACCTCCAGACGCCTTAAAGTGACGCCCTGCCCCTCCCCCTAAAAAAGAAAAGAAAAAATACAATACAACGTTTGAAAACCCTTTCAATTTATTCAAATCTTTTAAAACTTTCGATGATGATTTGTTACCCATCCTATGGCCTAATTTCATTCTGTTCTCTTAATCCGTTTTTGATGGATTCCAGAACAAACTTTTAAAGCGATTTTTAGAAAATCTCAAAGTCTGTGAATTATTTAAATCAATTTTGGTATCTATTGTTTCAATCCACTTACCATTCAATATAATTCCAAATTTCATTCTATTGCATTGAACCATTTTTTAAACAATAGGCGAACATACATTTACACAGTTTTCAAACGACAGTTTTAAATCTCAAAACTTTTAAACGAATTAGAAATATTTTAGCAACAGTAGTTTAAATTAAGTTGCCACTTTTGGTGTTGTTATAAATTTCATTTCATTCGCTTCAGTTGCATGGGCGTAGCCAGCGGGGTCAGCTGTCCCCCTTATAATGAGCTAGTCATAGGATCTGATTATGACAAACCGGGGGAGGAGCAGTTGGGACTCCATGGTCTCCTTGTCTTGCCCCAGTAATGAAAATCCTGGCTACGCCCTAGTTCAGTTGTTTATATGTGATGTGCAAATATTTACACATTTTGCATAGATCTTTCACAAGATTTCCAGTTGGATTTAAATTACAGTTTGTTAATGAAATTCAACAAGCCAAATATTATCCCATATTTGTAGATTGCATTCCTGATGCCAAAAAAATTGAACAGATCGCATTCTTGGTAAGGTATAAAGGTATTGACAAATTTAATTCCAATGTGGCTAGGATTATTTAACTCTCTCAAACAGTTCATGTTCCTATGCTCTATTATTATAGGGTACAAAATCTTCAATTGCGTGAACCCATTAAGAAAGGTATTTTAGGCAAAAGACAACGATTGACCACCTGCTCTAGAACTCTTAAGAAACTGTAAAGATTTTTTGGAAGGATCTTCGATTGGATGTGATTTTAAATGAAATGTTCTGTTATGCCAGAGAACTGACCGACGAGATAGTATTCTGGCTAACACTGAGATTAAACAGCCACGTAACCTATTAATTTGGATTGCGAATCACGAGATGATCGGGTGAAAGATACTAAATTAAAATTTAAGATTGTTTTATTTTTTTACAGTAAACAAAGTGATTAATACCTTAGAGTGCAGATTCAATTTAATAAGTACCCAATGTAATTATTTTAAATTTTTGCACGGCATTCATGAGTTAAAAGACACTCATAAGAAGTGCTAATTAAACATTGCAACACAGTGTAACAGTGTTAACACTGTTTATAGCGTAAACAATTGGAGTTAATACTGACCGTTGGTGAATCGGGGAATATAAACGCGCTTGATCGAGTCGATGAAATAGTGTCAGCTACGGCCTTATTAGGCAAAAAGGAAAGCCCAATTGAAATTTTAAAGCTGATTTCTACTCTAGATTTTACACCCCATCTTGCTATTGCTTCGAGAATTTCGCTTTCTTTGCCGATCATTGTGGCAAGTGCAGAGAAGAGTTTTTCAAAATTAAAGTTAACTAAAAATTTCTTATGTTCCACAACTCTTCCAGATAGGTTCAATAATTTAACTACATTGGCTATCGAACATGAATGAGTTGAAAAATGGATTTAAGAGAAAAAGTCAGGAATTTTGCGGAATTAAAAGTCAGAAAAAAAACTCTTGATTTTTCTCTCTTTCTTTTGGTTTTTAGCTTAATGTGTGGTTTTTAATAAATATGGTTTTTCTTATGCTGCGTTATGTTTAAAGAGCTATTCAGTTTCATAGGCATGAAAACAGTACGTGTGAACAATTTATTTCTTTTAATAGTCATTTTACTGTGGGGGGGGCGGCATTTTATATTTTTGTCCAGGGCGGCGAAATTGTTAGGGCCGGCCCTGATGCCACTGATAAATGGTAGACGGCCGAGGTGGGGAGGTCCGGGGTTCGGGTCCCATTGCGCGGCTGTCGATCGAACGGTCTGGAATTTTGGTAGGTTTTCTCCAGATGTTACGGGAATACGCGTTAGAACCCCTTAGAAAGTCCTCCTACCAAGGCACCCCCCATCCTAGGCAGATACCCCGCGTGCAGGTTTGCCTTAACACACACACGCGCGATGTTTTATTTTTACCTGTGCGTGCTCGACGCACCCACGCCACACCCACCCAAATCCTTCCCTGCAAGCAAACGTTCACCCACTCCAAACTGTACCACACAATGGCCGACCCTCGAGGTGGCTCGCTGTCTTTCGGCGACCGCAAAAAGACGGGAGCACTCGAAAAGAGATAGAATAATCGACTCCCTCTCGCTTTCGGCCTCTGCCGCCCCAGGAATCGATCCGCGGGGAAAAGAAGGGCGCCCGATGCGCGCGCACCCACACACACACACTCGCTCCCCACATGCAGATCTCTATCTGTGGAAAGGACAAGGGGAGAGTAGGAGAAGAGGAGGAGGAGAGAGCCATCCCAGATGTTCCAGACAGAAAATCGTGCGGGGGAGGAAGGGGGAAGGAAACACGCATTCCAGGGGAAAGGGGGAAAAGTTCTGTCCCGCTTCCATCTCCCCTACACCCCTCCTCCCCACCTTGCGTGGGGATTTTTGGCGTATGGAAAGTGGAAAGGGGCAGAAAAGGGATTGTTTCTTTTCTGTCCTTCCCCCCCCCCTTCCCTTGCTGGCAACCTGTTTTTGAGTGACGCAAGCGAAAGAGCGTAAGGTGCGTCCCTCCATTCGACCGTTGGATGTTGGATGCTGCTGACAGATGAGGATGGGGAAGAAGGGACTCCGTGGCGTGCAGTGCCCTATTGCCGGTAGGGCAAACGGGGCGACTGCCCAGGGCCCACCGATTTTAGGGGCTCCAAATCTTACATCTTACACTTTTATAATTTTACAATAAAATGGCAAAGGTTAAAAGGACTTCAAAAGTCAAACGATTTTTTAATTATCAAGTGTGAAGAATGAAAATAATTCGAGTTTACGTTTGTGTATCCATTAATTTAAACTTATATTGAATTCTTGGAAAGGCTCTAGAGTCCATAGAGCATACCCATAGGTAGGAAAATAACCAACCGCATTTAATGAAAAGTATTTTTAATGTTAAAAAAATAGCAACATTTCTGAATGATGGGTTATTTTAAGAAATATTGACAAAAATTGTTTGTATTCCGTACAGGTTAGAACTGTGATAGAGCATTTGGATGTCACATTTCACTATCTGTTTCTTGGACATCCTGTCACTCGATTCGTTTATTTCGGATGTCTTCAAACAAAATGTGTGTTTGGAAGGGGGAAGATATTTAAAATTTTCAGCATGCACCAATCATAATGCTTTTTTTTTTAAGGGGGAAGGGTACTGCGACGGGCCTCATTTCCTTCTCCTGCCCAGGGCCCACAGTTCTTTGGATCGGGGTCTGACACAGTGGCGTGAACATCGGGGTGATCTGAGTCTCTCCGTTTTCCAGAGGGGGTGTGGGACGACTTTTAACCTTGTTTAAGAAAGGGTGCCTCTCCGGGACCGCAGCCAGGAGTGGAGGCAGAGACGATTCTCCCGTTGACCCACCAATACAGTGCGCACCGGTTAGAACGGACCCGGGATAGAACGTACTCTCGGCTATAACGAACCTAGAAACGAAGTCCCGATGGAAGTCCTCTATTGATAATGTTATTGAATTTCGGTTAGAACTTACTTAACAAAAGTACGTACTTCGGCTATAACGTACTTTTTATACCCAAGCCAAGAATAAAATTCTGCTTTTCTTAAACATTTTATTTCCTTGTTCTCGGACACTTCAGTACCATCCAAAACACGCGTTGTCCGTTTTCGGATTCTCTAACGAGATGAAGGGTGCATGAAGGAAGGGAGCGATCTTTCATCTTTTTCGCCTGCTAGGTAGGGCTCAGAACAAGACCCTGTTTTTTCTTCGTCATTCATCGATGTCCATGCCTCCCGAAAAGCCCTCTCTATAATGGATTCGGATGATAGGGAAGTAGAAACAGAGGAGCCTATACCCAGCCGACCCGACGCATTCCATGCTGCAAAAACAGTCGCGATTTTCTGAATGCCGCAGGGAGGATGCAGAGACTACAAAAGTCATGGATATCCAAAACGGTCTTTTTAAAGGAGCCCCTGCCCCTTTAAAACAAAAGAAAAGGACAGATTATGGATCTCCATAAAATGGTAGGTCATACAGAATTTTCTCTGTTTCATTTCAATTTTAAAAAATCAGACCTGTTTGAAACACATATTACAATGAAAGGATGAGCCCACTTTCTTTTGTGTGTCCTATTGTATCTGACCGGTGGTACTACTTATAACGTACTCCTTTTTGAGGTCCCGTGAGAATACGTTATAACCGGTGTCAACTTCACCGCGATCGACAGCGAGAAAGGCAGGGGATACACTCTCTTAATGTAGGGTCCACCCACTCGGCCTAGGAAGCCAATTGCTTTTAGAACGTCTTGTCACCCTCTAAGGTAGTTTTTTTTTTCTTGCGGGGGTGTAAAACGAGGCACCTTTTGCACGTTTACAGGGGGTGGGGGAGGGCAGTCATCGAGGCAGGAACTTGCCAGGCGTTATGATAGGGGGCGATAGGGGGCAGGACACGTGGCGTACCGCAAAAGTCCGAGGCCCCCTTTGAATTATTTCTGTCATGAGCAGTTCTTTTTTATACCATTCTTGCATTTATGATATAAAATGACTGAATATGAATCATTTTTTTAAAAATTCAAAACCAAAAATTTGAAATAAATGCAAGATTTATAATTTCAAATGTATCTAAAACGCACGATGACTCCAATGTATCCAATTGAAAGACTTAACACAAATGAAGTCCATTGTGAATCGATGAGCACACTGTTATCGGGAACTCGTCAAGACCCTGTTCAGAGGCTATTTCTGTATTTCATGGATCTTGCTGCAGGAAACTTTGAGGGTGCTTTCAGATAAAACAAGTTTTCCAGAACTCTGTGTCATCCAAAAACGGAAAAAGGATTCAGTGAGTGGCAGGCGCAAGAAAAAGAATTGGTGCTGGCGTCCATGACACCTCTGTTGTATTGTCTAGGGCAGGGATGGGCCAACTTTTTCGGTCGCGGGCCAAAAATCGAAAAAAAAAAAAGTTTGGCGGGCCAAGATCCATTTTTCTAAAATTTCAAGAACACTATACAAGTATTACAATTGAAATAGGTTCATGAGATGAATGAAAGGGTGGTTTCATTTTTAAAAGTTCCTCCTATTGAGGTTCGAAGGGAGAGGCACTGATTCTGAGGAGCGAGGCTCCATGCTCATCTGTCAGTCTACTTCTGAAAGAATTCTTTCTAAGGTTCCTAGTTGAAAACACTGGTTCACCTATATAAGATGAAGCAAACGTAGCACTGATTTTCTGGGCGTGAGATATTCAATTGGGGAAACTGACTTTCGATCATGATTTGTAAAACTAACTTTCGCATACATATTTAGAAACAACGGCTCGAGAGGATGGTTAGATTGCAATTCAATGAATTCGAGCTGCCCATCGGACCTCATGCTTCACTATGGACGTCGAAGGGCATGGTCAAAATATCCAATTCTTTTGGAATGGCACCGAAATCTTGAAATCTGCGTTCGAACTCAAAATGCACTTTTTTCAAGCCATCTTCATCCTTCTCAATATGGATATATAATATATAAATATATATATATTCTTTCAATTTCCGTCGGACCGGCTCATTAAAATTCCGCCCACTGGCCGGATAAAACCTTCCGGTGGGCCGGATTGGGTCCGCGGGCCACAGTTTGCCCATCCCTGGTCTAGGGAATCACACAGTAGGGTTCGGAAAGAGTACCTCTTTTTTAAGCTTTCATCTAGGCTCGAAAGAATGTTTCCAACTGAAAGACTCCACATGTTGCCCGTATTGGAAAATAGATCACCCAAAATTGAAAACTTCGGCCATCATGAGGCACGGAAACGAAGAAAGAAAAAACAACTGACATCTACGACTGTTTTAAAATCGTGATGTAAGACACGTCCTTTTACTCGAAATGGAGAAATGAAGTTTGGCTTCTGCAGAAAACTAAGAGGCTCAGTCTAGTCATTCATGGCTCAAAAAAAGTGAATCAAAAAGGACGATTTGGGGACTCTTCTTGGCTGTTGTGCGAGACGCGAGTCGAAAAAGAGTCGTCTCGCAAAACAGCCTAAAAGAGGGGTCTCGTCTCGCAAAATCCCTCTACTGTCATGTTAAAAATGTTTGTCTCATCTTCCAAAAAAGCAGGTCCGTAACCAGAGGGGGGGGGCGGCTATGGGATCTGAGCCCTACCTAGCAGGGTTTTAGCCCCCCCCCTAAGATTTTCAACAATGTAAATTGACTGATAAACACGAAAGTTTAGAAAAGAATGGTTTTTAACGATCTTTAAATTTCACATCATTAAAAATATCCCTCGTTTGGGAGGGGGGCGATTTCTCGTCATAATTTCTATACATACAGCTGCATTTTGCTGCTTTGGGTTGCACGTCGCACCCGATATTGGATTTTTCCAAGAACACAAAACTGCCGCTCTTCCTTCAAGTCTGCCAGGGCAACGATTTTGAGGGGGAGTCAAAACTTAACTTTCAACGTGTTCATGTTTGCATTCAAAAGGGTGACGAACATTCTTAACATTAGCTGTAACGAATGATAATGTAAAAAAATGAATAAAATTGTTTTCCAAAAATAAAATCATCACAGGATTAAGTAACAACACAGAGGATTAAGTCTCCATTTTTGTTTTACCTGACACATAAAGTTGTAACAGTCCAACAGTGTTGAAAAGGGTCTCCCACACTTAAACAAGGTTCAAGCAATTCTATTGTGTTAGTTAATAGTGGACACATCCTTCAGATGACAGGGTGATAAGGAGAAACAACGGGTACTCTTGTAAACGGATCACCTTGTATAATATTAATAGTTTGCTTTCTATCGATATTTAAAATGAAAAATAAATGTCTTTTTCAGTCCATTTTCATTCCAAAGTTGGATAGTCAAATTTATTGGACTGATCTTTTTAATGTTAAACATGGACTGCAACACGTACAATTAACTAGTAACTATATCTTATCCATTATTCTTGCACAAAAATGACTAACAGATATCCAATACTGCATTCGCTCAAAATATCATTTAAATATTTTTGATGGAGTCTCCATGAAACAGCTGTTAACACAATGAATGTTCAATATTTTTAAAATGCGGCGTTTCGTGAAGTACAGACTCTAGAGAAAAATAGACAAACTGAAAAAGAGTCTCATCCCCGCTTCCTTGATTACCGATATTTATAATGGGTCGCGTCCCCCCACATTGCGGGGGCTTACGGTACGCCCCTAGGCAGGACCCTGAAGGAAGACATTGGAGTCCAGTCCTCATCCCACACGCAGACCCCCTTTATTAACGACTTCCTTTATGGAAGGGGGGCAGCTGCCCCCTGCCTTGCGTTGCCTACGCCCACGAATCTAGAACCGGCCTTGTCCGAAAAGCCGGCACTGTCTATAAAATACCGCGACATTTCATTTCTCGCTGAAAAAATATCGCACCGAAAGAGACCGCCTACCCATTAGAGATGAGACGGGCTCAGCCCGAGCCGGAAAGCCCGGGCCCGAGAAAAATGTCTCCTTTATTGAACAGACTGCTTGAAATCGATTTTAAAAAGGGATTCATGGGGAAAATAAAAGGACTTATAAAAAATAAATAAATAAATAAACACATAAAAATGGCGGCATGGGCGCCTAGAAGGCGCACGAAGCTCTTTGGGTCTTCTAGAACGGCGGTTTCTATTCCTTAGGGAGTCACGAGATCCGACATTTTTGGATAAAGGATGGATACAAAAGAATTAGAAAGTGCATTGGGAGTGACCGACTCTATGGGTCTTTCATGGGCACAAACGGCCATATGGATTGTATTCTATGAATGAAATCATTGAATTTTTTTTGTCTTTAGCTGAAATTTCGGCTCGGAATAAAAGTGCTCGGGCTTCAAAAAATGAGCCCGAACTCATCTCTACCGCCTACCCATCCAATAGAGCCGAAAAATAAAGATTCGGAGGAAAAGTGGGGATTCGGTAGAGGGCACGTGCTCTTGAAGGGGCCCCCGAAACGGCCGCTTCATGGGCGCCCCTGCACACTCGTGAGTGGGTGGTCTCATCCCTTTCCGCGCCGACAAGAACAAAAACCAAAAAAATTAAATCTCGACGTTAAACGAAGGCAGCGGATTCCTTGCGTGGGAGTGGCCCGGCTCCAGATGGCCCAGACACGTGACAGAGAGGAGAGAGAGAGAGAAGAGTCAGTGACTGTGCTCCAGCAACAGGTGTCGGGTCCCACGCCATCGGGGAGGCCCAGCTAGGGACACGGACGGGGTGATGACGACATCGCTACGGAGACATCTCAACACTCGCCGAGGAGAGGGTGCTTTCCAGAAGTGGAACGAGTTCGGAGGCAGGGGGACGGGGGTGAGGAATCCACACCCCTTTCACTGAGAGGAGAAAGTGTATAGTTTTTCTACAGGAGCACTCAAAATATTCCCAATAGATTGCGCCGCTCTATAGGGATTCAAGATTCTTTAAAGAGTATCATCCAGGCTCGGACTAGCCAGGGTGTCCGACTGTCTGCAGACGGGTGGGCCCCCAAACAGAGAAAAGGAAGAAAATAAAAAAGAAGTGCTATAGTGATAGCACTTGAATGAAGTTTGACACATACAAAATTTTTTGCAGCTGCCATATTGAGCCCCAGAAGGCTTCCAAACACTTCATTTTAAATGAAGTTCTCAAAATGTTTTGAGTGAGGGTTCCCGAATGAACAAGGGATTCATGAATAGGAAGGACGCCTATGAATGAATAGATCAGCATTTTATGAATACATTCATTATCCATCATAATGAATGAATAATAACACCCTACCCCCACATACCCCAAAAGGTAACACATCCTATTATGGATCGGTTACACAATAACCCGGGACCCCCCTTGTCTGGAGAATTCCGGGCCTGGTATCATCCTACTAAAGAGTTTCGCTGTGATCCCTGATATCAAGACTCAAGATCCTGAGCAAGCACAGCCAGCTGTCGTCCAAAAAGGGGTCTCTCGATCGGTGGCACGCGACGAACGTTTCGATCGTCCGCCCTCTTGCGGGTCGTGAAGTCGAGCGATGGCCACGGCTGCCCTTTTTTCAGCAGGGGGCCCTCTATCGAGCTGTTCTCTCATGCTTCCATTTTTCGGCCGATGTCAGTACTGTTCAAAAGAATCGTGACCCCTTTTTTTCACGGGAAAGGACGTGCTGAAAAGTAAAGGATGCTCGTGGAGCTCGGTTCCCCGCCACTCTTTCTAGAGAAATCCAATCGATTCTTCGCGACGGGCCACAGTCCAAACGTCCGAGTGAGGTGTTCCCAGAGCGGGAACACTGCTCCTCAAAGGTTTAAAGCGTATGATCCTACTATAGAGTGAAGCTGTGATCCCTGACATCAAGATAAAACTTCTTCCGTAAGGACTGCCAAAAGATGACAAAGTGAGCACAAAATAGCCTCATCCCTTCTTCACAGTTTGTACGATTCGCTTGAAAATTTTCATAATGACGTATAAAAAGAGAGAGAACAATGGGCGCGCCTTTCAAAATCTGAAAATCCACCCGTTCCTTCGTCTTAAAGCGATTTTTCGCTCTTTTCAGCATCCTTTCATTTCCGAGAGTCCAGTTTGCGTGACAAAATGACCTTTTTCAAGAGCGAATGACGTCCTACCGATGGGATTCCAATTCGTTTAGAATAGTTTTTAAAGAGGACGCAGTTTATTCATTTTGTTTTCACAGATAAATCGTCTGCAAGGATAGGAGAATAGAGCTGTGTACACACATAAAATCTTTCGACTGCAAAAAGATTCCGCGCGTTTCCAGAAGAGCGTGACATTCGATTCGGGTATCTGCTTATAGAATACGCTAACGTATGCGGCATCCAAATCGACTATGTTCCACGCTGCAAACGGACAGAGCCTGACTAGCGAAAAGGCTCGAGAAGCTTCAGCTACCCCTCGTCATTGGAAGGGGGCCCAAAAAGGATTGTAAAACGGATAAAAATTCAAAATTTTGTGTTGGAATGATCTTTTCAGTTATTGTCAAGATTTTTAATGAAGAGAAGTGGAAAGCTATTTTTAAGGTATTTTAGAAGTCTCGATACTCCCTATTGCAACATTTCAAAATGAGTTCACCTTGTGATGTCTCTATTTGGGACATCTGCTCCAGTTGAGAGAAAATTTTCTATTGTCGAGAACAGTGGGTCGGTAGAAAGGGGTAAACTTTCAATATGTAATGTTAAACATAGTCTGAACTTCCCTGTTGTGATTTTTAGGATGTCATCCAAATGAACCAAGAATTCCCGAAAAAAGCCCCCTGTCTTGTGAAAAATAGAGGCCTCCATCCCTAAAGTTGAATGTTCCAGGAGTAAAGTAATGCTTGTAGTTTACTTTTAAAAAGTCATTTTAGAAATACTGTAAAATCTCATGACAATGAAGTGAACTATTGTAAAGATGAATGAATAACCTATTTTTATCAAAGGTCAATTTCTAATGAATGAAAGAAAAACATTTTTATCCAATAAAATTGTTAGACCTCATTCAATCGATGAAATATACTTTTAAAAAAGAAAATATTTTTATCCAATCATTCAAAACTTGACTGAATCCAAACAAAAAGGAGAAGGGGGCCCGAAATGCGACTGAGCTTCCCCTCACTTCGAAGGTGAATCGGGCCCTGCAAACGATAGCGTCCTAAAAAAAAAGGCATACGCAAAAATCCAAATGGACAGTTCAGTGACGTCCAATGAAGCAAGCCTATTCGTTACGCAGTCGCTAGATGACTGAATAACAAGGACGCATCAGTGAAAAGCAGACACGGGGGTTCAAGGGATCCTATGCCCGATTTTTATTCGATTCCTTTCATAGAACACTCGAAGGGAGAATTTTGGACACCACCCCCACTCCCGCACGAAAGGCAATCTTGTCTACGCCCCCTCTCGGAGCCACTGCACTTTTTTCACCGAGTTGAATAGAAAGTGGACAAAAAAAAAAACTGCAACGGGACTCTTGTAAAATCATTCATCTTACGAAGGGTTCACGAGAGGGGTCCGATGTACAGTACGAGGATGGCCGTCCCTTCCTAGTTCTAAAATCAGTTGATTTTTCAATGTTCTTTATAAAAATAAAAATCTCGAGGGACTCCACTCGATTTTCCGAACACTCGATATGGACCCATAGGGTGGGCCGAATTTTTTTAAAATCACTATTCTAATGGTGCAGAAAAGGTTCTCTCTGGGTTCCATAAAAACGGTTTAAAATATTATTGTGACTGCCCCCCGCATCGGACTTCCATTTTCGGAATTCGGATCCAAATAGACACTTTTGACTCCCAGTTATTATTTTCTCCTATTCTTATTCTAAAAGGGTGGGAAATACGCCCACTAGGGTTTAATAATGTACGTCTCAATTCTATTTCCGATCCAATAATATCATCTGACTTCGCATCGCACTTGAACCCATTTTGCAATTCTGGACGAAAAATGCGCTTTTTCCCGTCATGCCACAGGGGCGCTTTGCGGCCGATCGGTACAGAAGTGAGGAAGGGAACCTTCGACTGTTCAAAGTTTTATTCTTACAAATGAGTACCGTTCATTCGCGTTGGGCCTCTCCGATGATATGTATGCATGTAATGTGCTGTTGACCCTTCGTGCTACTGACGGAGTCTATGGGCACTCCATCCAATCCTTTCACCGAGTAACAAGCGCAAAGCAAAGCATTTCTTCCGAACAGTTTGAAAGGAATATTTGTGAACAGCTCAGAATTTAACTCGAGACTTGAATTGTCCTAATGGACATGCGGTAGCATTCAGAAACTTGGGTAGGCTTTTGCAGTGGACTGCATGCCTCCCATCCATGACAAAGTGAGGGACAGAGCTTTAGGAAATCGATCCAAACTCTTTCGGCGATGGAATGCAACATTTAAATCGGATTCGGCCGATGTACGATCTCGATCAGTCAAATGGGCCCCACACACGAATGAGGGGATGAGGAGCGTTTTATCCCGAAAAGTGTCGGAGATAGGTCCATCAATAGAGGTTGACTTAAACCCTTTTTAACGGCTCTCGAAAGGAAAATACAGGGCGCACCGGTTAGAACGGGCGTGGGATAGAACGTACTATCGTTTATAACGTCCCTAGAAGACAGGTCCCGATGGAAGTCCTCTATGGATACTGTTATTGAACTTAAAACGAACTTGACAAAAGTACGTACTTCGGCTAGAACGTCCTTTTCATACCCAATCCAAAATTAAAATTTTGCTTTTCTTAAGCCTTTTATTTCCTTGTTCTCGGACATTTCAGTACCTTCCAAAACACGCGTTATCCGTTTTCGGATTCTCTGGCGAGATGGAGGGTGCATGAAGGAAGGGAGCGATTCTTTATCTTTTTCGCCTGCTAGGTAGAAGACCCTGTTTTTGATGGGTCATTCATCCCTGTCAAGGCCTCCCGAAAAGTCCCATCTATCATGATTCGGAGGATAGTGAAGAAGAAACGGAGGCCAGCCTACCCGACGCATTCCATGCTACAAAAACAGCATCGCGATTTTTTGAATGCCGCAGGGAGGATGCAGAGACTCTACAGAAGTCTATTATGGATATCGAAAACGGTATTTTTAAAGTGGCCTCTGCTCCTTTAACCCTTTAAGGCGGCAGTGATCCCGCTCTGGGAATACCAAACCTTCACGTTTTGACTGTTGCCAGTCACGAAGAATAGATTTGATTTCTATAAAAATAGTTGCGGGTGACATAGCTACACGGGAATCCTTTACTTTTTAGCACGTCATTTCCCGTCAAAAAAGTGCCACGATTATTTTTAAACAGCACTGACCTCTGCTGAAAAATGGAAGAACGCGAGAACATCCGGACAGATTGCCCGATGCTGAAAAAAGAGCAGCCGTTGCCATCGCTCGACTTAACTACCAGCAAGACGGCGGACGATCGAAACGTTCATCGCGTACCACTGATCTAGAGACCCTTTTTTGCTGTGCGGCACAGCCAGCTGCCGTCAAAAAAGGATCTCTAGATCTGTGGCACGCGACGAACGTTTCGATCGTCCGCCCTCTTGCTGGTAGTTAAGTCGAGCGATGGCAACGGCTCCCCTTTTTTCAGCATTGGGAAAGGGTTGCGCCTCAAAGGGTTAAAACAAAAGAAAATGACACATTATAGATCTCCATAAAAATGGTAAGTCATAAAGATTTCTCTCTGTTTCATTTCAATTTTAAAACACAGATTACAATGAAAGGATGAGCCCACTTTCTGTTTTTGTGTCCTATTGAATCTTACTGTCGGTACGGTTTATAACGCAACTCGGCTATAACGTACTACTTTCTGAGGTCCCGTTATAACGGGTGTCTACTGTATCCCATCGGACGACCCTCATCGATCCATCGAGGAAGAAAGCAAGGATCGCATCCGTGACCAGTACTTTTGCTGTTCGAAGGGTACAGGTGTGGCCATTCGTACACCCCTTCATCCATGTGAGGAATACATTTCAGTCGGGATTTTTTTTTTTTTTTTTTTCTGTACGGGGTCGCGTCCAAATTTAAAATTTCGTATGGATTCACACTGAAACCCCCCCATAAACTGTCATCCTTTTCATAAAATCCTGTACCCCCCCCTTTTTTTACGTATCTTTGTAACTTATGATGGAGGGTCGCCCCCATTTAAGGAAGAAAAGCCTAACCTAGGTCGGTGCGTTTGGAGAACCCTGTAGAGTGGCCAGTAGGGTGGAGCGAAAGACACTTTTTCTCGAAATTCACGAGCCATTAAAGGGTGCGAAACGGGTAAGAACCCATGGACTCCCAATGTCCGCTCAAAAGAGGGCCCTCTTCAGGTTCCACCCACAACCTCGAGCGAATCGATTCTTTTTGATTGTTTTATGAATGGCTATCGAAATAATGACGTTTCATGAATGAATGGAGTCACGAATATTCCGGTATACACCGACTCTGTCCAGAACGACGGCCCGTTCGGGCATTGGGGGTCTGTCTTGGAGATGGGGGGGGGGAATCTCGAGCCCCCCCCCCATCTTCTTCAGACGTTCGGCTTCCCGACTCACGAAATCGTCCTTCTTTTCTGAGGTATAGATTCCATTTCTGAATCCGATCCCAAGTCGACGTTCGCTTCTCGATCCACGATTTCCAGCCCTGACGTGCGATCATAACGTATTCATAAAGACATTGAATCATGAAAATGTAACTATTTATTCAATTAGTTAATCAAACATTATTTTAATAAAAATAAGCTAAAAATATTTTTGCTCGAGGTGTGGAACCTGAAGAGGGCATCCTTTTGAGCGAAAATTTGGAAACAACGGGTTCTTATCCGTTTCGCACTATTGAACCCTTAAACGCGCAGTGTTCCCGCTCTGGGAACACCCAACTCGGACGTTTGCACTGTGGCCAGTCGCGAAGAATCGATTGGATTTCTATCCAAAGAGTGGCGGGTGACCGAGCTCCACGAGAATCCTTTACTTTTTAGGAGTACGTCCTTTTCCTTAAAAAAAAAAAGTGGTCAGGATTCTTTTGAACAGCACGGACATCTGCCGAAAAAGGGAAGCATGCGAGAACAGCTGGATAGAGGGCCCCTTGCTGAAAAAAGGGCAGCCGTGGCCATCGCTCGACGGAACGACCCGCAAGAGGGCGGACGATCGAAACGTTCATCGCGTGCCACACATCGAGAGACCCTTTTTTGGACGACCGCTAGCTGTGCGGCACAGCTTGAAGACAGCCGTTCCGTCGAGCGATGGCCACGGCTGCCCTTTTTTCAGCAGGGGGACCCTCTATCCAGCTGTTCTCGCATGCTTCCCTTTTTCGGCAGATGTCACTGCTGTTCAAAAGAATCGTGACCCTTTTTTTGGCGGGAAAGGACGTGCTCAAAAGTAAAGGCTGCTCGTGGAGCTCGGTCACCCGCTGCTCTTTGGATAGAAATCCAATCGATTCTTCGTGACGGGCCACCGTCCAAACGTCCGAGTGGGGTGTTCCCAGAGCGGGAACACTGCGCGTTAACGGGTTAACATCGAGTGAACCCTCTATAAGTGGACCCCCTGCCTATACTTGTAGGTTGACCAGGTCATGAATCCAAAACCATAGCTCAAAACCTTTGCAAGTGGACCCCTTCCAGAATTTTTTCTGCCTTTATTCTAATAATTTGTACTCTATTTGTCTGAAGTCCACAAAACTTGCCGAAATGCAAGAGGAAGGACGACTCCAGTTCAGATTTTTAATGTATCCTCTTTATGCCTCGTGTAAAAGCACCCTTTTTTTTCTAACTATACACGTAGTGTAGACTGTCAGACAGAAGTACAAAACCCTTTCTACAGGCGGGCACTATGCAAAATGTATGAATAGAGTCATCCATTTGAGTCGAATCCTAACAAACTTGTTTTTTTTCAACTGACCACTGTGTGTCGCGCCCATAGTCACTCTTTCCGATCCTTCATACGCCATACAGTCCTGTGTATGGAGTATCATTCATGGTAAACCCTCATAAGCAATATTATTCCTATAGCGTATCCTTTTGATTTCCTATTTTATGTCATTTTGAAATGTACTATGTATGAATTTGAAAATCAAAAAATAGCATCCATAAATTCGGAAGACCTCCTACACCCCAATCTCGAAGTCGAATTTTTTCACTGTAGGACTCGAGTTGAGAAAAAACGAAAAATGCTCTGGTGTGGAAAGTGACCCAAACGAAGATGGACAGTATTGTTCTGTGGCTGGGGGAAGCTGCGAACGATGGGTCATTGGGAATGCAACCCGCTCAACTCCAGTCCAATAAAAACCGGCAAGATTAGGACCGACAGCGGCCCCGGACATGGATGAGTTTGGGAGCCTCGATCTATGAAATATGTTTTCTTTTTCATGACATTTGGACTTAAAAAATATTTCGGAACATCATTTGAAATGGGGGGCCCTTTCGAGCCGGGGGCCCGGGCCAAGTCCCGATGGGCCCACGCGATCCTAAGGCTCCGCTTGCGTGTTTTATGGGGATGTCACAAAAAACACACGGAAGACATTTTTGAGAATGGGTTCAAATCGGTCGGTTCACAGATAAAAATTCAAAGCAAACGCTTTTGACTACAACGATTCCAGTCATGGTTCCGTCAACTCTTGAACCCTTGAACGCGCAGGGTTCCCGCTCTGGAAACACCCCACTCGGACGTTTGGACGGCGGCCCGTCACGAAGCATCGATTGGATTTCTATAGAAAGAGTGGCGGGTGACCGAGCTCCACGAGCATCCTTTCCTTTGGAGCACGTCCTTTCCCGTCAACAAAAAGGGTCGCGATTCTTTTGAACAGCACGGACATCGGCTGAAAAGGGAAGCATGCGAGAACAGCTGGATAGAGGGCCCCCTGCTGAAAAAGGGGCAGTCGTGGCCACGGCTGCCCTTTTTATGAGCCTTGGGAAAGGGTTGCGCCTCAAAGGGTTAAGTCAACTCTTTACCATTGGATTCCTCCAAATTGGACCTTTTTTGAGTTCACCCATTCGACCTAGGAATGATGTGTGCATTCCCGAAAATGAATGTGGAATTCCTCATCCACTCCAATTCAAGAACGGAGCGGCGTATCCGATTTTTCGAAACGAGTGGTCACCATAGGCGTAGAGTTATATGGGCCCGTGGGGTTCGAGCCCCCACAATAAATTGTGAATAGGGGCTGAGCCCACCCAATAATGGACCACTCAATACAGAAAACTAATTTATACTAACGTTAAAAAAAAAAAGTATTCACGCCATTTACAAACGTTTAAAAAAAAACGTTTACTTGTACTTTTAAAATTTTCTCCTTTGGATTTCAATCATGATTTAGTATTCATTGTGACGCCACTTAACACATAATGTTACTATAGCTGCCCTCGCCAGGCTCTGGTTCATTAAATGAAGAAGAACGTTCAGATGTGTCTAAAAGGCACTATCTCATCGAAAATGATTTTTTTTTTTTTCTGAATGAAATTTTTCATGGGGGGTGGTGTAGGGTGGGGGGGGGTTACGCCTTCTGTAACTCACAGATATGTATACGGGTGTATGATAAGGGAGTGAAGAATGTATACATTTTGTATGACAAAAAATTCCTCATAGGGGGTGGTTATGACCCTCCTAACCCCCCCCCTTGGCTACGCCACTGACGTAAATATATGGGGTTGTGGGTCCCGGCCCCCCCAATAATTTTGAAAACTTTACGCTTAGGGTGGTCATCCACTGCCATCCGTTGGATGAAGATCCCACGTGTTTACAGAACGTGTCACCAGAGCAAAACAAAGAATGGCGACGAGAAAGCTGGATTCGAAAAATATATTTGTAAGTGAAGAAGCCTTAAATATTTTTCAAAAACAAACTGGGAGAATAAATATAACCTTGTAGAAAATAATAGGTATGAAATTTTCCGTTTTTATTATAACCACTTCTAAAATAAGTAAAAACTTCGTGAAAAAAACACGCATAAAATGTTACGTAATAAGTAACATTTTGTGTGTTCTATTTCACAAAGTTTATATTTATTTTAACGTTGAACACCCGTATTTTGAGTGTTTTTTCCATAACCACTTTTTGTCCATTCATTAAATGGGAGCTATTTTTTTCAATCCTTCAAGGACTTTGATCGAATTTTCAACGATGTGGGATTCCGCGGGTTCTAGTCAATACGAATGTTCGTTCTTAGGATAGAGTGACTACTTTGTCCCATGATCTTCCATTTTGTAACCTTTACTTGATAAAAATTATATTCATTCGTGAACAGGTTTCAAAGGGAGAAACAAGAAACGGGCGGTCATTTGGGCCTTCCATGTATTTTGAGGAACTCATCTTGAGTTTTCAAACACTTGAAAACTTAATGAATTTGAAAGATTTCAGTATGCTATAAAATTATTGACTACACAGGTGGCTGCGATGAGCGGGGGGGGAGGGACTCGAACCCCTATATGGACACCCATACTAGCATATTCTTTAGATTTCACCCAGTGTTACATAACTTATTTCATGGTCATGACGATATGTACCCCCCAAAATGAATTCCTGGGTACGCCACTGGTTCTAATGTTTGGGGTCGTATAGGGGCTCCTCCCTCGGCCAGAGATTGAAAAGGGGCCCCCTTAACGGTGAAGTTTGCATATTCTGTTCCCTCTCCATTCCCCTTAAAACCGCATTGAACTCTTTCAAAGCTGTTGTTGGGGCCTATAGACCTATCCTTTGAAATGAAGGTTGCGTATGTGGCGACCGGCACACTGTTGCATTGTACGCGGGTTTGTTTCTGCATGGACCGTACCGTTATATCCCACGTTTTCGTCTCGGATGGGGAATGTCTTGTGACTGGAGCCGATAACCCTTTTTCGTCATTCGACGTGTAACCTCGTCCTTAGAGTCAACAGTCTTCTCGAACCATGTTCATTTATAGATATTAACAGGATGTCGGTCCATCCAACAGCCTCGGAGATTTTGACAGCTAAAAAGACGAAGGTCGACGGTACACTATACCAAAGTACCCATGCGCACGCATATACGTGCGTACGGGAGAAAATAACAATAAAATCAAGAGAACTCACCTTGGCCGTCCTTCGCCTGGATCTCCCTTCCGCCTGGATGGTCCTGGTGCACTGCTCCACGCACTCGGACATCTCCGAGGAGGAGCTCGGGCCCTGGTGGTCCTGGTTGAGGCAGGCCAGGGCCACGATGTAGGCGCTCGCTATCCTGAGGATGGCCAGCTTGGACAGTTTCTGGTTGTGCGCGTAGGCCGGGACGGCGCGCCTCAGGCTCTCGAAGGCGGCGCTGATGGTGTGGACGCGGGTGCGCTCGCGGGCATTTGCCTCGATGCGACGCTGGCGGCTCATGCTCTTGTAATTGCGGGCATGCGGGCGACCAGGCACGACGTCGGGCCGAGATCCCGCCGACGACGACGAGTCCTGTTGCCGCTGCTGCTGCTGCGGAGAGCCGCTCTCTTTTTGGCGTATTATCACAGACTGTCTGCTGCTGGGGGGAGTGTGAGGGGCGACGCACCCGCTGTCGCCGCTGCTCGGTCTGTTATCCTCGTCCTCGTCCTCGGTGTCCTCCCAGCGGAAGCGCTTCATGAGGAGGACGTCTCTGCGCTTCTTGGGCTCCGAGGACTTGCGCTTGTTGCGCTGCTGCTGCGTCGGCGGGACGTCGGCCAGCAGTCGGGGCTTGACGTCGACCCCGCTGTCGTCGCTGAGGGCGTCCGTCGTCGGCGGCGAGTGCTCCTTTTCCGATCGGCCGTCGATCATCGCAGAGGAAGAAGAGGCCGATAACGATATCGGCGAATGCTCGGTATCCGAAGGAACGCCGATCGAGGCGGAGGCGGCTCCTGACAGACACATCGGCGAAGGCTCCATATCCGACGGGGGAATCACGTCGAGGAAGCGAGGGTCTCGCACTCGCACGCACTATCGCAGTACGTAAGATGGAGCATGTTCGCGGAATGAGACAAAAAATAGGGATCGATCTATTCAGAAGCAGAATCGGCACTAGCAAAACGTCCTCGAGGCTCGGGGAGGACGCATCGGTCCTCGTAGGCACTGAAATTCGTCGTATCCATTCGTTGTTTCTGCGGTCAAAACAGGTGGCTTCTCACGCGCGCATCCGTTTTGTTTACTTCGTGCTGGACGAGGAGGGGAAAGAACGTCGACCGATTGCTGTCGTTTAGAACACTCTTTACCCTTCTTCTTCGGAGGGTTTTTCCCGTCTTCAACCTCTTTTTTCCCCGTTCCCCTCGTATCTGTTGCGCGGAGGGTCCACTCTGACTGCCGAGGAAGAAGGAGAAGCAAAACGGGAACCATGTTCGGGAGGGGTTGCCGCTGTGGAGACGGACGCCAAACGGATCGCGCCAAGGGAACGCCGATTCGGATTCCGTCCGTCGGCATTTTTTCTTCTCTTTCGGGGGTGGTGGGGACCATTGTAAGTGCGGGCGGAGCTGCTGTTAACAGTTTACGCGCCGATCCATGATCCGACACGGCGGTTAGGGGTCCTCCAAACTTTCAGTTCGAGGGCCGCATTCACTATCATACAGCCATTTAGGCCGTGCCCCATGACCGGTCGGGCAAACGGGGCCACTGCCCAGGGCCCACAGGCCCAAACATCTGACATTTACATTTTTATAATTGTACAATGAAATTAAAAAGGTGAAGAATAGTTCGAAAGTTATTATTTCAAAAGATTTTTTATTTATAAAACATAAATAATGAAAATAATTCAAATTGACATTTCTCTCTCAATTAATTTAAAATTAATAAAATGCTCTGGAGTGGATAGAGCATACCAGCCAGTCAAAAAATAACCATCCGCATTTTGCAAACAGTATTTGAATGTTAAAAAAAATGGCCAAATTTTGAATTATGTGTGCGAATGAGTCGTTATTTTGACAAAATGACTGTTTACAAAAAGGGATTATAATCCGTCCGTGTTGGAAACTGTGATGTAGCATTTCGATGGAGCTGTCTCTTTCATTGACTTCCTGCCACTCTATTCGTTTATTTCCGATGACTTCAAACAAAAGGTGTGTTTGGAAGGGGGAAGATATTTAAAACTTCTCAGAATGAACCAATCATAGTTTTTTTTTTTGTCTAGAAGGTTATCGCATGTAGCCCAACATTTTTCTTCTGCCCAGGGCCCCGATCCGACTCTGAATTTCTCGGTCGCGATTACACACTCGGGGTTAAAAAAAAAAATGAATCAAAAGATTCTTGTTCCTAATTGTTTGTCTAATATTATTTTTCGTCAAGAAAAGTAGCCGAGGCACAAAGTTCAATAGCGGAAGAAAGGGTATAGCCAGAGGAGAGACTGTGGGCCCACCCAACCTCCGAAGTGTTGTATTTTCCTTAACACAATGTTAAAGATCAAGACTTCCTATGACAAATTCTGAAATTTCCACTTTTTTGGCCTACTGAAATTTTTTTGGCTGCCTGCTTGCGTGGAAGTATGAATGAAAATATTCATTTTTTCAATACTGAGGAAGCAAGCCACGCAAAAATGTTAACGTTTCCAATACAGTTTCTCAATGGAGGGGACGAAACCTTCCAAACAAAATGTGGGTATTTTTGAGAGCATGGATGTTTATTAAAGTATAACGCTCTTTTAAATGAATCATTTTAATTCTATCCATTATTTTCCAATGACTATTCATTTAAAGTTTCTTTCAATGATTCATCATTTTAATAAGGAATAAATGATGGATCTACTACGACATCCAAAGGATTTCTGGATAGCCAAGGGACCCCCCAAAGACTTTATCTCCGGGCCCCGACAGGGCTCTCTGCGCCTCTTTACGTCCCTGACATCGACAGTAGAGATGAGTTCGGGCTCATTTTTTGAAGCCCGAGCCCGAGGACTTTTCATCCGAGCCCGCCCGAGCCCGAGCAATATTATTTAAGTCGGAGCCCGAGCCCGCCCGAGCCCGAAATTTCAGTTAAGATTTTTAAAAAATTCAATTACTTCATTGATAGAATACAATAAATTTTGCCGTTTGTGCAAATGAAAGACAAATAGAGTTGCAAACTCCGAATGCACTTTCTAATTTTTTATATCCGTCCTTTATCAAAAAATGTCGGATCTCATGACTAATTAAGGAATATAAACCGCCGTTCTAAAATACCCAAAGAGCTTCACGCACCTTCTAAGCGCCCGTGCCGCTATTTTTATTTGTTTGTTTATTTATTTTTCTTTTATAAGTACTTTTATTTTCCTCATGAATCACTTTTCAAAATCTATTTCAAGCAGTATATTCAATAAAGGAGAAATTTTTCATGAGCCCGAGCCCGAACACAATTGTGAATTACAGAGCCCGAGCCCGAGTCGGGCCCGGGCTCGGGCTGAGCCCGTCTCATCTCTAATCGACAGTGGCCCGAGATGATCGTTTGTTCATCTACTGATAAACAAGTTGGTTGATATCGTCCTTATTGACTGGGGACAGACAGGAGTAGAAAAAGCAAGCAGCGAATACGGTTTCTGCAACAGAGAGATCCTGGGAAATAGAAGCGCATTATTATTGCGCTGCTTCTAATTTAAATCGGTAAAGAACGGAAGGCGACCACGGCGCGACCGGCGGCCGATCTTGGCAGGATGCGCGCACATTTCCGACATTATTGTTATTGTTTTTTTCGTCGATAAAAAGGGCCTCGCGATAAGGGATAGGCATCAGTGAATGAACGCAATAAAGCCATTCTATTGAGCCGATTATTTCAAAGTCATCGATTCATTCCTATTCAGATTTGTAAAAATGGATTCCTACGCTTAGGGTCGCATGGAGGGGTTGGGCCGACACTTCCTAGATCAGGGGTGGCAGGGGCGTTAGGGGGATCATAACCCCCCCCATGAGGAAATTTTTACCATACAAAATGTATATTCCTCACTCCTTTGTCACACACATGTATGCATATATATGAGTTGCAGTAGTCGTAAACCCCCCATGAAAATTTTCTGGCTACGCCCCTGAGGGGTGGCGAACCCATGGCACGCGACACACTATTTTGGGCACGCCACCGATCCAAACGGTTTGCATTTTTATTACAAATGACAAACTTCACTAGGAAGTATCACGATCGAACGGTCACTCAGTCAAAATTATTAGACGGCACGTCGGTGGCCTCATTCAACGTGTCTTTAGAAAAAATGGCACGTTGATCCAGAAAGGTTCGCCACCCCTGTCCTAGATATGCAACGCCCGAGAACGGAAACTTTTACGTCATCGATAGGTCCACTCAACTGACGTCATGCCACATTTATTTTCACAAAGTATTCAAAGTGTGTGGTGAATGGATTCGCGCATCCAACATTTCAATGATTTAAGATAGAAAAGTTAATTTTACGACCCACAGGAAACTTTAACTATCACTCATTACATAATAGGCTATAGAAATAGATCCCAATACATTATTTTTTTATCAGAAAGGTATTTTACTTTTTATACTTAAGATATTTTGTTAAAATGTGTATCCTTCACCCGAAATTTTAAACAGTTTGACTTTGTGAAACTAAAACTAGGATGACGTCCTCTTAGAAGACCGATTGATGACGTCCAATCTTCTGTTCTCGGGCCTTCTCTATCGAGGAGGTGTTAGGCACTTTGAAGTCGTCCCCCCCCCCCTTCAACCATTCCTTCCCCCTTCTCCTATTTTATTATCCCTTGACCTATTTCAAGAGAGAATGACGTCCTACTATTGGGATTCCAATACGTTTAAAATAGTTTTTCCAGATTGCACATTTTATTAATTTTTTTTCCCACAAGTAGATCGTCTGCATGATTGTGAGAATTCGAATGATGGATGGAATACCTAAGGGGACCCTACGTCCCGTTTTGAACGGGACAGTCCCGTTTATAGGCGGCTTGTCCCGTTGTCCCCAAGCACAGCTTTGGGACACCGTCCTGTCCCGTTTTTAGAAAATGTCCCCTACAATGTCCCGTTTTTAGAAAGAGAGTAACCTACGGTCACGAATTCAGTAAAGGCCGATAAAAAATCTAAAATCATCCAACGGCAGTGTCTGTAAAAAAAAAAAAACTAACCTCTTTTCCTCCCCTCTCAAGAAGCAAAGAAAACGCCGGGGGATGTATTGTTTTTGTGTTTGTTCTTTTATTTTGTCAACTATTTCAATTCATTTAATTTTTTAAAGTCACGTTCCTCTTTTGCTTCTAAGAATTTTTTCCCTTCCGAATGATAATTTCTTTTTTTCTGTGTGTCCTTTTGTTTACATTTCTGCCTTTCCTGCTTTGTGTCGGGTGTTTTTCGAAGGGCCTACCCTTTGTACAGGCTCGTAGCCAGGAAAATTTTTCGGGGGGGGGGGGATATGGACTTATATGTGTATAAATAGACGGAATTTCATCACTAATCCAAAAATTTCGGGGGGGGGATATATCCCGATATCCCCCCCCTGGCTACGCCCCTGCCTTTGTACCACCCGAAACGTACGTCTTGCACTATTTTTTTTTATAGTATATGTGTGTTTTAGCATAGTTTTTTTTTTTTTCATTTTATTTTGAAATGAACATTAACACAACCTTTTTTGCGCGTTTTCTTAACAAGTAAAAGATACCCAGACCTGAAATTCAGTCTCTCTACACTATGACCTTCAAATCAGTAGATGTCCCGTTTTGAGGAAGAAAATAAATGATCCCGTTAGGAATACCACACATCGGACCGCTCATTATGAGATTAGCCGTGTACACAAAACGAAATCTTTCGACTGTGCCAAGATTCCGTGCGTTTCCAGAAGAGCATGAAATTCGATTTGGGTCTATAATAAAAATGGAATAGGAACTTATTTATTTTAAGTGGATGAAAATTATCAGGTTGTAACGAAAGTTTTCCGCCCTATCTGCCTGAAAAACTCACTTCTAACTCCTTAGATAACTGATTTTGAACTTTCGTTACCCAACCTGCACAGTGTCACATGATACAACACTAGTACTTATAAAGCTGTACTCCTAATTCGTTGATATTCTGTAGCTGACTTTTTGCAACACAAATGGAAGTCAAGGAGGGTTCTAATCCTCTAGAGTGATCGTTCCATTTGGGACACCTTATACTGAATGATCACTCTATTTTTTACAGATTTCACAACACAGTGTTATAAAGTAAGCCTCTTTCTTTCCAATGCCAAAAATCGTTCGACAAAATAGGAGCCAATACGCCAACGAGAACTCTGTGCTGACGATGTTTGCGGTGGCGGGAAACTTTCGTTACAACCTAATCAATATATTGGATGTAGACACATTTTCGTAGAATGTGTTTTTTTTAATGTATACATACGTATTTTGTTTTTGTTTTTTATATAAACGCTCATAAGTAACCTACTTCGGCAGGCCCGGACTGGCTCCATAGGGGGGCCCTCGGGTAGAGATTGAAAAGGGGGCCCCTTACTGGGGAATGGAGAGGCAATAGACTATTAGAATAGGCAACATTTGAAAATGAGGCTTACGGGACTCAAAACCGCATTGAATTATTTTAAAGCCTTTGGTTCATTATTTTAAAGCCTAATTCTTCGGGGGGGGGAGCGCCGCAAGGTCTGTGGTGGGGGGGGTTCCTCCGCTACGCCACTTAGTCCCATCGTAAGATGACTGGGAAATCAATCCTCCCATTACTTTGAAACATATTACTCTGATGCATAACCAATGACTCTCATTATAAAATAGTCTATCTATTAGGAGAGTCCTTGCTGCCCCCCCCCTTTAAGTCGGGGACTATCGCCTACTAGACATGAGTTCGGGCTCACTTTTTGAAGCCCGAGCCCGAGGACTTTTCATCCGAGCCCGCCCAAGCCCGAGCCATACTCTTTAAGTCGGATCCCGAGCCCGCCATTTCAGCTAGAGATAAAAAAAATTCAATGACTTCATGGACAGAATACTATCCATTGGGCCGTTGGTGCCCATGAAAGACCCCTAGAGTTGCCCACTCCCAATGCCCTTTCTAATTCTTTGTATCTATCCTTTATCCAAAAATATCGGATCTCGTGACTCAGGAATAGAAACGTGACCTTCGCCAACAAGGCCTGCTGGCTCCACTAGGGAGTCATCCTATGGAGGCCGAATTTAAACGTAAAATTAAAAGTTGTGTAGCCCTATTAGGATAATGGTGGCTTATCCTCCGTTCATAAAATGTATTATTTCTGACATGGATCTTGATGGAGGATGGAGGACGGATTCAATGGGACACTCCAAATGCATTGAGAAAGGGGGATGGCCGCTCCCATGTTGAATACTTAGATATATATCATTTTAACTTTATTTCTGAAGATATGTTTTGAAGCACGGATCCATTGGATAAAAAGAGGATCAGCCACCCGAATTTTAATTTTATTGGACACATTTTCATTTTATACCTCCATCGGCCTCCTGAGGAGGACGCCCTCCTTAAGCCAGCAGGCCTTCGTTACGAAGGTCACGCTCTCCACCGCCGTTCTCATAGAAACCCAAAGAACTTCACACATCTTCTAAGCTCTTAGGTGCGCCCGTGCCGCTATTTTTATTTATTTATGTATCTTATCTAAGTACTTTAATTTTCGTCACGAATCCCTTTTTAAAATCTGTTTCGAGCAGTCTGTTCCATAAAGGAGACATTTCTCACGAGCCCGAGCCCGGATCGGGCTCGGGTTGTCCGTCTCGGGCCGTGCCCGTCTCCTCTCTAGGGCCTACCGGCCGACCGGGCGTGCACTTTGTATTTCATGGATGGCCTCTTTTCCCACCGCACGGGCAGAAAAAACACGCTGCGAATCGCCAAGGCGGGCGATCCGTCGCCCACCTCCGGCGTCTCCCTTTCGTCTCCATGGCGACGAACAGATGGGCTGTTCGGCCAGCTGACACACACACACACACACACACACACACACACTGGCTCCTCCGCATCCTCCACGGAGAGAGAGAGAGGGAAGGGGAAGGATGGAACCGTTACGGCTTCTGGGATGGGACTATCGACTGTCATCGATGGCTCCCATACTCTTTCGCAAAAAGGTTACGATGACATTCAAGGATTCACGATTTCTTCGATGATTACTTTCCGAACCTGTACCCTGTCAGGGAAGGAGTGTCATCCCGAAAAAAATTCGACTTCCAGATTGGGGTCCAGGGACCCGTTGGGAGGTCTTCTGAATGCAGAGAGGCTGTTTTAACGAGATGTGTGTATGGGTGTATGTGTGTGTATGGGAGTGAACACGATCGCTCCTCCACGGGGCATCCGATGGAGCTCCCATTGGGTCTCTCTGTTCTAAACCACCGTCGCGAGACTGGTGTTCATGGGGGTGTGTCTAGGACTTACAGTGTTTCTACAGGGCTACGACCCAGACTTCTTTTACGGGGTGGCCTATGGGAGGACCTTCTTGAAAGTTTCAACGGCGCATTCGATGGAGCTCCAATGAGATATACAGGTTCTAAACCACCCTTGTAAGACCGGTATGGATTTCGATGTCTATAGGACTGAGAGTGTTTCGAGAGGGCTACGACCCACATTTCTTATACAGGATGGCCTATGGGGAGACCTTCTTCAAAGCGTTGAAACGGCGCATTCGATGGAGCTTCCATTGGGTCTATATATCGATTCGAATGGATTGAAAGGCTGGATGATCTGAATCGTCAGGGTTCGGAAAGTCGACTGGAATCACTCCAGATTCTTTTTTATTTCATTCAGATCGAGACGAAGGTTGTTTTTCTAAATGAACATTCAACCACCCTCGCTTTTTAAAAAAATTCTCAGGGATCGTCCTTCGTGTGACGTCTTGCCATCGAGGACAGACGACTGTCACGCCGCGGCCGAAGCTATCCGAGTCTCACCCCCTCCTTTTTTCAGAAACGAAGGTGTCCTCCCCCCCAAAAAAAAACACGGACCTAGGAGGACAGTGTGGGGTCCGTTTTCTACCGACGTCCCTCGAGGACGCGTTCGAATCGCTCGGAAGTCCCACAGCCTGATCGACCTGGACCCGGTGGACCAAAAGAAAAAGAGTGGGCCCCACGGGATCCCTTTCCCCCTTCTGATAACCCAGGACGATGGGTTTATTCTAAAGAATTTGAACCCTTTCACGCGCAGTGTTCCCGCTCTGGGAACACCCAACTCGGACGTTTGAACGGTTGCCAGATTGGATTTCTATTAAAAAGAGGGGCGGGTGACCGAGCTCCACAAGAATCCTTTACTTTGGAGCCCGTCCTTTCCAGTCAAAATAAAAGGATGATTCTTTTGAACAGCACGGACATCGGCTGAAAAAGGGAAGCATGCGAGAACAGCTGGACAGAGGCCCCCTGTTGAAAAAAGGGCAACCTTGGCCCTCGCTCGTCTTCACGACCCGCAAGAGGGCAGACGATCGAAACGTGCATCGCGTGCCACCGATCGAGAGACCTCTTTTGGGTCGACCGCTGGCTGTGCCACACAGCTGGCTGTCGTCACCAAAGGGTCTCTCGATCGGTGGCACGCGATGCACGTTTCGATCGTCCGCCCTCTTGCGGGTCGTGAAGTCGAGCGATAGCAAGGGATCCCCTCTGTTCGGCATTGGGAAAGGGTTGCGCCTCGAGGGATTCACTATCTTCCGCCTTCCTCCAAACACGAGACATTTTATTTTAACGGTGTTGTTCGAAAAAATCATGTGATTTGGATACATACGTACCCATAAACTCAGGATGCCAGGTACTTCCCTATTTTGAAACGGTCTCTCTACAAGCTGTACTACATACTGCAATAAACGATCCATCTGCATCCGTTTCAAAACTTTTAGAAAGAAATTCTTAAACATCGAAACTTTTCGAAAAATTTTGCAGCTAACCCCTACTTATCTATAAGTAGCTAATAAAATGAATAGCAGCTAACCCCCATTTCAAATGACAAAAATTTTGCTACTTTCAAACTTTAAGAATACGGATTATAAAAAGGTAGTACATCCACAAAAGTTGGCTCTATCGATTATAGAGAGCCCTTTCACGAATTAAAAGAAGTTTAAGTGAATCGATGCAGATGTCCATTGGAATGGTTTTCACGATTCCTATTTTATAATTGAAAAACCATACAACTTTTGACTTTATCTTATTGTGAAATTATAAAAGTGTAAAATAGACGATTCTGGGGCCTCCTAAAATCGCACAAGGTTTGCCATTTTGGATCATGGATCGCCCACGTTGGCTGCCAAAAACCTTCTAAATCGAGCCACGCTGGGTGATGGATATCTTCCGAATTGGGTTAGAAACTACAAAAGTATCACGAAAATAGGCCTGGCGAAAATTGTGAAATAGCGTTGGTAGGCGATTTTAAGATAGACTTCCATTCCAAAGATGCGTTTTATGGAACAAGAAAGACAAACGCGAGACACTCGTGGGATGAAGAGGCCCCTTCCGAACCGTATTGAAAAGGGTGAAGTATAGTTGGAATAGGCTTGGCGAAGATCGCGAAACAGTTTAAGGAGGCGGTTTCGATTCCAAAGATGTGTTTTATAGAAAGAGGGGAAAAAATAAGGCACGCTCGTGAATCGGGATACACTTTCCAACCTTATATGGAATAAGGAAAGAAAATAGGGAAAACGCATGGATTAGGATCCGCTTTGAAGAGGGAGCCCTTCCGTGCGTATTTAAAATAGGAAAGGGCTTCAGATTTTCTTACTTTTTTTTATTGCTGTTGTTGTAATGTTCACTGGCAACCTATATCCGTGAGTAGTCACCACCCTCTCCTAGATATACAATGCCCGAGAACAGAAAGTTGGACGTCATCACTCGGTCCACTCCAATGACGTCATCCCACATTTATTTTCAAAAAGTAAAACTATTCAAAGTGTGCGGTGAAGGGATTCCCGCCTAAAACATTGGAAGGATGGAAGATGGAAAATTTAATTTTACGACCCATAGGACATTTTAACTGCCACTCATTATGGGATAGGCTATAGAAATGGATCCTAATACATTATTTTTTTTTATTTAGAAAGATATTTAAATTTTTATCTTTATCTTGAATACTTTCTAAAATGGGTATCCTTCACCGGAAATTTTAAATAGTTTGAAAGGAAAACTAGGAGGACGTCCAAGCTCCTGTTCTCGGGCCTTCTCTATCGAGGAGGTGTGGGTCGTACACAGATAAGAGACGAAGTTTATCCCTTGAGCCACCTCCCAGTTAAAAAATAAAAAATCAAATTGTTTTAGATTTTATGGATGCATTCGGCTGGAAGCATTTCAGTTTTTTTTTTTAAATCTATTCAGCCCTATAGAGGAAAAGGATCCCTGTCAGTGCTCCTATAGACTCCTGTTCGCATCCTTTTGTCGCTGAACATGGCATCCAGGGTTGTTTCGCCCCTCGTGGTGACCTGTTTTGGAGGAGTCCGTATTGGAACATCTAAAGTATCCATTTCAGTGACGAAATCGTATCCTGGATCGGAATGGAATTCTACGTCGAAATCTCCTACTGAAACCATTTTGCAATCCTCCTCCTTCGGCAACGTTTCGAAGAGAGCGTCTCATGTATCCTCCTCAGAAATTCGAGGACGAGCGTAGGTCACTGCCCATCTCACTTTATCTTGAATACTGAGCAATACCCTTGGAACACCCTCGATCTGGCTCGTGTAGGCACGGGTCAAGCGTTTCATTCGGTTTTCCCTTATAAAAAATCATCACTTCAGATGACTTTCTGTTTCGGAAACCCCTGTCGATCCGTTCGACCCAAGGGAATCCTAGTATTCGAAAATCATCCGAAGGGGTAGTCCCTGTTTCCGTGAGCCCTATCCCATCTGCAGAAAACAGGGATCCAACGAAAAAGGGACCCCGGCTCGCCGCGTAAACAAATATCCCGTACTCGAAAGAAATAGCACACGAGTGCTCAAAAAAAATATAAATAAGAAAAAAATAAATCTCGGCTGTTCGAGTCTCGTCAGGGGGAGAGCCCCCTGACCCCCCTCATCATTGAGTTTCAGGAGGGCCCTATTCAAACGATATTCATGGACTCTGTCATTGGATCGCTCCTCTTTCGCGTAGTTCGCCCGGTCACCCTAGGTTGACATTTTTAGGAGTGTCACCTATCGATAGAAAAATACACGGGAAGCCTATTCTGCAGCTTACGAAAGAGTGTCATACTAGATGAAAGCTGTTGTGAACTCATAGTATTTAAATATATTTAAAAAATACATGGACGCCTATTCTACAGCTTACGGAAGAGTGTCCCAATAGATCTCAAAGCTGTTGTGAACTCATTCTTTAAACATATGTAAACAATACACGGGAAGCCTATTCTACAGCTTACGAAATACTGTCACGATAGATTAAAATGACAGAGTCATTCAAATAAAAAAATAAAAATCCACTTGAATCGGAGAGTCCCTCCAATCGCTGAGAGAGTGGAGCGAGCGCACGAAAACGGGTTCCCGATCCGAGTCGAGTCTTCCTCTCCACCTGTGTGCCACGGCACAGGTGCGCATACCTGACACCCCACCGCACACCTCTTTCCCCCCCCGCCACCGCGCGAGGCCGGCACGACGAGAACGTGACCCGAAAAATAAAATAAAATAAAATAAAACCACGAAACCGAACGGCTGCACCCATCGGCGGAGGATGGGGGGAGAACGAAACGAGTTTTGGGTCGGATAGACACGCGAAAGGCTGGCTTTGTTTTTCTTCATTTCGTTTACTTTTTAGGGGGGGGTGCAGGGGCGCATCCTAGGATGGACGCTGACGACTCGACGCGAGGCACCCCCCTCCCGATTTAGGAAACTCGCGAGAGCTATGTTGAATTTGAACCCTTTTACGCGCAGGGTTCCCGCTCTGGGAACACCCCACTCGGACGTTTCGACGGTGGCCCGTCGCGAAGCATCGATTGGATGTCTATCCAAAGAGTGGCGGGGGACCGAGCTCCACGAGCATCCTTTACTTTGGAGCCCGTCCTTTCCCGTCCCAAAAAGGGTCCCGATTCTTTTGAACAGTACTGACATCGCACAGTGGAGTATTTGTGTCAAAATCCTGGCCAAAAATATTTTTCATGTGTATTAACGTTAAAATCATGACTGTTGACTTTTGACTGACTCTTTAGTATTATATACTTCTTAAATTATATAAAAACAGCGTGTTGTCGCCCAATTGGGCGATCTATCGCCAAACGACTCGAAGTGGGTTTCTAACAAATGTCTTGACTGGGAAGTACTGCTATTGTATAACACCACTTGTTAATGTAATAGCACGCGGCTGTCGATCTAACGGTCTGGAGTTTTGGGCGATTTTCTCCAGATATCACGTGAATACGCAATAGAACCCCTTAAAAAGCCCTCCTCCCAAGGCAACCTTCCCGTTAGGCAAATAGCCGTGTAGCTGTGCCTTAACCACAATAAAATATATAAATGTAATACTTTAATAATAATACTTTAATAATATAAATGTAATACTTTAGCCTACTTATCTATAAATCAATTTTTATCATAAACATTTTTAGTTTTTTCACTTTTCTAAATGTTGTTACTGTATGGATCTTAGTTTACTAATGACTTCTGAACATTAACTTTTTCAATCCGATTCTTTTGAACTCTGATATTCGTCTTCACTTAGAATCGCTTTTTTTTTTTTTTTTTTTTTGTTGAGAGAGAGAGAGGGACCACCATCGTACCCCTCTGGAAGAAGAAGTTGTAGGGGCTCACTGTTAAAAGGCTTGTTCTTTTTCCTTGGCCTTTGTCTAGAGCAGCTAAAAGGACACTGCTTAAAAGAAGCCTCCTTGCAAACCCATAAAATCTCATTCCAAGCTAGAGGAGAAAGTCATTTATTTCAAGCCAGCACTTCAAAATGACTCAAAGAGCTAGCACGTGTTTCTGTTGACACACTCGCACTTCAATGACCCGAAGTCACAGTTGCCAACCTTTGAAAACCAAAAATGGGGAGTTTTTGCTTTGGACACAATTTAAAACTAAGGACATAAATGGAAAACTAAGCTGTCAATAGATGGGACTATTTACAGGACTAAGAAAGGGCAATTTTGGAATAGGTAGAAATTTTCTTCTTATAGCCAATTTACATCAGAAAAATAAGAAATGGCATACTGAATTTAAAATACTGATGTTAAATCTTAACTATGAAATTTTATATACCTTTATCCAAACACTTGCACATAATTTATAGTTTATGAGAAATACAAGCGCGTATGTTTATATCCCTTTTGCGATCACCCGTCGAAAAATGATCGAAAAAATAAAAATGACGCTCTATAAATATTTTTTTTAATAAAAATGGTGGATGTGGGGGGGAACATTTTTTTCTTGGAATAGACAGTCAATACTGTAATAATTACGATTATAGTTGAAATTAGGCGCGGCACCCCTTCAAAAATCTTTTTGAAATGTGGATTTTTGAAAAAAAATTAGGAAAAATAGTTTACAATTTTTTAAAATAAAGTCATTATTTTTTCAAGCTAATAGATACATATAATTAAAATACACATATTTTACTATAATTATACTAATCAAACCAGTCAATTAATTTAAAGAGCCCGTAAAAAATGCAAGACGAAGTAATAGAAAACGCTGAAATCTCTTGCCGTCAATGAAGAAACTTGCTTTTAAACCGAGTGTTGCATCTTTTGGATATGAATTGGGGTCGAAAAACATGCATTACATGATGCATCAGTTACTAGGCTATCCAAAAACATATATATTACTGTTTTTAAACAAATTTAAAATTTTCGCTTTTCGGCCAGGATTTTGATACGAATACTCCACTGTGCATCGGCTGAAAAAGGGAAGAGTGTGGCACAGCCAGCTGCGTCCAAAAAGGGTCTCTCGATCGGTGGGGCCCGCGATGCACGTTTCGATCGTCCGCCCTCTTGCGGGTCGTTCCGTCGAGCGATGGCCACGGCGGCCCTTTTTTCAGCAGGGGGAAAGGGTTGCGCCTCGAGAAAGCTCGAATCATGACTCGAGCGTCGGAATCAGGAAAAAAGGGACACGGGGTCCAAGGTTATCCAAACAGGTGTTTCGCGATTTTCAGCAAAACGGTCCGTTTTATCCTAAAATGAGTTCCGACCCATAGTGTAGATCAGATCATTATCGATCTATCATGTCTCAATACTTTTTTCCTAAGAGCCGCCGTTTTTGAGATAGAACGATTCAAAAAGTTGGAAGAGTTGTCATCGTCCTAATAGGCACGCCACTTTTGAGGGAGTGTACTGAGCGCGTTTTTGGAACGTTTTTTCCCCGTCATCCTATTCCGCGGATCGGTTGTGATTCTGTTTCATTTGAAACTATTGAATCATAAAAGATATTGGCAAGGGCTGAAAATGATAAAAGCGGTGTCAATAAAAAAATAGGGAAATGGATTCGTCTGATTCATCATTCTCTAATACTTCTTCTTCATCCTGGGTGCAAGTCAATGGCCTCCATCGTGATACTTCGCATGTCTCCTCGTGGGTATCCAACGAATCCTCCACTGTGGGTGATTCAACATGGGAGCCCGACCGGCCTCGACAATGGGTACCTGCTAGACAACAAAACGGTCCAACTTTCTTGCAACCCCATTGAGCACTGCATCCTTTTTGACAGTTGCAAAAAATTGTATGGAACGGTTGTTTGACCCATCTATTTTCAACGGTCCTCTTTTCTTTCGACATTGAAATGAAAGGAGATGGGTTGCGAGTATTTGCAAGAAATTTCTGTGGACGGGCAGGAAGGGTCATAGATGGATCCAATAAAACATCAGAAGATGAAGATGTTGCCGATGGAAACCGCGTTCAAAAAACGCGCTCGGTACACTCCCTCAAAGGTGGCGTGGAAACGTGTGCCTATTAGGACGATGGCCACGCTTCCAACTTTTTGAATCTTTCTATCTCAGAAACGGTGGCTCTTAGGAAAAAAAGTATTGAGATATTATGGATAGATAATGATCTCATCTACCATTTTGCCTGAACTCATTTTAGGATAAAACGGACCGTTTTGCTGAAAATCGCGAAAAATCCGTTTTTGGGACCTTGGACCCCCAGTCCATTTTTTTCCAGGTATCGGATCGATGAGGACTTTTTAGATTTCATTTAGGAGGGTGTTATGACCAATCCTACCCACTTGGAGCTGGGTGTGAATTTTTGTACCTTCACTTCTATTTTTGGGTCTCATTGGACCGGACTCAATAACCTTGAATGTACTTTCAGAACGACTGCCCATTCGATTACGAATATTTTTTTTGTATGGATCGACAGGCTCTCTTACAGAAAGCAAATAGGTGTGTTTCAACTGACTGCAGGCTCTCTGTACGAGGAGCCCTTTGCTGAGAGACTCTTTGGCGAGACGGAAGCACTGACGTCTTTATTCGCGTATGACTTACGGTTGGACCCTGCCACAGCTATTTCGTGCAAATCCGTTATTGGGGTGAAAAGATTCCCTTGGAAAAATCGAGTACATGCACATGAACCTATATGAAAATTGTATAGAAATGCGGAAGAGGCAGAATTTCTGGAGAGAAAACTGAATAATTTTGAAACAGTGAAAACTGTAAAATAGTACATATCGGGTCGATCCAACCATTTTTTTTCAATGTTCCTTTTTTACTTTCCGAACATGTAGCATGTCAGAAAAATAGTGTCATCATGAAAAAAATCGAATTCGAGATTGGGGCGTATGGACACGTTTTGAGGTGGTCTGAATTCATTGAGGCTATTTCTACGAGATGTATGTATGTGTGTGTGTGTGAGAACACGATAGCTCGTGAACGGGACATTCGATGGAGCTCCCATTGGGTCTATAGGTTATAAACCACCGTCGCAAGACCGGTATGGATTGGGGTGTGTATAGGACTTTGACGAGACGGAATCTTAGAGGCCAAGATTTCTTTTACAGGATGGCCTATGGAAAAAAAATTCTTGAAAGTGCGCTCGCGTTGAAACGGTACTTTCGATGGCGTTTCCATTGGGTCTATATGTTTGAATGATTCATCGATTCAAATTTATTGAAATGCTGGGTCATGATCTTAATCGTAAGTGTTCGGAAAGTCGAGTGGAGTCATTCCAGATTTTTTTTTTCCATTTCAACATCTCTTGTTGTAAAAGTGACGTTTTTCCTTAAAATAATAAATAATTTACAAAACAAATTAAAATACGCGGTAAAATGTCCCTAAAGGGGTCGTTTCAGTGGCATCCATCCCTGCCTCTCAAAATGGGCGTATCGTAGGTCAACACGTGTTTTGGGAGTAAAAAGTTCATCCTTCTTCAGCTGCGAAAAGCTCACACGCAACAGCAGTAGGGGGAGCACTGAAAAAAATAAACAGAAGCAAAAGCGAGCCGAAAAGAGGTTGCGACCCTTCCAACTTTGTAAAACAACTCTCATAAAAAAATTTATTGCTTTCGGCTTTATCCAAGGATTCAACGCCTTCCAGTTCGTTTGTTTTTCTGACTGTGACGGCACAGCGCTACCCATAAACACCCTTTGGAAGCCAATTATTTTTTTTTACGATGTCAGAAAAAATCAAGGACTTTTCGGACACCCTGTATATAAAGGTGGATCCAAAAGTCAGGACACACTTTAAAAATTCATTGAAAAAGATCCAATAATGATAGAAAATGGCGGTTTGCGCACATAGGTTTAGGGTAGGATGGGATTTTTTTTTTAATGACCAGAAAGTTTGTAGTTCCAAATGCTACCGGTAGGTGGCGCTGACATGCACAATGGGAACCAAGCTTCCCATTTTATAAAACCCGAAATCTCTGTCATGCTTTCTATGCAATCTGCAAACATTTTGTAGCATAATGTGTTCTTTTGTAATGAATTTTTGAACTTTTCACTAGCTTTTGATGCATCCTGGGTGCACCCAAGTTTAAGGTCGTTTGGACGATTCCAAAACGATGGGAAAGCGCCCAGGCATTCGACGGGAAGCAGATCGGCGCATCCAGGATTTTGGTTGAGGGCGACACACTCCTACGTCTGAACTCGGTTACGGCGACCACGATTCGTTACAACTCTCTTACAACCTCAAAATATCCGGTACCACTGGACTGTCCCATAGATGAACACAAGCCCACCAGCCATGCCACTCGCTCAGGCCAAGCGCGTACTTTTTTGAAAAAATGGACTCTCATTTTTTGAAACTGCGAGTCCAATCGCAAAATTTCAGCCGGACAGTTATGCTAGACTCATGTCTGTCGTCTAGTTTACATGAATCGTGCACTGTGGAGAAATCAATAAATAGGTAGGTAAAAATTAATAATGACATGAGAAAAAAGGAACGTCTTTATTTACCCTTTCTTAGATTGAAAAAAAAAAAAACTAGTTTTTTGACTTTGACTCGCAGTTTTCAAAAATGGACTCTCACTTTTATGGACAACAGGACTCTCAGATTTGGAAGTCCAGCGCGGGCCGTGTACGTCCGATCTTTTGGGTGATAGAGTTCGACAGTGCTTCATAGACTGACTCTGTAAGCATTCCTTTAAAAACTATTTTTAACCCTTTAACGCGCAGCGTTCCCGCTCTGGGAACACCGAACTCGCACGTTCGGACGGTGGCCCGTCACGAAAAATAGATTGGATTTCTATAAAAAGGGTGGCGGGTGACCGAGCTCCACGAGACTCCTTTACTTTTCAGCCCGTCCTTTCCCGTCCAAAAAGGGTCACGATTCTTTTGAACAGCACGGGCATCGGCTGAAAAAGGGAAGCATGCGAGAAGAGCGGGACAGAGGGCCCCCTGCTGAAAAAAGGACGGACGCAACGACTTTTTTGGACGACAGCTGCCTGTGCCTCTCGATCGGTGGCACGCGATGAACGTTTCGACCATCCGCCCTCTTGCGGGTCGTTCCGTCGAGCGATGGCCACGGCTGCCCTTTTTTCAGCATTGGGAAAGGGTTGCGCCTCAAAGGGTTCAATAAATGTCTTTTTTGATTAGAAACCATTTGAAGAACAATTAAAAAAAAGAAAGAAATAAAAAAATGAATTCATGAGCGACCCTTTTCATTTTTAAAGCTTTCTTCATTGAGAGGAGGGGGGAGGGCGCCTAGGGTCCGGCGCCTCTGTGACAAGACATCGGCCGAGTCCCAACACCGAATGCACACCTGGGCAACGAGGGACGGAAAATAGGAGAGAGAAGAAGCCCGAAGACATTCACCCAGTTGTTTCGAAAGGCGTGCGTGCTTTTATGATTATGATTTGGATTTCCCCTTCTCGGGTCACGTGCAGCTAGCTCGCCACCACACACACCTGTGGCCCCCTTTCAGAGGTGTCTTTGCCTCAGGTGGACGAACAGGGAGTGGAAGCACGTGCAAAATGGACGGGCGACCTCTCTCGAGTGGACATTCCCGTCTTGGGAAACACTCTCGCCGTCCTGTCTGTGGGGGCCTCTAGGACTTGAGTTTAGTGGACGGGGGGGATCTGTTGAACCAACACCTCCCAGAAGAAAAAAAAAAACACCTTGGCCTTGTCATCTCACGACAATTTAAATTTCGGGTGAATGGATTCACGGATAGAAACAGTTTCATGATGGGAGAGAAAAAATGAATTTCACGTCACGAGGCTACTGACAAAAACGATCGCGAAGGAAGGGATGGAACCAACACCTCCTGCATACATGGGCGCCGGCAGACTATTTTCCAGGGGGTGGGGGGCAAAGACTCCTTCAACGTAGGGTGACCCTGTTGGAAAGAGCCAAAAAGCAAGGGAAAACACTGCCTACAAAAATCCAGGGGGGCCATTGCCCCCCCTTGCCCTATGCTTGCGGTGCCCATACCTACCTATACAATGTCTGACAACAGAAAGTTGGACGTCATCACTCGGTCCATCCAATGACGTCATCGTACATTTATTTTCACAAAGTAACACTATTCAAAGCGTGTGGTGAATAGAGTCCCGCCTAAAACATTGGAACGATGGAAGATAGAAAATTGAATGGTACGACCCATAGGAAATTTTAACTGCCACCCAATATATATGTGGGATCAGGTTAGTCATTGACTCCAATTAACTCACTGGTTTTATTTAAAACAAGACATTTCATGATCTTAAAGTGCATAGCAAAATTTATTAACTACGTGAAAATATAAAGATTGGGTTGTTCTATAGATTTTGAGTGTGTGTATAGCATAAGTGCTGTTTAGCCAAAAGGGCTTGTTTGATGATTAAAAAGTATTTTTTTTTATTAGTTTGTTTATTTATTTGACTGTAATCAGCCTTCAGCTTCCTACATATAATAGGATACAGAAATAGATCCTAATATATTTATTTTATCAGAGAGGTATTTTAATTCTTATCTTCCACTGAACCCTTTATAAGGCTGTGGTAAGATACTCATGCGTGAATTTTCTGATGTGTGTTCAGTTCTATTGGATGTCTATTTTTTCCATACATCTAGATTCTAAATGATATCTGGCTCATGAACTTTTCTTTCCTTCGCCATTTTAAAGAAAGCTCGAAAATAGAGCACGAGAATCGTCGCTTTTCATGATACATTTTTGCGTTTCATTCCGTGTACAGACAGCAGGTCGTTTTCCGACTTTGATTTTGTGAATCATGAATGGATTTCTCCCTTCTCTTTCTCTGTGCTTGTGGAATACTTTTTTCTCCCATTTTCACGTGGGATCCTACAGTAGAGGAAAAATAGAGGCATGAATCCTAAAAAAGGGGCCTGCAAAATCCCAAGGACTTCGACTCTCTGTACATAAACTCTCCCGATAAAGGGTTCACCCATTCAGCGCCAAAGCTCCCGTTACGGGAACCTCTATTCTATATTGTTTTTCTTGAAATATTTGAACGCAATTTACGAAGTACACATTTTATATAAACATGGACACTATAGGGTGTGTTATAGAGTGTCCATGTTTATATAAAATGTATTTCGTAAATGGCGTTCAAATACTTTAAGGAAAAAAATATAGAATAGAGGTTCCCGTAACGGGAGCTTGGGCGCTTCATGAGTTAAGATCATTTCTAGAATGGGTATCCTTCACCCGAAATTTTAAAGAGTTTACTTTGTGAAAGGAAAACTGGGATGACGTACAAGCTTCTGTTCTCAGGCCTTCTGTATCTAGGGGGTGTTGATTGAACCCTCTTACTATGCCCCTGGTAGCCAATAGGCTACCCTCCTTTAAACGCTTTTTTTTTTTTTTTTTTACGGGGAAAAATGTTTCGAAATGTCATTTTGAAGACCTAAAACCATTCACTGTCCCCTTTAATGGATAAACAGTCGTCTCCACAGATGCCCTCATTTATGAAATAAAAAAATATTAAAATAATTTAGAGGCAAGCTGTCTGTACTCTTTTTTTGCTCTACGGTCAGCCTGTTCTCCTGTCCCGTTTTTCTATTGGTTTAATACTGTTGGATAAGAAAGAAAAATGAATCTTTGCCATGTATAGGTCAGAAACGAGATACAAAATAATTTTTTAAAAAGTTTCATTTTTAATATTGACGGGTAATAATTACGTTAATATTCATTTATTATTGGCTTGTCCCGTTGTCCCCAAGCACAGTTTCGGGACACCGTCCTGTCCCTTTTTTAGAGAATGTCCCCTGCAATCTCCCGTTTTTAGAAAGAGAGCAACCCACGGTCACGATTTCAATAAAGGCCGCTCAAAATCTAAAATCATTCAACGACAGTGCCTGTCAATAAAAAAAACCTAACCTCCCTCTCTCTCCTCTCGAGACGCGCAAAGAATAGGACGGGGGATGTATTGTTTTTGTGTGTGTTCTTTTAATGCTCTTTTTTGTCAACTATTCTAATTTATTCCTCTTTTTAATATCATGTTCCTCTTCTGCTTATTCCCCCCACCCCTCTCCCGATCTCCGCTTCATTTTCCTTTTTCACACTGGTTTTCTAAGAATTTTTTTCCTTCCGAATGACCACTTCCTTTTTTCTGTGTTGTCCTTTTGTTTGTCCTGTGTTGTCCCATTTCTCACTTTCCTGCCTTGTGTCGGAGGGTGTTTTTGAATTCGAAGAAGGGCCTACCCCTCGTACCACCCGAAACGTACGTCTTGCACTCTTTTTTATAGTATATGTGTGTTTTAGCAAAGTTTTTTTTAGTTTTTTTTTTTTTTAATTAACATTAACGCAAGCTGTTTTGCGCGTTTTCTTAACCACTGAAAGATACCCAGACCTGTCCATTCAGTCTCCCTACGCTATTACTTTAAAAACAGTAGCTGTCCCATTTTGAGGAAGAAAATAAATACACTATTACCAACAACAGTAGTAGACGTCCCGTTTTGAAGGAAAAAATAAAGGGTCACGCGTTATCCAAAACGCATCTCTTTTCGCTCGAGGCGTTCATGGCTGAAGGATGGGAAAACTGTAATGGAGGCTGAAAGGAATGGCCGTTGGATGGAGGGGGTGGCACACCATTCAAAGTCTAGGAATCGCTAATTTAAGGAACTAGATCGTGAAGAATCATTTTTGTATCAGAAAGGGACTTGCACTTTTCTGTTTAAATTCGATTAATATTTCTAATTGAGATTTGAAACTTTCAGATTTAAAAAAAAAAAAAAAAAAAAAAAAAAAAACTAGAGCCCCGTGATGAATATCAGCCTTTAGTTTGTGTTCCTTTAATGCAGGTATGGGCAACCTTTGACAAGTGGCGGGCCAAACTACTGGATGTTACGGAAGTCGCGGGCCGTATAATTGAGATTTATAGGGGACTTTGAGTGGTTTATGTGTGCGAGTTTTATACAGGGTTTTAATATGTTCCGCGGGCCGGATCCAAAGCCGTGGCGGGCCACATCCGGCCCGCCGGCCAGCGGTTGCCCACATGTGCTTTAATGTAATCTATCCAAAATCATGTATTCTAAATCATTTTCTGTTCTCATTTTTCAGTCACTTCCACTTTTAAATCTGTGGACTCGCTTTTCCCCGTATGCATTATTCTTGATTGTTTTTTTTTTTTTTTTTTTTTTTTTTTTTTTTTATGTCGTCTCATCAGACCTTTTGGAGCCGTTGTGCTAAAAATAAATGACATGACGTCCGTTTGCTATTGCAACGTGTTTTTCCAGCTCCTCTTTGGCATCTGCTGGCGTGTGTTATTTTTTTTTTTTTTTTGTTGCCCTGCCTCGTCTTTAAAATGATTCGCTGGCGATTCCGTTATTTTAATTCTATTGGATTCAGTTTTAAGGTGGCTCTGGGATGGACGTTGTGGATCTCAGCCAAGTGGTTGTTCTCGCCAACGTGTCATTCTGGCGTCATTTTCAAACCATTCCATCTTAATTTCACGTATTTTTATTTTGCCGAGCCACCACCAGCCGTTGTCATAAGTTTATGCTTCAATAGTTTGTTTTAAATAAAACAGTTCTAAGTATTTTAATGTCTTTATTTTATTGCAACTAAGTGTAACGAACCTGAATGATCGCATGACGCCTTTTAATCTTAAATTTAAGTCTGCAACTCATTTACTTCGTCACACCCTTCATCATTTTAAACTTTACACGACCAAAATCTGCTCATCTTAAAAACAATGGGAAACGCATGGGATGAGGGACCTGTCCTGTTTATAAGACCGGAGAATGAAATAAAGCTCAATGGAATCCGAGGCATGTACCCAGAAAAAAAAAAGAAAAATCGCTGAGGGCCCAAAACGTGGAAGAAATAAAATTCCTTACAAAAAGCCGTGATTATGGACTTCCAATCCACAGAAAAAAACGAGATTTCGGGAGGGGTTCAGCACCCCCCGGTTACGTCCCCGCTTAATCTTACTTAGAAGTATTTTTATTAACATTAGGCAAGGGCATACCCACGGTATGGCTGAGGGAGCTACACCCCTTGCCTCCCCACTTCCTCCGAAATGAGTCAATGTAGGACAGTGGTGTAGCCAGAAATTTTTCCTGGGAGGGGGGGGGGGGTTACGACCACCTCAACTCACCTATGTATATGCGTGTGTCGTGTGTTATAAAGGAGTGAAGAATATACATTTTATATGGCAAAAAAACCCTCATTGGGGGGGGGGGGGTGACGCCCCTGACGTAGGCCAAAACACATTATGTGATACTTTACTATTTTAAGCCTACTACTGCCATAGGTTGTCTGAAAACAAATCATCCTTTTATTACGTGCATAGAATAATTTGATTTTGAAACTTCTATAAACGTGTTAGAATTTTTTTTTCTTGGTGCTGCAGAGCATCCGTTAACGTTAGAGATGTCCGACACGAACCCTTTGCAGCTAACATTTTTTTAATTTACGACACACTTTAGTAATAAAGGGTGCCAGTTCTTGTTTCTGAGCAGAACTAAAAATTCACTTGAGGAAAAAAGAAATTCAGTTAAAAGATTCTTTTTTTCTCAGATAACTTTAAGTTAGGATGTGGGTTTGAACCCATTTTTTAGCATCGCCCTGCCTCATTCAAACCCAGGATGCCCCCCTTCGACCTAGCCGTTCGGAGTTTTCCATGGTTTTCGCCGGAACTTAGCTGAAACACGGGCTAGGAATCTCGGAACAGACTGCCTTTGAGCGCAGAAATTATGTCTCTAACCCCCGCCCCCTCGAAGGAAGCCTACGGGCCCTCCAGCACCCCCGAGAGGGCGTTATCGGACACTGAAAAGAGAGAGACCGGGGGCTCTACCACCCTAGTATCGAGGAAGCTTTCGGTAGCGAATCGATCGAGCCCTCTCTTCTCAGGACGTCACTATCCGAGAAATATCCGATGTGCACTAGCACGATCCTATCGTCATGGTTTCACTGTCGTACTCACGATCGGAAAGAATGCCGTTTTTTTCCGACACGTCGGATGAGGGCGAAAACTGGCATTCCGGCATCGGAGAGTACAAGATGGATGGGTTTTTATCGTGTGTATCACGGAGTGTCGAGTACTCCCAGAAAAGGACCTTTCTCCCTGGCACGGTGGGTCCGTCAAAAACCGGTTTTCACTCTGGATGGACGTCTCCGGAGACTTCGAACATTCCGAAGACAATGCTTTCGCGTAAGGGGAGAAAGCCTTGTGTTTTGTGATGGGTGGGTCGGTCTTAAGTGTCGGATAGACCTCTAGCAAGCACGAGAATCCTCGCTTGTTTTATTCGACACTCATCCTGCTAGCCCGAAAGGAGAGTTGCGGCCATGGGCGCCGGCAGGATATTTCCCAGGGGGGGGGGGAAAGACTACTTCAACGTATGGTTACCATGTTGGAAAGAGCAAAAAAGCAAGGGAAAACACTGCATACAAATATCCAGGGGCGGGCATTGCCCTATGCTGCCGGCGCCCATGTTTGCGGCTATGGATCCGAAGTATTGGACTCTCCGAAAGCGAGAAATATCCGTCGGCTGATAGTCTACGATACCATGGTGCTAGAGCCCCGGGTCCCGACGATGGTGTCACATATTCACTTTTAATAATCATTTACTTTGGCTTTCTTTAATGCACTCTATCCAAAATCAAGAATTCTAAATCTTTTCTGTTCTCATTTTTCGGTCACTTCGGCTTTTAAATCTGTATATTCGCTTTTTCCCGTATGCATTATTCTTATTTGTTTATTTGTCTCTTCAGACATGGCGGTGTCGTTGTGCTAAAAATAGATGACATAACGTCCGTTTGCAATCGAAACGAACTTTTTGCTTTCCCTTACAATTCCTTCCCCTTGCAATTGTTTGGCATCCTGCTGGCGTAGGTTATTATTGGTTGCCCTGCGACCTCTTTAAAATGATTGACTCGCGATTGCGTCATTTTAATTGGATTGGATTCACTTTTAGGGTTGCTCTGGGATCGGCGTTATTCATCTCAGCCAAGTGTTTGTTCTCGCCCATGTGCCATTCTCTGCTAGCGTCATTTTTAATTCATTCCATCTTAATTTCACTGTCCATATAGGACGCATTTCTAATTCGCTGAGCCACCACCATCCGCTGTAATAAGTTTATGTTTCAATAGTATCTTTTAAATAAATAGTTTTAAGCATTCAATATCTTTTTGTGACTGCAACTAAGTGCATCGAACCTGGATTTTAACCGTCACAACGCAATTTAATAATTTAAAATACCTGTAAGCAATTAACTTCTTTATAGATGGCATATCCGGGACTTCGGATATTTCGGGAACGCGTCCGAAAAACACAAAATTTTCTAAAATCCAATCCACCACGTAGTATGCAGTGGCGGCCCGTGGTCAAAACTGTTAGTACAGCCGGAAGCATATGAGCCACTCCCCCCTTTCCTCCGGACAGGATTGGAAAATCTTTGTTACTGAATTCGAAAGCTGGCGGATGAAGCCCTCACCGAGGAAAAAAAAAAAAGAAATTACATAAAAAATGTCAGAGATCCTATTTTACTTCCATAAAATGGACATACATTTCAACCAGCCGCTCTTATCCTCAAAATTGCCGTGTCTGATTCGAAGTTTCCTTATAATTTTCTTTTGTAACGATCACTTGAGAAGAAAAGAAAAAAAATAAAGAAAACTTACTTATTTTTTATAAATCAAATCAATCCTCCTTTCTTTTAAACATGCGAATCGGTCCGTGATGTCCCCATAAAAAGGCGTTGTTTTCATTCAGATATCCATCATTTTAAAAGCTCTTTAAAATTTCCCATGTTGAAAGAATTTTCTCGCTCGCCATGTCCTCTCAATGCCAGTTCTTGTTACTTAAAAACAATACTGCTTGGATGGGTCATTGTCCATTCATAAACGTCTATTCAGGCTTCCCTTCTTGATCAATTCAGCAATATAAAGTCGAGAGTTTTCCAAACATATATTCTCCTTACCCCCTCCCTCACTTCTCGTCCGAGCGAATCAATGAGTCGAGTTCTCAAGTTCAGCCGCCGTTAGAAAATCTTCCATCGGCTGTATCAGCTGCATACTCCCTATGCCGGAGAGGCTGCTGACGTAGTCGTTGTCATGGCAACGGTGCTGCCCATTTTCTTTTCAGCGCTCTGGGCTGAACCCAAGATTTTCCCAATTGAATTGCGGGAAGATTAAAGTGCTTTTTTTCTGAATGAGCGATCCGGCCATAATACTTTTTTTTTTTTTTTTTTTTTTTTTCGGAGATTTTTTTAATTTACCGTAGGAATTCCACAATTCTAATCTGAATTTAGGAAAATGAGTAGAATAAATTATTTTAAAGTATGTGCTGATCATTTCAAGTGCAGCCCGGCTGTACTTGCGGTATCCCACGAGCCGCCACTGGTAGTATGTTCTTCCCGCACTCACTCAGCTTGTACGTCCAGTCTGGATAATCTAATGTCTCCCCTCCTCACCTCAGAGCATTCTGTTTCATTTTTGGCGCTAAATCCCCTTCAATGCATAGCGTTACATGTGAAACATAACACAAGCTTCGCCCCTTGATTTTCCACGAGCAGATTTTTGAATGACAGGACTCCTTTCATCCAATTTTTCCTTTCCGAACATGTACCCTGTAAGTCAGGAAAGTAGTGTCATCCTGAAAAAATTCGACTTCGAGATTGGGGTGTAGGGACCCGTTTGGAGGTCTTCTGAATTCATGGAGGCTATTTTTACAAGATGTACATATGTGTGTTTGTGTGTATGGGAGTGAACACGATAGCTCCTCAACGGGGCATTCCATAGAGCTCCCATTGGGTCTATAGGTTATAAACCACCGTCGCAAGACCGGTATGGGTTGGGGTGTGTATATAGGACTGACAGTTTTTCGACAGGGCTACGAGAAAGACTTCTTTTACAGGATGGCCTATGAGAGGACATTCTTGAAAGTGCGCTAGCGTTTATTCGGTCCATTCGATCGAGCTCCAATTGGGTCTAGATGTTATAAACCTCCGTTGCAATACCGGTATTGATTGGGTTGTGTATAGGACGATAGGAAGTTTTCTACAGGACTAAGACAAAGATTTCTTTTACATTTTGGCCTATGGGGGGAAATTCTTGGAAGTTCGCTAGCGTTTAAACGGTAGATTCGATGGAGCTCAAATTGGGTATATAGGTTATAAACCGCTATCTTAAGACCGATATTAATTTGGATGTGTATAGGACTTATAGTTTTTCTACAGGGCTACGACAAAGATTTATTTTACATTATGGCCTATGGGGGAAATTCTTGAAAGTGCGCTAGCGTTTAAACGGTCCCTTCGATTGAGCTGAAATTGGGTATATAGGTTATAAATCACCCTCTTAAGCCCGTTATTGATTTTAGTGTGTATAAGACTTATAGTTTTTCTACAGGGCTACGACA
>JAWZYV010014715.1:0-68399 GCA_038373885.1 Cheiracanthium punctorium | reverse complement strand
ATTATAAATGCGAAAGTGAGTTTGTTTGTTTGTTTGCTTGCTTATGACGCTTTCACGCCTAAACCGCTGAATCGATTAGGATGCATTTTGGTTTAGATATAGATGGGACCCTGGAGATGGTTATAGGCTACATAGAATTTTAGATTTTTAATTATTAATTAAAAACCGTTTTTACGTTGCCATGCTTGGCGAGTTTCGCCCGTATCAAATGATTCATGTTTTGAGCGAACAAGAATGCTATTACTTCAACAAAGAAACGCGTGCATCTGAAAAACATTAAATACCACGGAAATTAAGCCAGTTTTATGCCAAATCTATCTATCTGTAATAATAAAAATGAATGTTCTCCAGACAAATCTACAGAAAGCAGAGCTTTGAAAATTTGAGCATGACTGAGCCCATAACTTCGGTAATGTGCACCTGAGGCTCAGAATTTTGAAATTTTAACTAACTATTAATTAAAAGCCGTTTTATCGCCCGCACAAAATGATTTATGCTTTTAAAATAAAGCAGAAATTCTATTTGCAAAATCACATTTGAAAAACATAGAAATTATGTTGATTTTACGCCAAATTAAAAAGCATAAGTAAAGAAAAGGGTACTTGCATATTATCCCGGCGGTCCGCCAAGACAAGCGATTTTTTGCCGAAATAAATGCCGGGCACATGAAATTATTAATGGTTTTGAATACGATTGGCAACAGTATGGCAACTCATTTGACGAAAAAACAATTTATCGGGAATGACCGCCGGGATAATACGCAAGTACCAAGAAAAGTCCAGATGTGTTTCTTAAAGTTCATAAATTTCCAAATCCTACCAATAATACAAATGTGTACGTTTGTGTGTTTGGATGTTTTTGACTGAATCACACAAAAATGGTTGAACGGATTTGGAAAAATTTGTAATGAAAATAGCTTATGCCCTGGATTAACATACAGGCAGCCTTTCAAGCATATAGCATAAATAATTCTTTTACAAAGACACTCAAAGTAATTCTAATGCATTGCGCTCTATGGAAATTTTGTAGCTACTAAACCGATTCTAAAACTTTTTTCACTGATTGAAAGTTACATTATTCCAGAGCATCATTGTTTATTTTTGGATTAAGACCGATTGACTGCACTAGGGTCCTAGGCCTATATGGCGAATTCCTCTGTGGGGGACTTTTTAAGGGATCCTAGCCCGTATTTACGCGAGGTTTTTTAGAAAACCACGGAAAACTGGGAGCGGCTAGGTCGACAGGCGCGATCGGGGTTTGAACCTGGCACCTCCCGCCTTGCAGTTTTGAGAGCACGACTTCTTAGACACCGGTGGCATCCTAAGTGTTATAGGCTACCTTTAATACATATATCACAGATAGTTCTTTTACAGGGATGCTAATAAGAATTACATTACGCTCTATGTGCATCTCTGTAAGTACTGAACCGATTCCTAAACTTTTTTTTTACTGATAGTAAGCTACACTATTCTTGAGTATTATAGGCTAAAATCCATGCATGTAGCGTAAATAGTTCCTTTACAGGAACACTCAAAATAATTCTAATACATTATGCTCTTTGGGAATCTCTGTAACTACACAGAACCGATTTTAAAACTTTTTCACTAATAGAAAGCTGCTCTATTCCTGATTAACATAGACTAAAATTCATGCATATAGCATAAATATTTCTTTTACGAAACAGTTCGCAAATACTGTCATAACTGTCTCTATTCGCCAAATGTCTGAAAAAAATCTATATTTAGTAACTCTGCATGTTCTCTTATTTTAAATGAAGTATACTACCATGCATTATACTTCATTTGAAACAAGTAAAAAGCAAATAATATTTAAATGCAGTTTCTTTTGTCGCAACAATATTTGTTATTCACACATGCTTCATTTCTCTCGGGATCTAATTCTAAAGCCGACGCGGACGAAGTCGCGGGTAGCAGCTATTACTTTATAAGGCATTCCTTAAAAGACATGAATAAAAATAAAACTTCAAATTACCTCACCATAACAAAAAATTAAGCTCGTCGTAAAATACAGTGGACGCCGCTTAATGTAATCACTGTTAATGTTATCATACGTTTAATATTATCAATAGCCTCCAGTCCCGAACAGACGTATTCGAATTAAAGCAAAAGTAATCGCTGAATGTGATCGCTACATCGCTTAATGTTATCAAATTTTCTTGGCATTTGGTTCGCTTTCGATGCGAGATTCAAGGCGAAATTCGTGAAAATCTCATTGTATCAAATCGGTCATTATATCATAATTTCATTATCATTTGACATAAATTAGCATATAATTTTGAAGAGGTGAGAGGGGGCAAAACATTTTCTAATGTAGAAAATTTTTTCAAACTGAATTTACTTGCGTTTTTTTTTCTTTTTTTTTTGGGGGGGGGAGGTCTATTGACCTCCTCTTGTCCATAGTAACTTATGCCTACATTAATTAAGCTAATGTTTTCTGTTGAAATCGTCTTCTCCGCACCATTAATATTTGCCATTTAAAATTTACATTTTTCGTTCATTACAATCAATCGGTTATAACTATAAAGATCGGATAGGCCCGATGTGATCACATTAAGCGGAATCTACTGCAGTAGGATTTTCACAATTTCTAGCTAAATATATAAGATACTGCCCCAGAGAACATTTTGAAAATCATGACCGACGTTTCAAGAAAAATTGGGCCCGATTTTCTAAAAAAAATTTTCTCTTTTGAGATTTTTTAAAATGCTAAAATTATACTACCTATTAGCGATGAGTTTGGCTCATTTTTTAAAGCCTGAGCCCGAGGATTTTTAATTCGAGCCGGCCCGGCCCCAAAACTTCAGCTAATAGATAAATAAAAGTCAATAACTTCTTTGATAGAATTTACATTTCTGCAGTTTGTGAAAATTAAAGACAAATATAATAGCAGACTCTCAATGCACACTTTCTAATTCTTTTTATTCGTGATTGTCAATTAATAATTTATTTATTTCTCCCACAAATTCCTTTTTAAAATATGTTTACAAGAGTATGCTCAATCAGTGCCAGATTATGACCCGCTCAATCAGTGTTTCTGACAACTACTTTATGTATTTTTTCTGTGTTCGCATATAAATCCTCGTCATAATTAAATGTGCCCAACATGAAATATACAAATATTAGATAAATGAGAACGTTTATGAACATTATAAACATATGAAACATCAACATTATGAAATAAGCTTTTTGAAAAATGAAGACTAAACAATAACAACTAAAAGCCTGACTTTTTCATAATATTAATAACCATAATCGGCAAATTCATATTTATGGGTGCAAAATTCTCGCTGAGTAGCCACTTAAAAAACTTCAGTGGGTAACTTTACCGCGTAATCACTTAAGATCAAGCAGCCACTTCTTTTGAAGAAATCGTTAATCTGCAGTGATATTTTTTTTTTCTATGGAGAGGTAGAATTAAGGGGGGGGGGAAGATTTTGACTACTATTTGTAACTTGTAAATTCATAACTGAAAAAATTTAGGCATTTACTACATTGAGGGGAAAAAAAACCTTAAACTAAATTCAAGTAGTGTAATAATTAACGGGCTCCTCAAAATCGGAGGCTTGGGGCATATGCCCCCTTGCCCCTGCTATAATCAGGGCCTGTGTGTAATAAAGGAGAAGTTTCTCCCGAGTCCGAATACAATCGTGAATTAACAGAGCCCCTCTCACTAAGTACTTACCCATAAATTTAAGTAATCCATCCCAATAATACTAATCAAGCGTTCGCTTTCAGCACGAGGCAGGAAACGACAAATAACATTTCTAGTCCGGACCGTTTACATTATGTCAAAAGGAGGCAGCTGCGGTTTGTCCACACCCTGCTCTTTATACACAGCATTTTACAGCTGTTTGGCACTCGTAATGTTTTGTTTATCGCCCTCTTGTACGCATCTTTAAGATTATTATCTATTTGGAATTCGCGTATCCGAAAAAAAAAAAAAAAAAAAGACTCTTGCATCTTCAGACGGGCAAAAATTTTCACAGTGCAGTGGTCGTCAGCACATTCAATTTAAAATATTGATCAAGGGGCGTAGCCAAGGGGTGGGTTAGGGGGTCATAACCCCCCATGAGGAATTTTTTGCCATACAAAATGTATAATTTTTCACTACATATCAACACACATATACATATATATGAGTTGTAGTAGTCGTAACCCCCCCCCATGAAAAATTTCTGGCTACGCCCCTGTATTGATCAAAGATTTTTCGGGTGCGATAGCATTTGACATATTGTTTCACAGAACAGCGAAACGAAATAAAATAATCTGAAAATTGGCATGAAGAAATATACGCAATTGTACAATAGAACAGTGCTCCCCAACCTCTATCGACGCGGACCAGTCAACGCTTCATAATTTTACCTCAGCCCGCTGAGGAGGGGGGGGAGGGGGGGTTGAATGTTTCTATTTTAGATTGTTATGATTTAATCATTTTGCCTTAATTGTGTGTAAGCATGTCTTAAAATAAAAAAATAAAAAAAATACATTAGTTAAACAAAAAATGAATATAAAGTATTTAACATTTTAACTCACGCTAAATCAATGGGAACCCTGAATTCTTGACCCCTGAATCTTAAAATGTTTAATAAGCATTAAACTAATTTATTATAGTTGCGAGATTTCCTCTGTTATGAAGATATAAATTAGCGCAAACCAGACAAGGGTCGTATAAACCCGAGAGAAATGCAGCACAGTAAATAAAATGGAAAAAACATAATATTCTTTGGTGCCCCGGTTCCATTTGATTCACGGACCGGTACCAGTCCGCGACCAGGGGACTGGGGACCACTGCGATAAAAGACCCAGAGTCTAGAGCTAGAGGTATCAGGTAGGGTTGTCACATGACACATCAAACAACAATAAATCATGCAAAATGCATGAATTATAAAACAATTTCCAGCACAACATTTTTGCGCCAAACTGGGCGATGTATTGCACTTAAATCTGGTGAGATTTTAGTTGAGCGGTTGAAGCAAAGCCACACGAGGATTTCTACCTAAGAAGGGATGCCATGGGTGCAGGACATTTTAAAGGGTTTCTGACGGGTATTAAGGTTACAATCTGGAGAAAACCGCTCAAATCGCCAGACAGACAGATCGACAGCCCAGGTTAGGCCAAAACCTTTACACTTCGGCGAGATTTTTGGAGATAATCTTTTAAAAAGTTGACCATCACTACTTAATTTTTCGAGACCCTGTAAAAGAACTTTAAAATTCATTTCCATGTTTTAACTGAAGAATAAACAGTTATAAATGTTTGTACGCTGATTGCATTGCGCTCGAAAAGGATGAATGTCTCTACACTGCTACACACGTAATGTATTGAAATTCTTCCGAGGGCTCCTGTAAAAGAACTATAAATGCCACAGACATTATTTTCGATCGAGATCATTACTTTGCGATCCTAGAACATTGATGAATTTTGTTTTCTTTGAAACAGACGAATAAATCTAAAATATGTTTTAAAGAATGATTAACTATAGAGAATAACGTAATGGAACTCCTTTAGGATTTTATGTACAAGAACCTCCAGGAGCAAATCACTAAAGTATAAATGGGTACTCAAATGGGTATTCAATTGGGTACATGGTGCTGTACACAGGAATAACATACGGGGTGCATTGGAGAGTTTCTTTAATCAGAAAATACTTGCGAATGGAGAGAGCTACAGCTGTGCAAGGGAGGTAACGGTACAGTAAAGTGACTAAGTCTGACTTAATGCAAACGACAACAGCGCCCCATCGCGCGCTAGATCAGCGATTCTTTTAACATTCCCCCCCGAAAAAGGATAACTTTGAATGACCCCCCCCCTCTCACATTCCTCAGCAAACATAGAGTTTTTTATTCTTCAAACAATGAGATTCAACAATTCTTCCACAATTTTTTCGAGAAGTTCATAAAGCCAAATTGATGTACAGTTGAATCTTGAGTTAATGCAAGGGAGGCCTTGCAAACGCATCCTTCACGTTAAGTGAAAATTTCGCGGAAAATCAGTCGTTGAGAGAGTTGGTCGCTCAATACCAAGATGTTCAAAAATTCTAAAAATTATGTTTTATTTTGTTATTTATGATACTTCATACTAATACATAAGGAATTGTACAAAATTATTTTTAAAATTTAAAATATGATAAAATATTTTGAAATTTTGGAATGTTTCATTCTTTTTTTTTTTCCTTCTCTCTCCGAAAGTACTTCACTGCCTACTTCATTTTTTGCATCTGACAGAATAGGAGCATTTATCTTATGTTATTATATTTTGAATATTCTTAATAGATTCTTTGAATTCGCCAGAATAAAATTTACGTGCTTTAAAATTCGATTTTTGGATTTTCCCACTGCCAAAATTAATCGTCGGTTCCTCCGAATTTCCTGTTCGTATGACTCGATCACATCAATGCGCTGCTTCAACGGTAACATCACTCTTTTCTTAGACTTTCCTCTTCTCTAACATACAAGATTTCTACGCGATGTGTACATTTAGTGTGTCCCTTATTTTCTAAATTTTAAATTTTGGGGTCGATAAACATATTTTAACACCTGCCGACTTGAGAGAGAATGAAAGATTAAAGCCATTATCGGGCTTTTTGGTACAATGCTTTCCTGCAGGGGGGGGGGGAGATAGTGTTGGAAGGTATTTTATAATCGATGCGTTCGGCATTATTTTTATGATTCAAGTTGAAAGATGTTTATAATTTCGATTGTTTGACTGTCCGCCTGTGTTAACTGTTTGTATTGTTCTAGGGCCGTGGTAGTCCAGTGGTTAAGGCGTTGGACACGTAACCGGAAGGTTGAGGGTTCGATGCCGGCGTACCGCTGAAGACCGCGGTGTACGTGCACGTTAAATGCGTGGTTCCGAAAGTCCTCTCGGCGGTCGCTAGCAGTTTCCGAGGGGTGCCAATATTCAGAAGACCTTCTGAAGAGGTTCCAAATTATGGGGGGAAATTCCGGGAAGGACGTAAATGTAGCTCTAAGCGAGACACATTCAGTGACGCGAGCTGTCGTCTCCTGGCAAATAAATAAATAAAATGTATCCCATCTTTCAGATGAAAAGGAAGCGGTAATAAACGCTTATACACTTATTGCATTGAGTTTGAAATGAATGAATACCTAAATAGCAATGGACTATAATGTATTAGGATCAGGGGCGTAGCCACGGGGGGGGGGGGGGTTAGGGGGGTCATAACCCCCCATGAGAAATTTTTTGCCATACAAAATGCATATTCTTCACTACATTATCCCACACACATATATACATATATATGAGTTGTAGTAGTCGTAACCCCCCCCCATGAAAAATTTCTGGCTACGCCCCTGATTAGGATTGTTCCGAGTGCGCCTGTACCAGAACTATGGATACTACACACACTATTTTATATGGAGAGCATTACATCGTAAACACAGCAATAAATTTAGTAGCGATTCAACGCCTATTTACGTCAATTAGAGTACGGGCGGACATTGAGAAACTGAAATCATTAACAGATTTCAATTTTGTTTGAAAATTACCTAAATTAGAATTATTGAAACATAAGACGTTACTAATGAAACTATTTCAACAATGGAATTTTTTTTAACTTAAAAAAATCTGATAAGGACACCACGTGACCTACTCGTGCATCTAGTAAATTATATGTATTTTTGTATGTAAATTATATGTAAATTATATGTATTCCCTTGATTTAAAATCACTTCATTTTAAAAAGAGGTAGGATACTACAGTAACATCACGATTGGACCACTTCTCGCCAAACATAGCAGATACCCCAAAATGGGTTCAGTTTTGGAAACTAATTTACGGCACAAAACTTGGCGATATTTCAGTAGAAGTCGCCAATTTTGGCGACAGTTGGCAAGATTTGAATATGGTCCAAATCAGGGTTTCTCCGATAGTATAAGAAATCCTGGAACCTACAAGACATATACTCTCTGCTCCTGGCGAAGGTAGCAAGTGCTCAGCGAAAAAACATCTTGTTGCTTTAGCCTGCAGTTCACTAGACTCAAATTTTATACACTGAGATCCGCTAAGACCTTGAAAGTGCTCGACCAGAGGAAAAATTTTGAGAAAACCTGGATCATGCAGTAACTGTCCATAGACTTTAATAGGTGTGGGTAACTTTTCAAAAGTTGTGAGCCAAACTTTAGGATGTTGGCGAAGTCGCGAGCAGTATAAGACGGATTTACAGGATTTCGAATGGTTTAACCCTTTGAGGCGCAATCCTTTCCCAATGCTGGAAAAAAGGCAGCCGTTGCCATCGCTCGACTTAACTACCCGCAAAATGGCGGACGATCGAAACGTTCATCGCGTGCCACAGATCTACAGACCTTTTTTTGGCGACAGCTAGCTGTGCCGCACAGCCAGCTGTCGCCAAAAAAGGGTCTCTAGATCTGTGGCACGCGATGAACGTTTCGATCGTCCGCCATTTTGCTGGTAGTTAAGTCGAGTGATGGCAACAGCTGCCCATTTTTCAGCAGACGTCAGTGCTGTTAAAAATAATCGTGACCATTTTTTTACGGGAAATGGCATGCTAAAAAGTAAAGGATTCTCGTGGAGCTATGTCACCCGCAACTATTTTTATAGAAATCAAATCTATTCTTCGTGACTGGCAACAGTCAAAACATCAGAGTTTGGTGTTCCCAGAGCGAGTACACTGCGCGTTAAAGGGTTAATAACGGGGTTTTGATGTGTTCCGCGAGCCCGATCAAAAGCCTTGGTCGGAGGTTGCCGATATCTGCTTCAATGCGTTGAGTTCTTTGGGTAGAGGTCTGCGCCGCACAGAGATTCGCGGCGGCGGCGTAACGACCTCAGAAACCCGGTGGCCAGCCGCGGCATGGTAAATTTTTGAAAAAGAAAATAACGAAAATGGGTGTATGCTTACACACACACACATATATATATATGTATAATTGACTTTGAAATGCGATTTTTTTTAAGACTAGAAAAACTAGTTTTGAGTGTGATGTTTTGGGATTATGGCCAATTAGCTACACGTAGGCTCTAGGCCGAGTGGTGGGGTGTACTCCACCGGGGTCTTAACCGTATATCTAAGCTAAGTTTAGGAGGAAACCAGGAAAAAACCCCAGCGGTTAGGTCGGCGAAAGCGAACCGGTTCTGAGTCAGGCACCTTCCGCCTCCCAGTTCAGAGTGCTATGCGCTCGGCCACTGATGAAGCTCTTGAGTATGAGCTTGACGTTTTTAAAGCAACCAAATTACACCAAGTACTCAAAAAAATTAAATTGCATCAAACACAAATGGATTCTTTACAAGTTACTTAGGGTTAAAAAGTATCCAGAAAAAAAATAAGCAGTTGAAAGTTCTAGTTCTTCGAAAAGTTCTTCGAAACTTTTTAGTTAAACTTTACTAAAAAGTTTCGAAGCCGATTGTACTTCGCGGCAGGGCCCGACTCTAATACTTTTGTGCCCATTGCACTTTTCCAATTTTGTGCCCTATATATAGCTGCCTCGATTTTTATGCCTCTCTCTATATATATCTCTAAACTCAATATTTTGACCTATTTCTGCACATGTCCCCAGGGCACGAGCCCCAAGTGCCCCTGTGATAATCAGGGCCTGCTCCGCGGTGTACAATCGCTCTACTTTTGGGTGACCCAGGGTAAACTACGACTTGCTAAGTCGATTGCAATGAAAACGGGAAGTGCCCACAACTACATGTTACCGATCGCTAAGATCGGCTACTAGATGGCCGATCCTGGGGGATAGAAATAGAGAGAAAACCACAAGTAACCCCCTCTCTCTCACATCTAAAATAAGGTGACCCTATTTTTTAACGTAGAATTAAGGACCTGTCCCCAATTCTGAAACAAAATTAGGGACATTTTATAATTAATGAAATAATCAACAGCAATCTAATTTTAAAAAAGTAATATTTAAAAATTGTCCTCAATTGCTTTTTTACATTTTGAGGACAAATCGCAAAAAAACACAGGAATTGGGGACGTATGGTCACCTTAATCTGAAAGAATTATGATTCTTATACTCTGGGAAAAAAATTTCCCTCCAATGACTAAATTTTTATTCTAAATAGCCTGAAACAAACGAATGTACTGTGATGCGTGGGAAACATGACGTAGAAATGCTCTACTGACTATAAATCATTTCAACAGATTGAAAAAAATTCTACTGATTAAAAATAGTTTATGCATTTGTCAATTTGAATTACTTGCATCGTTCACATAAAAATAATACAACTTTCGAGAATTTTCTGTTTTTAATTTTACCATAAAATTTTTTTAAGTGAAAATTATAAGATTTTTGGGTCCTTAAAATCTGTAGGCCCAGGGCAAGTACCTTGTTTGCCCTGCCAGTAACAGGGCACTGGTACCTCAGCACAAAATTTCATTTTTCTAATATTTGTTTTTAACTTTGCGAGATACATAATTAAGAACCGCAGACCGCGAGCAGTTTTAAGGCCAAAGTATTTTCCCATTGACAGATAATAGGAATTCTTAGTTTTTCCTTCTATGCAGAAGCGGATACAGAGCTAAAGGACTTTGGAGCCCCTCCCCTAATAAAAGGACAAACATTGCTAAAAGTAACATTTCATTGTATAGTTTTTATTAGGTAAAATGAGCATTTATTTTTAATCCACCCCCGCCCCTCCCATGAAACATTTTACAATGCATAGGAGGAACAGTTTGCTGTACTGTAATTTTAAGTCAGCTAAGCTTTTTCTCAAGAATGAGCCTTAAAAAAAATTTTGCATCCGCCATTGCTTTCAAGATTTTCGTATTAATTATGGCATTTTTGTTATTAATTACAGTATTAATTACGAGACTAAGTCTTCTTTGCTTCTTTAGTAATTCCGGAGTAGTCTTTTAGCAATAAATTACATTCATAATTTCCCTTAACATGCTCAGTACCTCGCATTTCCCACCTGCCAGTACATTTTAAATCACATGATTGGCTGTCATCGACGCATCATCCTCTCCTCTTCCCATCAGACTGGAAACCCCCCTACCGAACCCGAGATCATTTATGGACGATCCCTTATCAGACATCTCTAAAACTATACCTATACAAACAAAAGTAAAACTAAAATAAACTAGTTTTATTGTGTAAGAAGAGAGAAAAAAAACTGTTTAAAACTTACGATTATGCCTCGGCTTTCTTGATGAAGTCTTTGTCCGGCGGAAATTGCAGTCGCGTTGAGCTAGCTCACTTCAGAAAAATAAACACAGCCCGTTGCCACTTGTTCCTGTTCTATTTGGAATATTTATTTTTGGACTTGTGCGCTTGGGGACCCGCAGCTTGGAGGTTAAATGTCTGTCCTGCTCCGTGCCATTGGCTGACGCGTGGGTTCGATTCCTACTCAAACCTGGTTGTTTTAACCCTTAACCCATTAACGCCCAACTTTTTTCAGCACATTCACAAATTCATGTTGATGCCAGAAGTGATAAATAAATTTCCAACATTTGCTTGGTATGCAGAACGAAATTCTTTTTCTAAAAATGTGAATAAGACATAGAAATATTCTCATTTAAACTTGTTATCGCAGATCATTTTGTGGAAACCAGAATTATGATTCGAGAAATTAAACTAGGAAAATAAATTAATGCCGAAATATTTGTGTGACTGACAAATTTCGCGACGATCTAAAAATAGATCGCTGGGCGTTAATGGGTTAATTGCACAGCGATGGATATTTACATCATATGTTTAAAACGCGTTCACTGTCAGATTAGAGTACAAGCCAAATTTATTATGTTGAACATATAAAATATAGTTTTTGATAATAAGTGCTTCATGTTGTGAATAATAAAAATATCAGGTATTTCTTTCACACTACCTGTTTTCGAAACGATTAATTAGTTATTCACAAAATTGACATAGGAAATTTAGCTTGCATTCGTGAATATCACATGATTGGCAGTAAACGTGTTTAAAATTCATGCAATTAACTGTTAATTCCCCTTTCCCCGTGCGAGTAGAAACTTTCATTGTGTTGTCCACTTTACTCGAAGTGCATGTATAAGCGTTTTTCTTCAAAGCAAGAACACAAGTCCGAAGAAAAATGTTCCAAATACAACTTGCATGCTTGATTTCAACAATCCGATTATATGTCCTCATCGAATAATGTGGACAGCAAAGAGACAGTTCTTACTGGCGCAGAGAAAGGAAATTTACACTTCATTGAGCAAACACAAACTCCCCAGGGTATGAGTGGGAATCGAACCCTCGACCATACGCTTAAGCAATTGGTCTAGAGTAGGGAGGATCCGTAACTTCCAAGTTAAGGGAGAACACAATAAGAGAATGACCTGCGTGGGGGTCTTTCTGAGGGGTCCTACCCCTTTTTGCGCTATGTTTCAGAGAAAACCTCAACTTTGGAAGATATTTGGGGATATAATTTTGTTATTTGTTGCCATTTTTTAAAAATATATATATTTGATCCAAAGTAATCAAATTGTTTTCATTGCATAAAGAATTTGATTAGCAAACGAATTTAAGGCTGGGATGCAAGGGCAGATCCAGAAACTTTTTTCGGAGGGGGCGCAAATCGTGAATACTCATTTTATCTAGTGTAAAGCCCACTTAATACTGGTGAAAGCCCCATTTATCTAGTATAAATATATTTTTCTCGGAGGGGTAGCGCCCCCTCTCCTGTGCCCTCCCCCTAGATTCGCATTTACTGGGATGTAGATTCTATTGACCTTCATTATAAACCAGTTTATAAGGACCTTAAAAGGCCTCTTTATTACTTCCTTGTACGGAGTATAAGGAAGTAATGTGATCCCGAAAATTTTGGGGGGGGGCAGATTTAAACGAAAAACCGATTTTCACTACATCTAAATTTACTTTAAACTTTTTTGCGATGCATCTCATCGTACGCTAGCATGCACGTTCATATAAATGCATGTACAACCCATTTTGACCGACCGCGAGTCTATTTTGACCTGTTTTTTCATGCCGTCTGTACGTACAAAATACGTATGTACGCACGTATGTATGTAACTCGCATTTCTCAAAAAACTATTGGACATAGAATGTTGAAACTGTATATTTAGGATTATTGTAACATTTAGTTGTGCATCTCTCCTCTTGGCCCCATTCGACTCCATAGTTTAACTACAGGACTGCCCAAAAGATTCTAAATACACTCTATAACAAAAAAATCGACGTACCAAGAAACAAACATCCGATTGCTTTGAAATTTCGTATGCATGAATGCTTTGAACAGATATGCAAATGATTCAAATTTGGTGTCCAATGAATGAATAGTTTGATTTCTAGCGCATCGGAACTGCACATCCAGCAGACGTATATAAAGAGCAGTTCTTCAACGGTTGTTAAAACTTTCGGTTTGATTGCGATTCAGATGGCCTTTCAGCAACTTAAAAAATGCCTCGCTGCAGGATTCGTGCTCATTACGAGCAACTGTCATAGTCTGACAGAGGTCGTATCATTGGATTGAAAGAGGCCAGTTGGACTAATCGGAGAATCGCTCGTCATTTGAGTCGAAGCGATGCGACGATTCGAAGATGCTGGCAAGGATGGGTGGAAAATGGCAGAATGCAGCGTCAGGATGGTAGCGGTCGACCTAGGGCTACAACAGATCGTGAGGACAGAATGATGGTCCGATCAGCTGTCACAGTGCCTTCTTCATCTCTATCAACCATCAGACATTCAACACAAACACCAGTGTCCATCATGACCATTCACAGATGGTTGAGAGAGCGAAATCTACGATCGCGCCGACCGTTACGCCACCTGCCACTCACGTCTGCACACTGCCGAGCCAGATTACAGTGGTGCAGGGCTCGATCAGGTTGGAATGATGCCGACTGGGGACGTATAGTCTTTAGCGACGAATCCCGCTTCCAACTGTGTCCTGCGATCATCGAAGACGTGTTTGGAGACGCACAGGGCAGAGGGAGGATCCTGCTTTCACTATTGCACGCCACACCGGCCCTCAACAAGGCATTATGGTCTGGGGTGCCATTTCCTTTGACAGCCGGACCCCTTTGATCGTCATTAGAGGTACACTTACTGCACAGCGGTACGTGGACGACATCCTAAGACCTGTTTTGCTACCGTTCCTTTTGCAGTGCCCTGCGCTGTTTTTTCAGCAGGACAATGCCAGTCCACATACGGCTCGTGTTGCTCTAAACTGTCTGCAAGCTTGTCAAACTATTCCTTGGTCTGCCATATCGCCAGATCTCTCTCCCATCGAGCATGTCTGGGATATGATGGGAAGGCGATTGCATCTGGCACGGACTGTTGATGACCCCGTTCGACAATTGGAGCGAATTTGGCAGGAAATACCGCAGGCGACCATCCGGTAGCTTTATCGGTCTATGCCACGCCGTGTGGCAGCTTGTATCCAACCTAGTGGCGGGTCAACACCTTATTGAACTTGTTACTGTAACTCTGAAATAAATTATTCAATTGTTCTGAAATTTTAATCATTTACTATTCTGTACATTGTCTACCTATCCACCAATTTTCGTCTCAATCGGACACCTCCTTCTTGGTGCGTCGATTTATTTGTTATAGAGTGTACATTATGCCTCTATGGGCCGAAATTCATTAAACTCTCGTATCTCAAAAACGATTTGACGTAGAAAGTTGAAACTTTATATTTAGGATTGCTGTAACATCTAGTTGTGCACCTCCCCTTTCGGTCCCATTCGACAAGATAGTTTATCCACAGGACCGCCCAAAAGATTCTGAATACATTACGCTCTAAGGGCCGAAATTCATTAAAGCGTATTTTAGAGGTATTGGGCGATTTCAAACAACTCAGAAGTGATATATGCTGTTAAGCGTTACAAAATGAATTTCTCCATCGAAAAAAGTGTCTCTATCATTTATAGTTCTGCTACAGGAACACTCAAAAGATTTCCAATACATTACGGTCAATGGCAATTTGCATCCAGATTTGCATACATTACGGTCAATGGCAATTTGCATCCATTTCAAGCACAATATCGTCCTACCCTGTAGTTAGGTAATAGTCCGACCATCGTCACGTGCCTCCCTCGAGAAAATATACCAAAAGTAACCAAGCTTGGCGACTTTAGGGGTACGTGTGGGCATGTATGTATTTAACTCTCAAATCTCAAAAACTATTAGTCGTAGAATGTTGAAATTTCATCTATAAGACTTTTGTGACATCTAGTAGTGCATCTCGATTTTTTGTTCCAATCTACTGGAGAGTTTATTTACAGAATCCTCCAAAAGAATTTCAGTGCATTATATATACCCAAAATATTGCCATTTGTCATCGTCCATGGCGAATTTTTGCGAAATATCGCCAAATTTGACGATAGTCAGTCATCGATTGGTCCATGTCCAAAATCTCGCAATTTGTCGTCAACCTTGGCGAGATTTGCCGAAATGTCGCCAAATTTGTTGCCCAAACATAATTTCGAATAACTCTAAAACTTTTAACCGTAGAATGTTGAAATTTTGTATTTAGAACTATTGTAACATCTAACTGTCCGTCTCTTTTTTGATTGCAATCGACTGGGTAATTTATTTACAGGGTCAGCCAAATGACTTTAAATACATTAAGGTGTATATGTACATCAATTCATTGAAAGTCTGTGGTCCATTGCTACTTTGGCTATCCCCAAAATCTCGCAGACTATCTCAAGCTTGTCGGCTTTTGATGGTATATCGCCAAATTAAGTGTCCGAAGCAAATCCTTCAAATTGAACCCAGCAGGGCGATATCGAAAACTTTGGATAGAAATCGCTAAACCTTAGCATTAGTGCAGTATTTTATCTCTTTCAAACAAAATAAGTTAAATGAAGTGCGCCGAAAATATTTTTCATTTAATAGACGTGCAAGGAAGTCATGTACTGTCCACATCAGATTTTTTTAAAAACAGTATTAAGACCTCTGATAAAGTAGCAAACTCTTTTGTACAATTTTTTGCTGACTCACAGAGAAAAGAACCCTTTGCCAGACGACAATCTAGGGCGATTGTTCACAAATTAAAACATAGAGCAAAATTAGGGTTTTCTACAGATACCAGGGTGTCTATTTTCAACGCTCCCATTAGTTCATCTGAATTGAGGAGTTCGCTTAAGAGCATCAAAATAAGTAAGTCCCTAGGAGAAGACATTTTCTCCGGATTACTTATTCACTCGAATCCTGGAACTTTAGAATCAATTCTTTTGTTCTTCAACAAAATTTGGACTTCAGGCTGTCTTCCTTCTTTTTGGATTATATCCACTAATATCCCGATTTACAAAAAAGATAAAAACCCCAAGGGATGTCCAGAGCTATAGGCCAATCTCATTAACTAGTAACTTTTGTAAGGCCTTTAAAAAATAATTATCAGTAGATTAAATTGGTATCTGGAGACATCAAGTGTTCTTGAAGAGGAGCAGGCTGGGATTCCGAAGATTCATATCCATCAGCCATCAAATTGCTCTCTTTAGTCAATCTATCAAACACGCTCTTGACAATAAGCGCTTTTTATCTGCTGTGTTCGTCGATTTTAAGTCGGCTTATGATTTGGTATGGAGAGAAAATTTTCTCACTAAAACTATGGGATTTTGGTGTGCATTCACACACAAATATGTTGAACTGGTACCGTGGTTTTCTTTATAACTGCATATGCCGATATCACAATTCGTGTTCAAAGTTTAGATCATTAAAGACTGCGCTGCCGCAAGGGGCGGTATTACCTTGTTTTATATCTATATCAATCAGGGGCGTAGCCAGAAATTTTTCATGGGGGGGGGGGTTACGGCTACTGACACTCATATACATGTATACATATGTGTGATAATGTAGTGAAGAATATACATTTTGTATGGCAAAAAATTTCTCATGGGGAGGGTTATGACTCCCCTAGGCTACGCTTCTGATATCAATGATAGTAAGTATACAAAAATCTATTCTCAGAATCAAGTGTTTGCCAAATGCAGATGACCTAGTTGTTTGGACTGTTTCTCCTATATCTATAGCAAAACAGACTATTGAAAAGACCTTAAATAAAGCAATGTTTATCTAAGGAACTACGGTTATAGTGAACCTCTGGGGACCATCAAATTTCGTCCACTCTATCCGAAGTTCATTAAAACCGCAGTGTCCCCAAGGTGAACAGAGATACTGTAAACGAATCAGGACTAATGTTTTGCGTTGACTATAGCTGAAAGTTCACTATATCCTGAGTTGACTGTAACATGAAAGTAAACAGAGGTAAGACATTTGTGCAGCCTTTTTCTCTATCACATCAGCCTTTCCATCCACATATATGTTATAAACACCGTAATATCCCGACTTCAGAAAAGATCAAATATTTGGGTGTAAATTTTGACAGATAACTTTCGTGGAATTCTCATATTAAGGATGTCATCAGTCGGACATCAAAACGAATGTCTCTTCTGAAGATTTTGGCAGAATCCAAATGGGGTTGCTCCAGATCTACCTTGAATCAAACTTACATGCTTACATATCGCCTGTTATGACTTACTTCTGTGAACCACTTGTTACTGCTTCTAAAAAAAATAATTGATTCCCTCAAAAAATTTCAAAATCAAGCCTTGCGCCTCATTACTGAAGCAATGAAATCCACCCCTATTGATTGTTATGCACAAATAGCTGGCCTCTCAGTCTAGTTATCAAGGAGTGTGCTCTGTTGTTATGGGAGAAAATTGTTCGAACTCCTGGTCTGACCATGTGAGATCATCTACTGAGACTGATCGTAATCTAAAGACTCGGAGAGGCTTTGTTCAGGGGGTCATCCATCCGATCTCTCAACTTAGCATCGATTTTGGAATACAAAAATTTTTGCTACCCCGTTGCCCTATAGAAGCTAAAGCATTTTCTATCTGTCTTCGCTTGAGTCAAAATGGGTTAAAAGCAGAAGACTGTGATGAAGTTCTGACTTAGATACTTTGAATAATCCTTACCCTGTTTCGAATTGACTCAGGGTCTTTACCGATGGTTCCAAGATGGTAGATTGTGTGAACGCAGGAGCCGGTGTTTTTTGCGAGCTATTTTCATATTACTCTCCTTTTGGTGTTCACATCTCAGCTTTTCACGGAGAATTTTTTTTCTATTTGAGTGGCCCTGCTTCAGCTACGAAACCAATTTGCATGTTTTTCTTGAAAGTAGTAACTCTCTTTGACTCAAAAGCAGCTCTGCAGGCCGTGGGCTCAGCTTGTCCATACCGTACGAAAGACATCGACGACTGCATCAATCTTTTGTCATATTTATCTGACTGTAAGAAATCAGTTGTCTTGCAGTGGATCCCGGCCCACTGCGGAATCGAGGGGAACAAGGCAGCAGATTTTCTAGCAAAAAAGAGGGCATCTGTTTTACAGTTAACCCTTTAGCGCGCAGTGTGTCCACTCCGGGAACGCCAAACTCTGACGGTTTGACTGTTGCCAGTCACGAAGAATAGATTTGATTTCTATGAAAATAGTTGCGGGTGACACAGCTCCATGAGAATCCTTTATTTTTCAGCACGTCATTTCCCGTAAAAAAATGGTCACGATTGTTTTTAACAGCACTGACATCTGCTGAAAAATGGATGAATGCGAGAACGGCTGGATGACGGATGGCTTTTGACGCAGCTGGCTGTGCGCGAGCACAGCCAGCTGTCGTCAAAAAAAGGGTCTCTAGATCTGTGGCACGCGATGAACGTTTCGATCGTCCGCCATCTTGCTGGTAGTTAAGTCGAGCGATGGCAACAGCTGCCTCTTTTTCCAGCATTGGGCAATCTATCCAGCCGTTCTCACATTCATCCATTTTTCAGCAGATGTCAGTGCTGTTAAAAGCAATCGTGACAATTTTTTTCGTGACAATTTTTTGACGTGCTAAAAAGTAAAGAATTCTCGTGGAGCTATGTCACCCGCAACTATTTTTATAGAAATCCAATCTATTCTTCGTGGCTGGCAACAGTCAAAACGTCAGAGTTTGGTGTTCCCAGAGCGGGAACACTGCGCGTTAAAGGGTTAACTCGAGCGCATTTGTTTAGCAAGTGTCCTCTGTCAACAAAATTTTCAACAAATTCTCTCTCTCACTGCTTTTCCTTACCGAGCGCGAACGAGTACTTTTCTACGGTCTTTATTTTTGTTGGTCTTAGGAAATCTGTTAATTGCGCAACAAATGTATAACCTTTTGATGTCTAACAATTTAAGAGCATTAAAAATCGACAGATGATGCAGAGAAATAATTGCTGCATGCTTCTGTTCGACGTTCAATTTACTGTTTTATAGGTCTGACTGATTTATAATAAAATGCATGAGAAAGACTACAATGTTTTGAAAAATGTTGCAGACTATTTCTAATGGCAGAGTTTAAAATCGTCTTCTGCGTTTGAGTCTCAACAGATAGTCTCAAATTTTTGTAACGAAACTTCACGACTCGGTAGCTGTAAAATAAATAAGTATTCATGTACTTTACCATGGTTGGTATATACTTTTTCAGCATTGGGCAGTTGATCCAGTTGATCTGCCTGAATTTGACGGGTCAGAACACAATAGATTTTCCCTCTTTTCCAAATGCTCTGGCGATTAATTATACAGGGTGTCCAGCCTTAATGTGACCCAATAGCTAATTCCCGAACCGTTCGGTTTAGATATGCACTTCCAATTTAAAAAATGTTTTAAAAAGGGTAAAGAATGTTTTTACGTGCTTTTCGAACCAAAAAACCCATTTAGAAAAAAAAATACAAAAATTAAATTTTTATACGGTCCCCAGGTCCTATCACTTATATTTAGGAAAATATGCAGTACACAAAAACAAAGTAAACACAAAAAGTTTCATTTTATTACGATAAAAACTGGCCAAGTTATGGAACTTTGAAAATCATACATTTCATCCATTTTCTCGGCCAATTTCAAGAAGCTAGTAAGGGACCGTATGCAAAGTGAAATTAATTGGAACTCTGCCAGAAAATATTCGCTCTTGCACGTCACTCTTATGTAAATCGTTTTTTAATTTAAAAGTACACTCATTACGTTAATATTACAATAACTGAGTACTTAAGAAACAAAATTTATTCTGCGTACGTGTAAAACATAGATAAAATAAAATATTTTGGACGAAGAAAACTTTTCAAAAGCAGTTCCAAAAATTTAGACTTATTTGCCTGCGGCTTCAGACTGATTTGCTGCGGTACTGATCATGGCAAACGTTAAAAATCTGTTGTGTAGTCGCTTGCAATTGCATACAGCCGTATTCTAATATTACGAATTCTAGTATGGGAGAACGAGATGTATACAACTGGTCTCCAGGCATTAGCTTCTGCGCCAGGACTGGACGATAAGGAAATGCACCGTACGTATGTAATATGTTCCACACCGTCGATTTTGAGTAGGAACAAGCCTTGCTAATATCCTGGACGCTACTTTCAGGATGAGCCAGGGCATATCCTAGAACATCCTCAGCGGGTATCCGCAAGCTTGAAGGTGTGGCACGAGACAAGGGAATACGTCTATGACAACTCCCAGTTCTATACAAGCGTTGAACAGCACGGGCAATTGTACAATAAGATAGATGTCTTCGACTGGGAAATTTAATGGCATAAAATCTTGCCGCCTCTCTCTTATTTCGATTACACTGCCCATACAACAGTACCATTTCGCAGTATTCTTCATTTGTATACATCTCGTTCTCCTGTACTAGAATTCGTAATATTAGAATACGACTGTATGCAATTGCAAGCGACTACACAACAGATTTTTAACGTTTGCTATGATCAGTACCGCAGCAAATCAGTCTGAAGCCGCAGGCAAATAAGTCTAAGTTTTTGGAACTGCTTTTGAAAAGTTTTCTTCGTCCAAAATATTTTATTTTATCTATGTTTTACACGTACACAGAATAAATTTTGTTTCTTAAGTACTCAGTTATTGTAATATTAACGTAATGTGTGTACTTTTAAATTTAAAAACGATTTACATAAGAGTGACGTGCAAGAGCGAATGTTTCCTGGCAGAGTTCCAATTAATTTCACTTTGGAGACGGTCCCTTACTAGCTTCTTGAAATTGGCCGAGAAAATGGATGAAATGTATGATTTTCAAAGTTCCATAACTTGGTCAGTTTTTATCGTAATAAAATGAAACTTTTTGTGTTTACTTTGTTTTTGTGTACTGCATCTTTTCCTAAATATAAGTGATAGGACCTGGGGACCGTATAAAAATTTAATTTTTGTAATTTTTTTCTAAATGGGTTTTTTGGTTCGAAAAGCACGTAAAAACATTCTTTACCTTTTTTAAAACATTTTTCAAATTGGAAGTGCATATCTAATTTAATAAGTTGTATACCATTATTTATAAGATGTTACGCACATGAAAGTAATCTGGATGAGATTCATTATACCAATCAACATGGTGTTAAATGAAATATTTGAATCGGGCTTTTAAAAAACACCTCATATCCAAAAAAGTAAACTTTCGGGAAATAAAAAAACCAGCTGGTCCATAATTTAACATCATATATTTTTTAAATTTTTTTATATGTTTCTACTGGAGTTTAGCAAGCTAATTCTACTAAAATAAAATTTTATTATTTTTAGTTTGATATTTAAAAAAATTATAAACGTTGTTGGAGATGTGTTGTTTCTCAAATGAATGACTAAACGATATGTTATCAGGTGTGAAATAAAAGGTAAAACAAATCAAATTATTAATAAAAATCAGTATTTTATTTTCAAATAATGTATACACATTTTCCAAACATTGTTTCTTAAAACAGTTCAATGTCATCCATATCGATAGTTGGCCAGTCATAAATTTTTGAATAAAATTCACCAATGTCTGCTGATATATAGGCTTCTACTTTCTTGAGGTCATTGATTTTGCATTGATTTGATATTGATAGGTACACAAAAAACAGTGCTGCCACCAGTCACATTAAAATAGAATAGCAATAAACAGTGCTGCCACCAGCCACATTTTTTTGTAAGTAATTTGAGAAACAACACATTTCCAGGAGATGAAATGTTTCTCAAAGAAATGAATATTTTCAGTTGCGGCATCACCATGGTTACTAAGTGAAGATGAGTTGTTTTATGTGTATTGGATTTGCCTAGACTTCACCAACAATTTAATTTGTCTAACTCAATTTTGGCCAGAGATGGACATGAGGTGTTCCTCAAATGACTGATTCATTTAATCTATTAGCGAAATGATATAGTGCCTGTTAAATGAGTTACAAAACCTTTCATGTAATAAATTCTAAAATAAAATACTTAATCTTTCAATGTGATAATATAACAGAGTAAGTTATTTTGACTGGGTACATATTTCGTTACACAATAAATTCTGAAATTAATTTCATATCTTTCAATGATAATGCAGTGTCTGTTGAATGACGATGAGCTTGTATTTCATGATTTTAACTCTGAATATTGTGTGTATGTGTGTGTGTGTATCCATATAAAGATGTAGATAAATAAGTCATTCTATTTAAATATATTTGTAAAATACTACGACAATGGTAAGCAATGGCGCACACACAGGAGGGTCCAGGGGGTCTGGACCCCACCCTAAAGAGTTATAAACTTTGCTCCGTTAAATCACCATGTAGTTTTTAAGATTTTAAAACTTCGAAACGCCAGCATTTTTACATCAATATAGAAGAATAACTGGGCCCAATGCTGAAAAAGTGCAGCCGTTGCCATTGAAGTTGCGCGTCCGCGCAGCCAGCTGTGTCAGAAAACTTCTTTAGCTCTTTGGCGCCAGATGGGCTCGATCAACCGCCATGTTGTGGATAGCTAAATGGATCGATGGCAACGACTGCACTTTTTCAGCATTGGGACCATTTAACCATATTTTATGCGACTAGCAGTGTAAGCGCTCAAAAAAGATGGTTCGAAAAAAGGGTTAAAACTTTGCATGTTTCATCATAATATGTAAATGGTCAAAATCAGTAAGCAGCTTAGTTTATAGCAATGCAAGGTGTAGAAAAAGGAAACCAAGTTTTTTTACTATTAAAAAAAAGAATATGCATCTTAAGTTACGATTAAGGGACCCGATTATTTTATTTTAATTTTTATTTATTTATTTATTTAGTTTGTGTGTGTATATTTATAGGGAAGCTTGTTGAAGATTTCGTAACGTTAAGATTCGTTTTAATTTTTAAGATATATATTTATGTGCATTATTAAAATACCCTGTTTTCTCTGGGCTAGGAATATGTTCTTTTACAGTAAGCATAAAAGAAAAATATACTTATGAACAGATTACAAAAGCTGCATCATTTGTTAGACGTTGTTGACAGTTCGAAACGAAAATTGGGAGACTAAAGAAAAAAAAAACGTTTATTCTTTTATAAAAGTGAAATATCCGTGTATAATTTTTCTATGCAAACTAAATTATATTAAAGTTTGAATAGATTTTATGTTAATAGTAAATTGAATTTTTAATGATTTCTTGCAGTTAAATTTTACGCCGCTTTTTATCAAAAAGCAGTAAAAAGATTCTGTATAGTTGTCTGGAGTTAATGCTATTCAGCACAAAGATTTTCTTCTGTTTTAAGTTATCAACTGTCTATCGTTTTTTAGCGAAAGAGAAGGTTTTAAATTGAATAAATAGGGAATACAAAAGCAGTTTTTTAATCTCCTATAAAATTTTACTCTTTTGGAATTTTCTAGATCTAGCCTTTTTTTATGAAATCACAAAAATGTTTCACTATTTTCACTTTTTTACACTTTTATGAATTAACATTCAGATGAAATAAAAATTGCATAAGACAATCTTTTTTCTAATTGCAATCGCTATTTAGAAATATTTTTTCTAATTGCAATCGCTATTTGAAATCGCTTTTTTTATAACTAATAGTAAAGGTCTGAAATAATTAACAACTGAACAAATATTTTTTTAATAACTATGTCATTTTATCTCTCACCCCCCTTTATTGAAAATTGTCCGGAAAATGTGTCCCAAAAAAGCGACATAAAAATGCCACATAATTTTACATATATTTAAATACTATTAGTTCACAACAGCTTTAATCTTTTATTACAGTATTTTGTAAGCTGTAGAATATGCATCACATGCATTTCATGTAATTTTTACATATATTTAAGTACTATTAGTTCACAACAGCTTTAATCTATTGTTACAATATTTCGTAACTGTAGAATATGCATCACATGTATTTTTCTATAAATAGGTTAGAATCATAAAAATTTCAACGTAGGGTTACAAGGCGAAATACTCGAAAGATGAGAGATAAAATGACATGGCCAATTAATATCGTTTTAATATGGCAAAAATGAAACTAAAAAATTAGGGGGGTTCAGGGGGGGGGTCTCTCCCTGATGAGGCTCGAACAGCCGAGTTCTTTTAATTGCCATTAATATTATTGTTGAAACTCTGTAATTTTACAGTAGTTGGCAACTGGAACAGAGATTTATACTCAAGTCGCTCATTGCGGAAATACACAGTCAAGACTTCCAGTGCTCTTTTAGTAACTTGTATGATCGGTGTGAAAGTTGTGTACAGTTGCAGGGGCGAATGTTCTGAATCCATTGAATCCATGTAACTGCGAAAGTTAAATTAAGTTCTTCGTTTGAATGTAATTCTAGTCTCATATCTTATTTCCCAAGCTAAGTCGATCTACTTCCCACTGCGGCTCATTAAAATGGAAGCCGTTCCCTTTCGTCCATCGCTCTCCTGTATGGAGGATTTAGCACCGCTACGCAGTTGCCAAAGGGCATGTGAAACAACAACATATCCTATTTCGCACTCTGTGGAACTCGGAGTTCCATTAGTAGATCGCTATGTATATTTTTAACCCTTAAACTTTTTAACCCTACGTGACAAAATTAGGAGCCGCAAGTGACAATGGCGTCATATTGAAGTCACGGTTATCAGGCTTTGAAGAGAAATTTGCGATTATAATTCGTTTAAAATAGTTCTTCCAGATTACAGAGTTTATTCTTTTTTTTTCCCTCTGCATGGAGCATTGGTGTAAGAGGGACTGTTCCCACAAAACGAAATCGTTTGAATGCGAAAAGTATCCGCACGTATCCAAAAGAGCGTGGAATTCGAATTCATTCTCTCAAAAAAAAATAATAATAATAATAATAATAATATATGTTGGTATGTAATAAAATTTGAATATAAAGTTTTTTATTTAAAGTGGAGAAGAGTAAATATACTGAGTGCAGATATATTTTTGTCGAATGTATTTTCTAGGACCCGTTGTAATTGACCCCACAATGGGTTTTATCTTCTAGCTACCCATAGTTTCGTGAAAAATGCCGAAGAAAGTGTATGATGTCATATCCGGTTTACGGGAGAAAAAAAAAACTTCCGCATGAGAAGCGGGTAAATTTGTAAACGTGAACATCGGTATTTGTAAAGGGTGTCTCATATTTACTCAAGATTTGAATTAAATAGAAAACACAATTTTTTTCGCTATTTTTATTGAAACATAAAGTGCATAGGATAGAGTTATGCACAAAAACACGCATCGGGTAAATGATCTCCCAGGCTTTGCCTGCACATATGAACTCTTTTGCCAAAATTTTCCAGCACCATTTCCAATAAATGTGGCTGAATTTCGTTGATGCAGCTTTGAGTCCTCCGCACATCCTCCTTCGATGGACGGGTGGATGTGGTCTTGTTGACCTATCACTTCAAATAACCTCAAAGAAAGAAATCCTATGGCGTTAAATCACATGATCATTCTCATCATTCATCATCATCATCAACCTGTCTTTGTTATTTTTAAAATGCTGTTCAACAATGAAAACGCATTCTTTCGTATAGTGGTGCGTTTTTACTAACGCTAAACTATCAGCTGTCGAGTGTTTTACTTTTTCCGTTGCCAACACTAAATTGATTATGACAATTTCTATTTAATTCAAATCTTGCATAAATTTTGGGACACCCTTTATAAGTTTACGTAGGAAGGAGTTACGAAGAATTTGTCTGTGCAGTTAGAGCGCTCTTCCAGGGCTACCCATATATACTTTATTACACATAACAAATCTAGCTCTATGATCAATATATGTATCAAGTAATATTCTATTTTCCTTAGATTTTATCAGCACGAGTTTTATCCATGCGTTTATATATTCTTCCTCCTTTTCAAAAAATATTATAATAGGAAAGCATATTTTCTGCACATTTTCTTTAAATCTTTTAATATTGTAAACATGCAAAAAAAGCAAAGATTATCATAAAATATAGTTTTTTAAACTAAATCTTTAAAATATGCCTTACAGTCTACAAGCTTTTATTTTAAAAATTATGGTATGTTTTTCAAGCGAAGAAGATTTAGCTTCTTTTCCTAACAGCATACTAAACAAAGCGAGTAGTTATTTTTGTCTTAAACTACGGTAAATTGTGAAAATTTTCTTGTTTACAAAACGTGATTAATTTTGCTTCCGTTGTTCATAGTTTTGTATCCATGGGCTTACACGATTATAAAAAGAATTAAACGGGATTTGTAGTACTAAATTCTGATCCTTGTTTGTATGTTTTTTGTATTATCTAATTATCAATTTCATGTTTTATCTCCTGTTTGACACATTAACAGAAAAATCTCTTTAATAACCTAAAAAACCATAGTAATTTCATTGATGCAGTGAACATATATGACATTTTTATGTCAAAAAATATCAAGAATTTTTTAAAAAAGTATTTGCTCATTGAATATTCACCAAATATTTAATAATTATTTAATTAAACTGTACTCACTGAAAAGATTTTACAATTAGGCGTATTTAAGTTGTTTGGCAGTTTTTTCATTGCCATAAATATTATAAAAACATGAATTAAGAATTTAAAATGGTATTTTCAAATTCATTTTAAGTGGATGCCATTTTGATAGTATCTCTCCACTATCTGTGTAAATTCCACTCTAAAATTTTGAGTAATGGTAACCCTTTTGAAAAATATGCTGACAGATTGCCATTGATCAGACTTGATAAATTGTTATAAAGTCTGATAAATTATCACAGACTCTGGAGAATTGGAGTACATGATGCAGTTGTTTTCCGGTTTGCAATGTAAGTTACTTTAAAAGCCATTTTGAGTTTTTATTCTAATAATTGATGGTTTTGTAAATAAGAACTACTCAGCAGTGTGGTCTCTTAAATTGGATTTTTAAAAAAACTATTCCAGGTATCTTTTCGACAATCGATCATAGATTCTTTCGATAAATTGATAGATGATTTAGTTTATCTATTCTGGAAAACTTGTAAATATTTATGGCATCGAACTAATATAATATCTAACTTTGTAGCATTATTTAACAGTATTATACAAAACACTTTAATAGATAGTTTTTTTTTTAAATTGAATTTTTCAAAGAAAATGATATAGCTCTATTTTTACATCTATAGAAAAAAAAAACTGGAGGGTACACAACAGCGTGCCGAAGTCAAGAATTGCTGAGTGTAGCTACATTAGTACTTGCTTGTTTGCTTCGTTGAATCAAACATTATTTTTGCCGAACGAGAGAAAAAAAAAATCTTGAAACAATAATGACCTTAAAAATTCAAAACAGTTGGACAGTTTAAGAAAGCGGATAAAATATTTTCAGTGATTATTTCTCAACGACGTGACCATCTCTACCATCTCCCTTTTGTACGATGTATGTCAAGGCTACTGTCACTGTGCCAGATTCGGTCAAGATAGCATAAGCGGTCTCGGGAGAGTTAGTGAATAAATGTCGCAAAATTCAATCATTCAGACTCAGTGACTTTACTTCAAGTGTCAATGCATTACACTGCATCTTTGACATTTATGGGTCAGTTTAAAAGTTCGGTGCCATTTGTTCTCTGTGTGTAAAATATTTCTTTTTACAACATATAAGAAAACTTAAATGATTTTTCTTTTTATCAGGGTTTTTATCAGACAATTTCTACTATTGAATCAATAGATTAAAAAACATACTATTTAATAAAAATTTTAAAGAAAGATAGGAGTAGAGAAGATACATAAATATAGCTGTCCGAATCATAGAACATAAGGCGTGTTATGCAGAATTACTGCCCCAAAACTAAACTTTCTGCCCTGACATGCTTTAAGATTGTAAAATAGAGTTTAAATTACATTATGAAAATGTTTTTATAAATGTTAAAAACGAAAAATGTAAGGTTTTTGATAATTAAATATAGCTGTATTGTCTACACATTGATGTCATGTCTTTAACATACATAATTTTCAACTTTTTACTCAACAAAATTGAAATTTGAGAATAGCAACACCTATTTACCATTAGAGTGCGGTCAAAAAATAAATATAAACAGACATCTTGAGTTTGGACATTTCACTGAAATAGCAAAAACCTATTAGTGATAAGTTTTTTTATTGCATATCATGTCTGTTATCTTAATTAGTTGTGCAAAATATGTTTATTTATTTGTTAATTCGATTGATTAATTTAGATCATTAGATTTTTAGCCTAAATTCATGTCTCTTTTTGAGTTCTTGTGGAATTATTTAGACTCATGAAATTTGCTCTTTGAAATGTCATGTATGTTACTATAATAAGTAGCAGACAAACTTGGTAACAGACAGGACAAACAAAAATTTACAAAAAAATAAAATAAAATATTTTTTAGACTACAGTGGACAAAAGGACTCTATAATTATGTAATATATGACTTTGCATTATTTTGTATTAAACATAAGTGTACAAATTTCAAAGAAAATGCCCGGTAATAGACATGATAACTTTCATCAAGTCTGATAATAAAATATATGTGAAAATTAAAAAGAAATGCATGAATAATATTCGAGTAATGAGAAGAAACAAGGTATGTTTTTTATTATGGAAAAAATTACTTGAAATTTTATTCTTGTTTCTTAAATTTCCAAATGGCACCCAATTTTAAAAATGACCCTTATACATAAATCTTGATTTTTTTACACTGTAAGTCAACATAAGGCAAAACTAAAATTAGCACAGCGAGAAGAGAATTTTCATAATGTATGCTGAAGGGAAGATTCCCCGCTTCAAGTAAATAATAAAACATGTTCCTTGATGTGTCATTTTAATAAGCTTGATAAACATATATTAACTGATACAGTGTTGAATCAGGATAAATTACATTGCGTGTTAAATGACAAGTTGACTAAATCTTGAAATAGCTTCGAAGGTTGCCATAGATTGCGAAACTTTCTGAAATGCTCAAAAATATTTTTTTTTTGTTTACATAACACATTATACATCTTCATGCACATTATGATAATTCAAGTTATATCATAAGAAAACAACTTTTTATTTGAAAGCCTAATTTCGACTACTTGACAGTACTGAGATCTCTGCAAAATAGATTATATTTATATTTATTATATCCTAAAACATTTTTACATTAAAAAAATGGTATTACTAAATAAAAATTGATAGAAGTTTTAAACATTTAGATTATAAAATTCTCCTATAGATCTGTTACGAATAAAACATTAGTTAGACCGAAAGAAGTATTAAATTTTTAACACTTACCAAAAGGTTGAAAAGTATTTATGATTTCGATTTTTCTGCCTGTCCGTTCCGCACTTTATCTGCCGTAAATATGCATCGATTTCTACAAAATTAATGTATGTTATTTCTACGTACAGTATTACATACCATGTTAAAAATGGTGTATGTAGCATTTATAGATCTTTTACAGGAATACTTAAAAGAATTCCAATACATTACACTCTACGGGCAGTCATTCTTTAAAGCGTAATTTAGAGGTATTTAAGCATTCCAAACACTTCGAAATTAATGCATGTTATTAAAGCTTACAAAATAAAGCTTCCCACCAAAAACAATGCAATTATGATTTATAGTTCTTCTACAGAAGCATTCAAAAGAATGCCAATACATTAACGTCAGTGCAGTTTTACAGACATTCACCCATTCCAAGCACAATACCATCCGACTATGTAGTTAGCTAATTAACGACTATCGTGTGTCTCCCTTAAAAATTGCGACAAATGTCGTCAATCTGGGCGACTTTTGCAGATAAATCGCCAAATATGACACGGAAGAATGTTTCGAAAAATGAACTCAGCTTGATGATCTTTTCATTCTTTGGTGGGAAATCGAGAAATTTTTAATGAGATAACATTAATTAATGTATGGCGATTAAAACGGGAATTTTGAAAATCCGTAACTCGACCTGTAATTAAATTAACCTATTTACATAACAAAATTGCAGGGCTCCAACCATGGCCGGGTGGATAAAGCACTCAAAATGGCAGACGGCTGAAGTGTGAAGGTCCCGGGTTCGGCCTCATCGCGTAGCTGTCGATCTAAAGGTTGGGAGTTTGGGCCTTTTTTCTCCAGGTGTAACGTGAATATGAGTTAGAAACCCTTAGAAAGTCCACCTATCAAGGCACCCTCCATCCTAGGCAGATCCCCCACTGCATTGATATGGATCGCAGCGTTGCCATATTAGCACAAAGAAAGTTGCAATCTTTGATTTTTTAGCACTTGGAACATTTTAGGCTGCTAAATCATAAAAGAGCAAATTTCTCCCTCTCTGCGTCCGTGAGATAGGGTTACCTTGCATAAAAGGAATATATATATTTTTAACACTCACCAACAACACTAAGGTGTTTATCATTTCTGTTCGTCCGTGCTGTAGCTACCACAAATATGCATCGGTTGCTATGAAATTTATATGTTTTATTATTATGTACAATACCATTTACACAGTTGAAAAAGGTGTGTGAAGCATTTATAGTTCTTTTACAGGATCACCGAAAAGAATTCCAATACATAACACTCTATCCTTCTTTAAAACATATTATAGACTTATTTGGCTACTTCGGAGAAAACAAAATTCGTTTATGTTACTAAGGATCACAAAGTAATGATCTCGATCGAATATAGTGTCTGTAACGTTTACAGTTCTTCTACAGGAACACTCAAAAGAATTCCATACATTAAGATCATGACATCATAGGTACATTCATTATTTTCAAGCATAATACAATAAGAATATAAACGTTTATAACTGTTTACTCTTCTGTTAAAAGAGAAATAAATGTTAAAGTTCTTTCAGATGGTCTCACAAAATTAAATTAACAGTAATATTTAACTTTAAGATTATGTCTAATATCTCCTTGGCCTATCCCGTGGCTGTCGATCAAATGGTTTGTAGTTTTGGGTGATTTTCTCCAGATGTGACGGGAATACCCGTCAGAACAGGCGCGTAGCCAGGAAAATTTTTCGGGGGGGGGGGGGGGGGATATGAACTTATATGTGTATAAATAGATGGAATTTCATCAATAATCTAAAAATTTCGGGGAGGAGGATATATCCCGATATCCCGCCCCCTGGCTACGCCCCTGCGTCAGAAACCCTTAAAAATGGTCCTCCGCCTAAGGAATCCTCACTTTCGTAGATAGCCCTCCTGTAGTTTTGCCTTAACTATTTTACTATGCGATCTCGCCAACATCGCGAAATTTGGCGCAAAAATATTGTGTTGGAAAGTGTTTTATGTTTCGCATGATTTATCTTTCTTGCTTATGTTTGATTTGGGAAATAAGTTTACAACACTGATAGAGATTTAAAAAATAGTATAAATAGCCTTTATTTTGCATTAAAATATACTTTCTAACGGTGTAGGTGAAAAACGTTTTGAGATTGACGCATTCTACAGTATCCTTAGAGAATGTATTTAAATTTTTATTTATTAAAATATGTGACACTTTTTACTGATGCAGAAAATACTCTTAAAAAGTAAGACCTTGCTAGTTTTATCTAAAAAATGCGTGGGGAGAAATGAAAGAAAGAAACAGCCTTAATTTTTTTTTTTTTTTCAATCATCAATCCATATCATGAATGCTGAATACTTTTTTGCTGTGAAATGAAACATTTTGACACTTGAAATCTAGTTTAAAGAAGAATGTGATAAAAATATTTGCGTGGATCCATTATTGTAGCAATTTTATGCTGTCTTGTCTGTCGTTTATATTCACGGTTGCAAAGTGAATTAGAATTATTTTCCATCTTTCGTTTATGCTTTTCTAGATCACAGGAGATCTAATTTATTTTGAAACTGTCTCATGTTGCACGTAAAGTGTAGTCTGTGTTTATATGCGGAGAGAAAGAAGAGTCGTTAACATAGAAAATCTAGATGATATTTTGAAAGCTAGTGGAACAATATAGAAAGCATGCATTATGCATCAAATGTACATTAATTCGCCGAAATACATTAAGTGAAAGATGGAACAGCTTTCTAGCAAGCACGGGAACATTACAAATATTTTAGAATCGTACATTAAATGCTTCTGAATTACATTTGTTAAAATGAAATATGTATTTATAAGTTATACACTTAACCCTTTGAAGCCGAAGCATTTTCACGTCAGTATAGAAGACCAACTGGATATACTGCCCAACGCTGAAAATGTGCAGCTGTTGCCATCCATCCATTTAACTACCAACAACTTTGTACCTGATTGAATAGTCCATCTGGCACCACAGAGCTAAAGAAATTTTTCTAACACAGCTGGCTGTGCGGCCGCACAGCCAGCTCTGTTAGAAAACTTATCTGTGGCTCCGGATGGCCTATTCGATCGACTGCCGAGTTATTGATAGTTAAATGGATCGATGGCAACGGCTGCATTTTTTCAGTGTTGGGAGCATTTAACCCTTTTTTTGTGCTACTCAAAGCGCTAAAATAAGGTGGCTCACCCTTTCACGGCGCAAAAACTGCGCGTGCAAGAGTTAATTTTATTTAATTTTATTAGTTAGGTCTGCCTAGTTTTGAAAACTCAACTGGCATTTATTCATGATAAGAGAAACATCGCATGATTTAGAAAATAATGGATGCAGTGTGCTTAACTAAACATGCGACATTGTCTTCTTTACGTCATTTTATATCCTTCAGGCTATAAGTTCTTAATACTAGTATAAGTAATTCTCATCGGATAGTTGTCAGAAAACTATGTCGAGAAAGCAAATAATGTGATGCAGTAATGTTGTAAAGAAGTTCTTAATGCTTCAAGTGTAGAAGACAAATGTTTTGTTTGCATAGACTTATTTTCCCCCAGACAAGAATAATATTTTGATAAAGTATATGAAACTATAAAATAACGAACTATTTCTTTTATATGAGTTATATTTACTATAGCTAAGTCCAAAGCTCTATTCTTATTGTGTTATTTTTTTATAAATATTAAATAGAATTTCCAAATTAAATAGGTTTTTATGTCTTAATTTTAAAACATCAATGGCGTCGACACTGCTGAGTGGCTAAGACGCTGAACATGTTAGACGATTGAAGAGTGAAGGTCCTTCGTTTGGGCCTACCAAGCGGCTGTCGCAAAAAATTGTTTGAGCACAAAAATTTAAATGTCACCAATTTTAGCAAAGTTTTTTTTCCAGTTTCTAATAGTGAACTTTGCCACAACTGTTTGTACAGATGTGGCCCAATAATAAAATGAACAGAAAAAAACGAATATATTACAGAAAGTGAGTAGGTTATGGTTAAAGGGGTGGTATGGTTAAATCAGGTTATTCTTTTAACCACACTACTGTGATTCATACTATGGCTAAAAGAATAACCTGATTTAGAGAAACATTTTTCAGCTTGAAATGAAGGTGGCGCATAATCAAGCATTTTAATGTATGCCGTACCATTAACACATATTTTTATACGTCTCGGCCTACACTTTAAGAAATACCGGTAATTCTATATACACTATGTGTTGTAAATTCACTCAAAAATGACGTCATGACATTGATAAGCCAATCATGAAGAACCTATGGCAATGATTGTATGGCAACTGGCACAGTCTACATCACATGTTGGCGTTACGTTTACTCACACGTTGTTCTGTAAAATAATACAGCACTGTGTGCTGTAAATCCACTCACAAAATGACGTGATGACGTTGATAAGCCGATCATGAAGAACATTGCATAGCAAATTGGCACAGTCTACAGCACAGCGTATGGCTAAACGTAACGCCAGCATCACAACGTGTTGGCGTTACGTTTACCCACACGTTGTGCTGTAATAATTTTTTTCAGTGTAAACTTGTAGTGTACTGTGCCATACAGTTACCATTTCAACGCATTATAAATGCTTCGATCATGTAAAAATTTTCATTTCATCTAGACTTTTTTAAAGAACTTCATATTTGTGATTTATACTTACCGAAAGCTTTTTACTTAAGTGTTTAGCATTCATTTTTTTTCAGCAGATTCTATAGTTTTCATTTATTTCATTTGACAGTAATATACAGTGGAACCTCCTTTAATGGCCACCTCTCAACTACGAAAACCTCGGAAGGCCGACCGCATATCAATGGTACCGAATACAATCCGTAGGATTAACATTAAAGCTAAACTCTGAACAACGAAATCCAAACAACGGCCACCATTCGACATTATGAAAAAATTTTAACAGCCACATTTTCATTTTTTTCCAAACCCAAAACATGAACAATGTAAAGTTTATTTGCCACAGCCACAAAATACATATTTGTACTAATATCGAAATATGTTCCAATGTTCTCAGAAACTTTCGGGGAGATGCAAAATTTCGATTTAATCCATAGATTTCAATAAAGTCTTTTGGCTAACTCTATCAATAAACTTCCACGTCTATTGAAGTTAAGCGAAGATAGATAACTACAAATGTTGCAAAAAACTTATAAAAATTTCCACATTCCACAGCTTATCCTTTTAGAGTTATGCGAAATTCAGACGTACTTAACGTGTGTGCATACATCCCCTGAAAACTATTCAAAATGGATTCAGGGATACTCAAAATGCGTACTTCTCTCAAAATTTGGATACCGAAATTACAATAATTTCATATTCCATAACTTCGTTCAGGGAAATAAATGTCAAGAAATTCATTTGCTCCAAGCGTGAAAGTATGAAATAGATAGAAAAAACTGAATATCAATGCTGAACTTGACAAACTGTGGGGTCATCCGCATGTCAACCATATATTTTTTTTTCAGAAATGCACAAAACATTTTTGTAAATATTAAATTAATTTACGTTACACTCAAAGTTCTGTTAACTGTTTAACCCTTTGAGGCGCAACCCTTTCCCAATGCTGAAAAAAGGGCAGCCGTTGCCATCGCTCGACTTAACTGCCAGCAAGATGGCGGACGATCGAAACGTTCATCGCGTGCCACAGATCGAGAGACTCTTTTAAGACGACCCTTTTAAGACGACAGCTGGCTGTGCCTGCGCACAGCCAGCTGTCGTCATAAAAGGGTCCTAGATCTGAGGCACGCGATGAACGTTTCGATCGTCCGCCATCTTGCTGGCAGTTAAGTCGAGCGATGGCAACGGCTGCCCTTTTTTTAGCATTGGGCAATCCATCCAGCTGTTCTCGCGTTCTTCCATTTTTCAGAAGATGTCAGTGCTGTTAAAAATAATGCGTCAATTTTTTTTACGGGAAAAAGCGTGCTAAAAAGTAGAGGATTCTCGTGGAGCTATGTCACCCGTAACTATTTTTATAGAAATCAAATTTATTCGTTCTGACTGGCAACAGTCAAAACGTCAGAGTTTGGTGTTCCCAGAGCGGGAACACTGCGTGTTAAAGTGTTAACGCATGGGTGTCCTCGCTGTGAGGATACAACTCTGACATTTTGGCTTTTTTTATTCGGGAAGAATAAATTTGCTTTCAGTGAAATACTTAAGGAGGACATCTAGAGAGACTGCCCAATGTCGATAAAATGCAGCCGTTGCCATCGCACGATTTAACTAACAGCAAGATGTCGGTCGATCAATTCGCCCACTGCATGCCACAGAGCTGAAGAAGTTTTTTGACACATCAGGCTGTGCCGCTCAGCTGGATGAGTCAAAAATGTTCCTTTAGCTCAAGCATGGCAGTGGGTGATTCGATCGACCGACATCTTGCTGGTAGTTAAATCGTGCGATGGCAACGGCTGCACTTTTTCGACATTTGGTTGAGCTTCAAAGAGTTAAGGTTCTTAGTTTATCAAACCGCATTTTTAAAACTATCCTCCGTTAAAATTATAGTTTGCAGCCCATCTATACGACACAATCAAACAAGAACGCAATAAACAAAGGATCAGGTCTCCGTAATGTATAGTCTTGTTTATATTCATTTAACATGTCATTTCCTTTCATTTCCAAAACGAAAGAGCCGGCTTTAACAATTCTTCCATTAGCCTTGAGCTTCAGTTACAAATGTGCTGGCGATTTACTCCACAAGATTTAGTCTGAAAGCAAAGCGATTATTCTTCTTTCTAAAAAAAAGGGCGAAATTTTACTCGCAAATGACAAAGAATGGGAAACGCGGGGGCATTAAACAAAAGAAATTCTTTTCAGCAGAACGTGTCATTTCCCACGGCAAGTTTTAGCTCTGGAGACAATGCGACATTAACAGCAACATAAACTGGGAGACGTTGTTAACAGATACATTTATAATTCCTCTGCTGCGAGTTTTATGACATTTCCATTCCATTGATGCCAAACGAAAAGTGATTTTTTTTTTAATTTAACAGCGGCACGTTTCTTTACGAGCTGGAAATTAGAAAAATTGTCGTATGTTTGAAAATAAGTTATTATTGAGGCAAATCCCTGGAATTTGAAAATCCTTTTATCGTAAATCCCCAAATTTTGGAGATTATTTACTTAAATTCGTTGGTGCGCTAATGGATGAGTCCCGAGAAAATACCAAAGCTGTTTTAGAGAACGTTTTTTAATCCCTTCCTGGAATAGCGGCATTTTCTAAATTACAATATAGGTGATGCAGACTTTCAGAGAGACAGTAATTACTAAATTACTATAACAGTAAATCGGCGGATGATTCTTCAAAGATGAAAGCAATTTCGAATTTTCACTATGGCATGGAACTTGCTGATCACGAACATGATGTTGGTTACGCCATGGACGTCACTTGTCGATTACGATAAAATACTTTAACCCTTTAATGCGCAGTGTTCCCGCTCTGGAAACACCAAACGCTGATGTTTTGACTGTTGCCAGTCACGAAGAATAGATTTGATTTCTATAAAAATTGTTACGGGTGACATAGCTCCACGAGAATCCTTTACTTTTTAGCACGTCATTTCCCGTCAAAAAAATGTCACGATTATTTTTAACAGCACTGACATCTGCTGGAAAATGGAAAAGAACGCGAGAACACCTGGATAGATTGTCCAATGCTGAAAAAAGGGCAGCCGTTGCCATCGCTCGACTTAACTACCAGCAAGATGGCGGACGATCGAAACGTTTATCGAGTGCCACAGATCTAGAGCCTTTTTGACACAGCATCTGTGCAAAAGGTCTTATCGGGCACCTTGACTTTCGATCTCGCCATCTTGCTGGTAGTTAAGTCGAGCGATGGCAACGGCTGCCCTTTTTTCAGATGTAAAGGTGCGCTGAAAGGGTTAAAGTAAAACAAAAAAGTTTTCTGGAAACAAAAACGAGCCAGCGGTTCCTCTTGAACAAGCACACAAATCCGAATACTTGTTCCAACACAACAACGAGCATGTCTATATGTTTGTTTATATGCATATATGTGCATGTGTGAGTGTGTAATGATTTTTTTTCTTCTAATGGAACAATGTGCTAAATATGAAGAGTAAAAAGAATGAATCGTGAGATGCATACAAGATTCTGAAAAAGGCTTTTTTGGAACAAAAAAAAAAATCACTACACGCACACACATGCAGCATACACACGCGCACAAACATGCAGCATACACACGCGCACACATGCAGCGCACACACACGCATATAAACAAACATATATAAACAAACATATATAAACAAACATATATACAAGCTCGTTTAGTAAAACTTACCTATCAGATTTTCGCGCCGTTTCTTTGCTTGGAAACAGGATTCTCTCTGCCCAAGTCTCATTTTCGGTGCAAACATCATGAGACGTCACACTGAATCAGTGCCCACTAACATAACCACTTATGTCCAAGTGTTCACCTTCGTTGACGCCAAAATGACACGTGAGATCAAGTCGTTTTCGCTATCATATTTTAAGCTATATTTTGCACCATAAACATGTTTTAGTAATATTTTAAAGCACAATGAGTAGTAAAAAAATAAAATAAAAATTTAGAAAATATCTAGACGATCATTTTACCTTCAACCTAAGGACAAAAGATCCTTCATTTGAAAATAATTTTAAATTGTTTTTTTTCGGCAAAATAAAAGATATAAAAGTAATTATAACTATACGTAATTGAAATCAAAATAAATTTTACAATCATTTAGTATTCAGAACTTGTTTTATGAAAATTTTAAAATAAAAAAGTGTCACAAACAATAAAAGGGATTATTTAAAATTCTAACTAAAAAATTATGGCCTACAATAAAAGCAGAAATAAATTAAATAATGTAATGGGGAGTCACGCATTTTGAGAACAGTTGAAGGGCGGCCATGACCCCCTAGGACCAGTACTGGAGTTTCTTCAGTTGAGGGATCATTTTACTCAGCAGTATGGCTGCCCACTTTAGGTCATATTACTGGAACACGCCAAGAAACATAACAAAATTAGCAAGTGTAATTCCCATCTAGAAAGTTACTCTATTCAGCAAACCAAGTCATATTTCTACACATTAAAGGCTGTAATTCTAAGTAAATAGGAAAGTTAGTGCTTACCTTATAAGAGATATGATAAAACACAGTTTTTTTTTTTCTAAGAAATGTACTCAGACACGTGATATACCGATCGCTTAAATATCGCCATTGCTTCTTCTTGACTTGGCAGAACTAGTTTATGTTACCTGGTAGATAGTATTTAGGAAAACATATGTGGATTATTTTGCCGGCTAGGATCATTTTGGGCCACCATCCCCTAATTTTATTTATTCATTTATTTATTTATTACGATTACATAAGTTCTAAAAAATCATCTACATAAAAAAGCCATCTCGAAAAAGATCAGCGTTCTGTATTAAAACATACTCACTAAATATAAAAATGTTTCAATACCTCTTTAAATAGCGATACTCGTGATAAAACTTTTCTTACATGAACTTCGTTTAAAAGCTCGGTGTTACCTGTAAAAAATTGCTTATCTTTAGAAAAAGGCCTGTGGACATAAATAAAGAAGATGCAAAGATAAATTCTTTAAGGAAAGTATTCTTCTATTGTCTCACGCAAAGAACGTTGAGCAAGATTATTTCAGAAAAAAAAAAAAAAATGTTCATTAGTATAGCGTGTGGGCAGAAATGAAAGCTGACGGTATACTTATAAATGTAAACAGAACATTCTTTCTTTGGATCAATCGAGCATATGTAATGGGGGCTTTTAAAAAAACTGTTTTGCAAAACTTGTTATTATTCAGATTTTCAAGGGTATGGAAAGCACACAATGTTGTTAATATTGCGTGATATTTTTATTTAAAAAAGAGTAACATCAACAACACAGAATGCTTTTGTAAAAAGAAGAAGAGACGTGTACCTTTATTTGTTTATAAAAAGAAAAAACATTAAGAGTAAAGGAAGAGCTTCATTTAGTTTAGTGTTGACATTAGGTAAAGGGAAAAACATATTTTGAATGCAAGGGGAAAAAAAAGTTGAAAAGGCTTGTGATTTTAAACCTTTGCTAGAATTCTTTATTAAAAGGCTACATTTATTGACCTGCAGTCTTTCTAAATGTAGTAGAAAATGGAGTGAGAACATGGATGAGAGTGAATTATTCTAAATTATTTTACTTCTGTACTTATTCTGAAAACATGTTAATATAGACTAGAAATAAATAATATTGTTGCAATTACTGAAGAGTGCAACAATATTATTATTAATATTAGTAATAATATTATCCTACGATATAATTACTCTGATTCCTGATTCACTGACTCGCTTGTCTCACTCTGTAACAATTCCGACCAACTCATCTAAGATATAAAACTTTTACTTCCATTACTCCAAAAAAGATTAAAAAGTTAAGCTCGAAAAATCAATAACAACTACGCCGTTTGTACGATCGGCTTGAAATTTTTCATAATTATGAATAAAAATATAGAAAACAATCTGCGCTACTTTAAAAGTCTACAAATCCACCCGCTACCTCATTTTTAAGTGATTTTTCACTATTTTCAGCTCCATTTTATTTCCGAGAGTAAAAAAAGTTAATAATTTGCTTGACAAAATTAGCTATTTCAAGTGAAAATGACGTCATATTTCAAGTCATGGTCATCAGACTTTGAAGGGAAGTCAGTTCGTTTAAAAGTTTTTCCAGATAACATAGTTTTTTTTCCCTTTAAATAATCGTCTGCTTGGAGCATTGATATGAGAGGGGCTACACAAAACGAAATCGTTCGAATGCGAAAAGTTTCCGCGTGTTTCCAGATGAGCATGAAATTCGATTTGGGTCTATAATAAAAAGTGAATACGAAGTTATTTATTTTAAGAAGACGGAGATCAAATATATTGCGTGTACACATGCTTTCCTGGAATGTTTTTTCTGGCGCCCGTTGTAATTGCTCCACAACGGGCTTTGACTGCCAGTCATTAATATTGTTACAACCATTCAAGTAGGTTGCCTACTCCTCGGATAACGAAAGCGTAAAAATACGTTCCACCCACTGAAGAAGTGTGGGCAAATTAACTAAAAAGTGCATCGCTTTTCTCTGAATTTTTACACATGATTACATGATTATACTACAAAAAATTAATGTCTGCGTATTTTAGTTTACGCCTATTCCTTTGTTTAACCCGTACCCTATAGCGCACCCCCCCCCCGCACGCCACACACATACACTAGTGATTAGAGTCAGACAGAAGAGTGGGAAAAACGAATGTCCGCTAGCTAGAAATCATTTTTGTGTATCGCGGGACGCCTTGCAGTTTTACAAAAAGAGCAACCGCGACAGAAGCGGGAGCCATTGAATGCCTGACCTTTGTGGTCAAGACGTCAGCGGCCAATTTGCGGGAAGCTTTTGATGTTGGTCGATGAGAATTCGTAGGCAAAGCTTCAGAAAAGGAAAAAAATATAATAAACATCAAGGGGAGAAAAATTGAAAATAAAATTTAAGAAAAACATGGAGGTGTTGACCATAAGGCTGTAGAAATCCAATGAGAAAGTGTGAGAATTGAGAAATGACCAATGGCAAGTTAGAGAGAGGTAATTTCGGGCAAAAGAGTTAGTAACTGGTCGGTTTAGGAGAATTAGGAGCCACAGAGTGGCTAAACTAATTATTTACGAGTTTAGGGAAGAAAAATGGGGGACGAAGATTTGAGCAAAACTGGACTGCACAGCCAGAGAAGGCAGATTTGCAGTAGACACAGACCACTAGTGTTAGAGTCAGACAGTTACAAATTGATAATTTCAAAAAAGTGCTCTTGAAAACAATTTAACAAAATTGATAATTTCAAAAAAGTTCTCTTGAAAACAAATTAATTCGTTTGTAAAATATTGTCACGAAAATAAAATGTGGAAATCTGCAAAAATCTGCTGAAATCTCAGCAAATCTGAGAAAATCTACTGAAAATCTACTGCAAATCTGCCTTCTCTGGCTGTGCAGTCCAGTTTTGCTCAAATCTTCGTCCCCCATTTTTCTTCCCTAAACTCGTAAATAATTAGTTTAGCCACTCTGTGGCTCCTAATTCTCCTAAACCGACCAGTTACTAACTCTTTTGCCCGAAATTACCTCTCTCTAACTTGCCATTGGTCATTTCTCAATTCTCACACTTTCTCATTGGATTTCTACAGCCTTATGGTCAACACCTCCATGTTTTTCTTAAATTTTATTTTCAATTTTTCTCCCCTTGATGTTTATTATATTTTTTTCCTTTTCTGAAGCTTTGCCTACGAATTCTCATCGACCAACATCAAAAGCTTCCCGCAAATTGGCCGCTGACGTCTTGACCACAAAGGTCAGGCATTCAATGGCTCCCGCTTCTGTCGCGGTTGCTCTTTTTGTAAAACTGCAAGGCGTCCCGCGATACACAAAAATGATTTCTAGCTAGCGGACATTCGTTTTTCCCACTCTTTTCAAAGAACGCCAAAAGATGAAATTTATATGTTCGACTTTCACCAAGATTTCTTTTAACTCTTCCGAGCGCAACGCTTAAAATTATTAATAAATTTCCTGTCCTGACATTTAGCTGAAGTACACTTTTCTATGATATCAATGACTTTTGCACGTGCATGAATTCCATTCCTTCCAACATTATCCCTTATTCTGTTCAATTCCGTATATTTTTGAGACTTGCTTTTATTAAACTCCTGGCGCAACTTTTGTGCTAAATTCTTTTGAGAATACCGCATGTTTTAGTCGGCCTTCAGGTGGTCACTAATGAACGGTTTTTAACACCTGCAGATTTTTCTGGAATCGCACTTTCTTAATAAAGGCTTTTTATCTGCATTGGGGCTGTATACAAATTTCTGCACATTACCTACAGGCTCAACCTAACATTCTTTACTACCTCATGTGTGTCGTTAAAATATTCGAAAATTGTACTCTTAGAGCTACCTGAAAATTTGCTGTGTTATTTACATATCGACTTGGAATTTTCTAAAATAGTTTCAATGTGATTTCTCTCAAAGTGTATTTTAAGAGTAAATATTCTGTATCCGGTGTAGTTTATATGGGACAGAACTTTTTAGTATCACAGTTACACACACAGTTAGTAAGTACTACATCATCTACAAAGTTAAACTTCTGAAAGATTATACAGATCTATTCTACAGATTTTCATTTGAAATTAAAGGCTAAAATATTTACTTTGCACTGTTTGCTTAACAAACATTAAGCAAGTGAAGTATTGGATTTACTGCAGTAGAACTAATGTATGAGAAGACCCCCCAAAAAATTGTGTACCTTTAAATATTTTTTCTTTTTTTTTTTCAAATACTGATAGAGACTATTGCTAAATCATATACTTTTACTACGATAAAGAATTAAAAGGTGTAATGATTTTTTTTTCACGAAATTTTTTAAAACAAACATTATCTATATACATGAAATTAGACATTTCCCTGTACATTACTTGGAATTAAAAATTTTTGCGATTTCTATCCGTTTCAAGCACCTGGGAATCCAGTACGATTGTCAAAGAGAAGTTTGTCTGTCTGTCATTCTGTCGTTCTGTCCATTACGCTTTTTTTTGTTCACGCATCACGAGAAAATTACTTAAAAAATTAAATGAAATTTGGTGTTATGATAAGTGGTCACTCAACTTAAATATAGTTGTCGAATTTTTAAAAAATATTCATTAGATTTTGAGATTTTCTGAAAATCGTTTCGAACTGCGAGCATTTATGTTCGCGCATCACGTAAAAATGTCTGAAGTGAATGAAATGAAATTTGGTGGCATGATAGGTGGTCATTCAACTTAAGCTTTAGACATTTAATTTTTAAAAAATATTGATTAGATTTTGAGATTTTGTGAAAATTGTTTCGAACTGTGTGAATCTTTGTTCGCGCATGACGTAATAATGGCTCAAGCGAATGAATTGAAATTTGGTGACATGATAGACATTCACTGAACTTAAACTAAAAAAGTCGAATTTTTTGAAAATTTTGATTAGATTTTGAGAGTTTGCGAAAATTATTTTAAAATACGCACATATTTGCTCGAGCATCACGTAATAATGGCTAAAGCGAATGATATGAAATATAGTGACATGATAGGTGGTTGCTCAATTTCAACTATAAAAGTCAAATTTTTAAAATATTTTATTTAAATTTTGAGATTTTGTGAAAATTCTTTCAAAAGATGTGCATATTTCCTCGAGAATCGCGTAATAAAACTTAAACGAATGATATGAAATTTGGTGACATGATACGTCGTGTTTCAACTTAAGCTGTAGATGTCGAAATTTAAAAATAATTTGATTTGATTTTCCGATTTTGCGAAAAATTTTTCAAAATGCGTAAATATTCGTTCGGGCATCACATAATAATGACTAAAGCGAATGAAATGAAATTAAGTACATTGTAGATGGTCACTCTATTTAACTGTAGGTGTTGAAAATAAAAAAAATGTGTACTTAGATTCTGAGATTTTGTGAAATTTGTTTCAAAATGTGTTAATATTTGTTGCGCATCGCGTGTTAACTATTAAAACGTATGAAATGAAATTTGGTAATATGATAGATGGTCACTCAACTTAAACTATAGGTGTCGGATTGTTGAAAATTTTTGAGATTTTGCAAAAATTTATTCACAATGTGAAAATATTTGTCGATTACATATAAACCACTCAAGCGAATGAGATAAAATTTTGTGTAGTCAGAGGTGGTCCCTTGAGATCTAAAAGTATTTGAAATTTTTTAATAGATTTTGAGATTTTCTGAAAACTCAGTACATGAATGTTCCATTCTTGAAAAATGGCAATAGAATAGAATGAAATTTGAAATTGTCAGATGCAAGTTAATTTAAACTCTAGATGCCAAATCTGTTTTAAATATTTGATAGATTTTTGTGATTTTGTAAACATCGTATAAATGTTTGTTCTCGCATTCCTTAAAAATGGATTAAAAGAATATGATGAAGTTTAGCAACATGATCAGCAACGACTAAAACAACAAATGTGGGAATATTTTGAAAAACTTGAATAAATTTTAAAACTCTTTTTAAAAATGATTTTTGCTTTTTTTTGGATTCTGTGAAAATTGTACAAATTTCTTTTGAAGGCATGATGTTAAAATATCTACAGTGAATCAAACAAAATTTAATTACAGGTTAGAAATGACCTCTTGACTTGAAAAGCTCTCCAATAACAATAAAACTTTAATTTTAAAATGAAAAGAAGTTCTCTTACAGAAGAAGAGTTTACTCATCCCTTTGTTACTCTCTAACCTGTAACCTTTCAACAATATACAGAAGTTATAATTTTGCTTTCTATATTATTGCCAATATACTAATTCTATTCTTTGTTTATCTATGATGCTGACGAAAATTCAAGCTTTTTTGGAAATTTCCATTACGTACTAACCCGTCAACGCAGGCCCGGCCTTAGGCAGGCGCAAGTGGGGCAATTGCCCGGTGCTCCGCGCCCGCAATTACAGTTTTCAGGGAAATATATAAATTACAAATATAACGTTTTTGTGTCATGTAATTTTTTTATGTGTTTTAATAACAACGAATTGTGGAATTTAACTTCCAATCTCCAATTCTACCTACAACGCCGGTAGAAAATGCATTAACAAAAACATGGGTTTGTTTGGGTTTAATTTGGTAACCGCGAGCTGTCTAGGGTAACTGGAACTGGATGCAGTTTTCGCCAAGCTATCTAACATCCTTGGGTGAAAAGGATCAGTCCATTTTACAATTTTGCGTCATTAGAGTATGAAGGTGATGATGATATCTGTACGCATGAAGAGGTGTCTGCAGAGGACAAATACAAAATTGATTAGTTCTATCCTATAATTGACACCATATTAGCAAGGGTGGGCGAGAAATTCTCACAGTTTGAGACCTATTCCAGGATTTTCGGTTTCCTGTTCTGTCCAAAAAAGTTTAAAGAACTAAATGACAGTGAGTTAAAAGAAAAATGTCTGCAGCTTGAACAGGAGTTAATCGTGAAGACGATTAGGAGTCCAAAGATATTAGTGGTTTTGAGCTGTTAACAGAAATAAAAGTGTTTCGATAAATGATTCCAGATGACATTGGCAGGCCAATAAAGATACTTAACTATTTAAATGGCACCAAGAACCCTTTTCCTAATATTCAAATTGTGCATAGAATTTTGGTAACTGTTCCCATTACTGTTTCAAGTGCTAAAAGGAGCTTTTCCCGTTTAAAATTAATAAAAACCTATTTAAAGACGACTATGTCACAAGAAAGACTATCTTCTTTACATTGCAAAAAAAAAAAGTCTGTTAAATTTACAGAAAAAAAAAAACTGTCAGCCAGGACGCCAGTTTATATCCGCTTTTTTTACAGAAGTCTTCCGTAAATTTTACAGATTCTCAGTTTATTTTACAGAAATTTTCCGTATACTGAAAAAAATACGAAATATGCGGGAATAAACTGGCGTCCTGGCTGACAGTTTTTTTTCTGTCAGTTTGACAGACTTTTCTTTGCAGTGTAGCAACACTTTCAATAGATTTCGACACTATTGCACATCTTAATTTTGACAAACTTTTCGACGAAATTTTATATCTTTCAATGCTAATATCTTTCATTGTTTAACTATTTGGCAATATATTAAACATTACATCTTTTTAAAACTTAAAAATGTGTGTGTGTGCTCTTTTGGTCTCATAATTAACAATGAATGTAAGCTGTTTTTTCTTGGCTCGAATTGTGATACCACAATAAAAATATTTTTTTAAATGTAAGAAAAAAATTTGTTGTCTTTGTTTTAACTTAACAAATATTTTACAACTTTGAACGCGCCAACATTTAACGTTTAAAAGCGTTATTTTTTTCTTTCTTTATTTTTTTGCAATTTTACTGACACTTACCGTGGGTTAGGCCGCGGTCTGTAAGTATCCGGCTCCAGATGGCAATCCCGCAAGTATTGTGATCGCGAGGGTAGGCGCGCCCCGCCCAAATTTACTAGGGCCGGAATTCCTGGTGCGTCAACGACGGGTACTTCAGATAGTAATAGATAAAATCAGTGGAAATAATCTTCATAAAGATTTTATACTTTATTATTAAATTCATTATTTCGATATTTATACCCTCATGTGCAAAGTATATAAATGTAGTGTTCTATAAATATAGCAATTCTGCTTTGAATTTCAAGCATCAGTTATAAATACGAGGTACATAAATTAACAGATCTCTCTCACTGGAGTTATCTTCTTAATACATATATTTTTAAAAAGAGATTTTCTTAAAATGTGATGGATAAAATTTAAAATTTATTCCTGCAATACATACTGAAATCGCAAATACGGTAATATTATGTACCTAAAAGTGACTTCGCTACTTTAAATTCTGGAACATTCAACGTAATTTAAAATTGAAATTTTTAAGTCTGGCTCACCCAAATAAATCAAGAAGTATTTCTGTTCGAAATATAATGCTGAATAGGTAGATAAGAAATTTTTAGAAAGTCTGAGAATCAGATTTATTTTAAAATGTGCCATCTCTTATGCGACTCTTTTATAGCGGAGTATTTTAAGAACAAAGATTAAAATACATGGGAATTTATCTACTACATGTCTAGTAAAGTCATTTAAATGGAGTTATTCACAAAGTAAGCGACATTTTTTAAAGAGACACTCGTATATTTAAAATAAATTTCAAATGTTATATTCTTAACCCTATGAACATCAAGTATTTTCACATTAATTAAGAAGATCAACCGGATAGCTGTGCCGCACAGCCAGCTGCGTCAAAAAAAGGGTCTCTAGATCTGTGGTACGCGATGAACGTTTCGATCGTCCGCCATCTTGCTAGTAGTTAAGTCGAGCGATGGCAACGGCTGCCCTTTTTTCAGCATTGGGCAATCTATCCAGCTGTTCTTGCATTCTTCCATTTTTCAGCAGATGTCAGTGCTGTTAAAAATAATCGTGACCACTTTTGTGAAATAAAATTTGTAACATTTCTTTCTCCGATAAAGTGAACTTTGTTGCTGTATTGGTAATATATAGTTTTTATAAGCCTTCCAAATCTGGAAGGTAATTGAGATACACTCTGCATTTAACCCTTTGAGGTGCAACCCTTTCCTAATGCTGAAAAGAGGGCAGCCTTTGCCGTCGCTCCACTTAACTACCAGCAAGATGGCGGACGATTGAAACGTTCATCGCGTGCCACAGATCTAGAGACCCTTTTTTGACGACAGCTGGCTGTGCGGCACAGACAGCTGTCGTCAGGGTCTCTAGATCTGTGGCACGCGATGAACGTTTCGATCGTCCGCCATCTTGCTGGTAGTTAAGTCGAGTGATGGCAACGGTTGCCCTTTTTCCAGCACTGGGCAATCTATGCAGCTGTTCTCGCATTCTTCCATTTCTCAGCACATGTCAGTGCTGTTCAAAATAACCGTGACCATTTTTTTACTGGAACTGACTCGCTAAAAAGTAAAGGATTCTCGTGGAGCTATGTCACCCGCAACTATTATTATAGAAATCAAATCTATTCTTCGTGACTGGCAACAGTCAAAACGTCAGAGTTTGGTGTTCCCAGAGAGGGAACACTGCGCGTTAAAGGGTTAAATTACCTTTTTTTTTTCGAAAAAAAAAAGCATCCAGGGCTGGTTTCCAGATTATGATAGCAACAAAAATTCACTTCTAGAGGAAAGATTCTATCCAAGTATGTTTTGTGTTGTGAACCTTAATCTGATTTCATACAAAATAAGCACAAGAGTCGTTACTATTATAATACTCACAAGTGTCATTAAAATGCAGTATTTAAAAACAAATCTTAAATACGATTCGTAAGTCTGTGCTTTGTTTCTGAGATTCAAACACACTTATGCAATGCAGCATGCAGTGGCGTAGCCAAGGGGTGGGGTTAGGGGGGTCATAACCCCCCCATGACGAATATTTTGCCATACAAAATGTATATTCTTCACTCTCTTATCACACACATGTATGCATATATGTGAGTTGCAGAAGTCGTAACCCCCCCCATGCAAAATTTCCTGCTACGCCACTGCAGCATGGCCGAAAGAGGGGAGTGTGACACTTTGACGAAGGGCGGGGGGCAAAAAATATTTGACATCATTTGAGAACAGCCCTTAGGGATAAGGTGATTCAAAGACGACTCGGAATTCCATTGCAACGTGTGATCTCAGGTGTGTACACATTACCATGAAATTTCATGCAGCTTAGTTTTCATGCATTGTGAATCCTTATCTATGTAAATAAAATTAGACTTTTGTCTGTACATTTCTTGCAATTTAAAAATTTTGCGATTCCTATCCGTTTCACGCACCCGGGAATCCGATGCGACCTTCAAAAAAAAGTGTGTCTGTCTGTCATTCTGTCCGTGACGCTTTTTTTGTTCAAGCATCACGTAAAAACGACTAAAGCGAATGATATGAAATTGGGTGTCATGATAGGTGGTTACTGAACTTAAAACATAGGCGTCGAATTTTTCAAAAATCTTGATTGGATTTTGAGATTTTGCGAAAATCCTTTCAAACTGCATAAATTTGTGTTCAAGCATCACGTATAAACGACTGAAGCGAGTGATAAGAAATTGGGTGTCATGATAGGTGGTCACTCAACTTAATACATAGGCGTCGAATTTTTCAAAAATCTTGATTGGATTTTGAGATTTTGCGAAAAGCCTTTCAAACTGCGTAAATTTGTGTTCAAGCATCACGCAAAAACGACTGAAGCGAATGATATGAAATTGGGTGTCATGATAGGTGGTCACTCAGCTTAAAACATAGGCGTCCAATTTTTTAAAAATCTTGATTGGATTTTGAGATTTTGCGATAATCCGTTCAAACTGCGTAAATTTGTGTTCAAGCATCACGTAATAACAACGTAATAACTGCAAAGGTGAAAAAATGATATTTGGTGAACTGATAGGTGGTCACTCACCTTAAACTATAAGCATCTAATTAAAAAAAATCGATCTGATTTCGAGATTTTTGCGAAAATCGTTTAAAACTGAGTGAATCTTTGTTTCCGCATTACGTAATAACGACTAAAGCGAATGATATGAAATTTGGTCACGTGATAGGTGGTTGCTCAACATAAACTATAGGTGCCCAAATTTTTAAACATTTTTATTAGATTTTGAGATTTTGTGAAAGTTTTCTCCAAATAGGTTTATATTTCTTCAAACATCACGTAATAACGACTAATAGGAATGATACGAAATTTAGTGATTTGATAGGTAGTTGCTAATCTATATTTATAGGCGTTGAATTTTTAAAATATTTTGATTACATTTTGAGATTTTGCGAAAATCGTTTTAAAATGCTGAAATTTTGTTCCAGCATCACGAAATAAAGACTGCAGGGAATGAAACGAAATTTGGTGACATGATAGGTTGTCACTCAACTTAAATTCTAGGCTTCCAATTTTTCAAAAATGTTGATTCGATTTTGAGATTTTTCGAAAATTATTTCAATATGCGTAAATATTCGTTCGCGCATCACATAATTAGGACTAAAGCGAATGAAATTATATTACTTAGTTGCTCTCTAACCTGTAATATTTTAACAATACATAAAAATTATAACTTCGCTTTCTTTACTTTGGCAACATACTACATCCATTCTGTGTACTCCTACAATGCTGACGAAAGTTCTTGGTTTTTGGAATTTTGCATTCACTAACCCGTCAAGGACGGGTACTTCAGCTAGTCCTACTATATAGTTACGTTGATCCCTGACTCACGGATTCTGTAACAATTCCGTGCAGCCAATCCAAGACAAAATTTTTACCGCCATTACTTCAAGAAGATTAATTTTATGTAAAAAAATATAGAAAACAATCTGTGCTACTTTTAAAAAATCTGAAAATCCACCCGTTACCTCATTTTTTCTTCAGCTGAACGTTCAAGGATTTATGTTGGAAATATCACTGGGCACTGGAAAGCTTTGCTGTTGCGTATTTGCAACGATGGGAGTGGAGAGATTGACTGTAGTCCGAAAAAGTTATGTGATTTTTGTACATATACAAATGAATTGATCATATCAAGGCCTTGAATTTTTTTAGGATGTCTCTTCACAAGCTGTACTATTAACTGTAATTAACAGCAAATCTGTATTAATTACAAAACTTTTTGAAAAAATTCTTATATATCAAATATTTCACAAAATCTGTCGCTGTTCTAAAAGTTTTCCTGTGCAATTCCATGTTTAAAAACTTCTTCGAAAAATTTCATAAAATGCAGCCGTTTTTTGTTGTTGTTGTTCGTTTGTTAGTTAGTTTTTTGTTTATTTCGTTTGTGCAATTCAGCTTTTGAAGAATCATTCTGAATTTTTTAGTGTCCTCAACGATATTATTTTTATTTTAGTCTGTGTACTTGAAACAGGGTTCTATTTCTTCTAAATGCAGTTTTAAATTTGAATTTCAAAAGAGGAAAGGTTAAAGTCCAAAACATACCCTTCCAGTGGCGTAGCCAGGATTTTATGTCGTGGGGGGGGGGGACTGGGCATCAAATTGTAAGCTAAACATCAAATTGTAAGCTAAATAAAGTGTTCCATTTCGGGAGCCCCAGTGTTCCAGCCCCTCTCCCCCTCTGGCTACGCCCCTGTATACTTCCCCACATAACTGCCCGAGTTTCATGAAAGAAGCACACAACATTGCAATTTTCCATCCTTTCCAAATGCTCCGGCGATTAATCACATAATTTAATGAGTTGCTTAACAATTATTTATAATATGTGAGCCACATAAAAGTAGTCTGCATGATTCATTATATCAATCGACACCAATTTGGTGTTAAATGAAATATTTAATCTATTAGCAAAATGATATAATGTCTGTTGACCGAAAATATTTTCATAGTATAAATTCTGAAATAAAATACGTAATATTTCAACCACATAATGTAAGAGTAAGTTAAATGACTAGGTAAATATTTCATAATATAAATTCTCAAATAAAATTCTTAATCTTCCAATGATAATGCAATGATCCCGTTAAATGAAATTGAGCTTGTATTTCAAGATTTAAATTGTGAATATGCTTTAAATATACATCTTTATTCAGGGTGTCCCAAAAAGGTGGTAACGGGCTTTCTTTAGAGATAAGTGGGCAGTGTAAATTAAAAAAAAAATGTTTAAAATTAGGCCGTAAATAAGACTCCATTAAGAAAAAAATCCTCACATTAATTTTCGAAAAGTTACACTTGTTAAATTTGTGTACGACCCATGTACAAAACAATTCCCTGTTAGTAAAACGCGCCCCATACACTCATGAGGTGACATAACAAAATATGAGAATTATTCCTTAAAAAGTGTCAGAGATATGAAGATAAGCATATCGTTGACTTAAACCACTTTTCAATGGCTCTCGAAGAGGGAAAAAAAATCACTTCGAATGATTCCATTTCAGGGGGTCGTACAGAAATCACGAAAGAAATTTTTTTTCCACTCTACCAATAAACGTTTATATTCAAAATCATTATAGCCCCCGATCATCTTTCTTTAAAGATATCTCTTGTGACGTTGTATGATGAACGTCTCAAATTTGGTACATCACATCATGAGCGTATGGAGAACATTTTACTAACTGGGAATGTGTTTGTACGGGGGTCGTATACAAATTTTAAAGAATGTAACTTTTTGAAAATGAACGAGAGGAGTTTTTTTCTTAACGGGGTCTTAGTTCCGACCTTATTTTGAACATTTTTTCAATTTACACTTACCACTTATCTGTGATAAAAAAAAGAATTAAAACCCGTTGCCAACTTTTTGGGACACCCTGTATATATGTGTGTGCATATAAAGATGTAGATAAATAAATCGTTTCACTTAAACACATTTGTAAAATGCTACAACTACGGTAAATCATAAATATAGTTAAAAATAATTTTTCTCGTTCATAGAAAGGATTAGGTGAAAATAATCAACTACGTTATTACTTCGATCTGTTTTTGCTACCATTCCTCATAAATCAGTAATATATATATTTTCTATTCTGTGTAAATTATCTTCCATATAATCTGAACCGAAAATAAATAATCGTGATTCTCTGCATAAAAACAGGATTATTATCCGCAAAGCCTGTTTAAACAAAACTGAAGTGCCGAAAGATATAATTTATGATTTAAGTACCTATCATTATTTACGTCCGAGAAAAATCTTAAATCTTGGGAAAATTCGAGCAGTGCGATCCTCTCTGCAATCAATTTTTATTCGTTGTTTTCACTCCTCAAAAAAAGAACATTAAATTAAAATGGAACTCTGAAATATTATCTCCCAAATAAATGCTTGTTTTTTCTTGTTGAAATTTTAATATTGAGAAATATTTCAGGTTTCACTTGAAATTTATGTTATGCTTCTTAGATTCACAACATCGTTATAGGAATCAGATGTCATTATTTGTTTACCGTGTGTATTGGTCTGAAGCAGGCTCTAACGGGGTCTGCTGATTTGAAACCATTAAAATATAAAGAACCAGTAGAATACAAAATTTGTTGATGCGTGGAAACCAGTAACGTTTTATTTACATTTTTCTCTTGCAAACTTTCTTCAGTTAGTTCTACAATACATGTCATATAATTTGATCTATTTAATATTTTTGAATAGGTATTCACATTTTTAAATTCAATTCGTAAAGGAAATCAATGTATATTGCTCCTACAATTTCTTTCGTTTTGCAATTTTTTTAAATCGGGTACGAACCAATGGTAAATGTTACGGACCAAAGAAGACATGAGATCACTAGTCATTTGGATCACTGATTAAATATTTTAATTTCCATCCTGATCTGAATTACATCCTAATAAATAAAAACGAAAATCTGTTTGTTTGTTTGTCTGTATCGCATTCAAATCTACATTGTTAGACCAATCGGCTTGAAATTTTTCCCAAATACCTAAAAAAGATGCAGGTAAATTTTTACACTAGCTTAAAAATCTGAAAATCCACCTGCTCCACAATTTCTAGGGATTTTTCGCTCATTTTCAGCTCATTTGAATTCCGAGAGTAAAACTTTTTAACATCTGAGAGAGGCAAATTGGGTATCGTAAGCGAAATTGACGTCAGATTGATGTCATGTTAGGCTTTGAAAGGAAATTTGTGATTCCAGTTCGTTTGAGACAGCTTCTCGAGATCACCCAGTTTAACTTTTTTCACAAATAAAATAATTTCCTCTGCATGGAGTACTGATATAAGAAGAAATTACTCCCAGGAAAGCGAAATCATTCGAATGCGAAAAGTTTCCGCAAGCAAATACACTCTCAGAGAGATTCTTTAGAAGAGCATTCAATTCCGATGACGGGAATAGGCATTTTGGAAATGTGTGGAAATTCTTTATAAGTGCGTTTGTGGAAAATTTTTGCATTGTTTGGAGATAATTAGGCCTCCAACATGACCGAGTGTATATCATGGTATGTGTGAAAATAATTCTTTAAACGAGAAATTGACAAGTCACTCGCTTATGAAAAAAATTCTGTGTTCAGAATATGATATAAAATGATATTCTGTTAATATCTTAATGAAACAGTGATTGTTTTAATCAACAAATAAAAATTTTACGTGGGAAAATAGAATGAAATTCTAGTTATGTATAGCTAAAAGAGAAGATTAAAGCTAATTTGAAAATCATATTAAATATAACAACTAAATACTAACGTTAGTTCTCAACTTAAGTTTCTAAGTGGAAAAAGAAAATGTGCATGTAACTATAATGTAGATCGTTAATGGTGCATTGCATTACTTGCAACAAAAATACTATAAAAATATCTTCAGAGAAAAGAAATAAAAAAAGATAATGAACTTTCATTAAGGCTCAGTGTTATCAGCGAGAGAGAAAATTAAGGTTAATTTTCCTTATAAATATATTACAAAAGTTATTTTCATGTTAGTAAACTGAGGAATATTTTTGCTCGGTAGTGTTTTCAATTTGTAAATATGAATTGATAAAAACAATTTCAGATATGAACCTACCTTCGAGGCACTTTATAAAAAAAGTAAAATATTAATATAAAATCCATGTATTAACCCTTTAACGGACGGTGTCCTCGCCGTGAGGACACAACACTCTAACGTTTTGACTGTTGTCAGTCACGATGAATAAGTTTGATTTCTATAAAAATACTTGAGGGTGATAGTTACACGAGATTCCTTTACTTTTTTGCACATCGTTTCCCGTAAAAATTGTCAGGATTATTTTTAACAGCACTGGCATTTACTGAAAACTGAAGAATACGATGGAAATACATTGATATAGAAGAACAACTGGATAGACTGCTCAGTGCTGAAAAAAAGGACAGCAGTTGCCAATGCTCGATTTAACTACCAGCAAAATGGAGGTCGATAGAATCGTTCATAGCTCGAATCTAGAGACCATTTTGGGCTACGTGCTCCCACAGTCAGCCATGTCAAAAATGGTCTTTAGATCTGCGGCACGCTATGAATGATTCGATCGACCGCCATGTTCCTGATAGTTAAATCGAGCGATGGCAGCAGCTGTCCTTTTTTTGAGCATTGGGAAATGGGTGTGCTTCAAAGGGTAAAATGAGGTGAAATTGGGTAACAATTTAAATGAGTTTTAATACAATTTAATACAAACTTTGAAATATTGGCAAATTTAAGCAAAATTTTGGCCAAAAAATTTGCATATGCAACACACTCACACGCATTTCTCCTGTAACCAATTCTAATAAATATTCTTTAATAATGTTTATTACTAACATATCTATCTGCGTTATAAAACAACAGATTTGCAAATGTTCTAATATTTATGAAAGTATTTCAAACTTTATACAATAAATCATTATTTTTTTCTGAAAACTGAATTTTTCGAAGAAAATGATCATAAAATGAATAAATAAACACAGAAAGTATAGTCTGCTTCATAACACAGCTGGTAATAATCAAAAATGCCTGGCAAAATTTCAAATCAATTTATAAAATACGTTATGAGGTATGACATTTATGCAATGAAACTTTACGAAAAAGACAGTTTCTCAGAAAACGTGTTAAGATAGCCTACTAAAACTGTTTTACAGTCTTCTTCAGCCATACTTTAACTTTACTTCACCTTTATAAACATTGTTCGGAAAGTGCATCATAACCCGTAAGTTATCATCCTTGTTCCATAAAACACTTTTTTAGAATTAAAATCTATATCTAAAACGCCTACTAAAAATGTTTAATAACTTTTGCCAGGCATATTCTAATTATATTCCACCTTAAAATAAACAACAGAGTTTAGCAATCTCTCGTCAAATATATAAGATATCGCCAAGTTGGATTCAGTTTTGGTAACTTATTTTTTTATCAGCAAACTTACGATAAATTGCCAAAAATGGTCAACCTTTTCTATTTTTGACAATTTAGTACCCCGCCGCTGTCTGCCAACCCTTGAAAAGTGATGCCGCCTTAGCAATAACTCCTTGTCTGAAATTAATAGTATTCAAGATCTAAAACAATGCTGCTTACACGTGACTCTGAGTGAGCTTTTTTGGACAGAGAAGAACTTTATACTTTTGCTCGTTTCCAAGACGTTCAGAGGATCAAACATCACAAGTTGATAAAATTGCAAATTTTTAAAGATCATAAATGATTTTTTACGTGAAAACTTTATAAAACATTTTTAGGGAATACTTATCCTTTAAGAATCAAAAGAAAAATACCAAAATACTTTTTAATTAAATAAAGAGTATATCGTTACGCGTACTTGGTTCATAATTTTCTTAGTCTTCTTTTCAGCTCGAATACTTGAGAAAGAATGTTAATGAGTCTGTGTTAAAAGTACTTCTAACAAGAACTACTTTTATAAAAATTTAATCTATGTACTTCAAAAGAACTAATTAGATTCTATTGTTTTACATAATTATATAAAGATTAAAAGTTATCCATATTCTTTTTAAACTTAACCAACTTTGAAGTACTAACAAATTTCTACTTTCTTACTTTTTTACTTAATAATATACAACTGTAATAAAAGTACTGGTTGAACGCTTACATTTTACGACAGTGCTACTTGATTACCATTTTTTTTTTCTGGGTAAGAGATTTTTTTAACAACTCAAATGAAATATAAATATGTTGTATACAGGGTGTTTCAGAAAAATTTACACGCGTTTTGAAAGTCACAGAAAATTAACTTCTAACCTTACAAAGTTAAATTTCTGCGCAAAGTAAGACTGTAGTCCAATTTGAAAAATAAGTGTACTTTCTGGTCAATTGAATACAGTAGATTCTTAAGTTACGAATTAAGTGAAAATTTCGCCTTGTGGAATTGGGTATATATACGACTCTTTTTAAATACATATGCAGTTAATTTTGGACACTTATAATCCCGTCAAACTGTTTCAATCCTTAAAAGCAGGAATTTTAAAACATTTTGCTGCCGTTTGCGCGATAGCAAGTTACAGCTAAGCCAAGAGTGGCAACCTAAATTTGCCTATATCAGTTTTGTGAATAACTAATTAATATTTCGAAAAATACGCTTATTTGAAAAATATATATATAAGTTTCATTATTAATAACTGTATTTTATATGTGAAATTGGCATAAGAAATTTGGCTTGTACTCTAATACTTCTTGTTCCGGTAGTGAACGTGTTTTAAACACACTAGCTGCCAAGTTTGACAGCTTCGCCAGCCCATACCTTACTGTTCTTTGTAATCGGTGCAGTGTTGGCTAAATTTCTGGACCCATTTCAGTGAAAATCATGTTTCTTTGTTTTAACAGTATTTTTCACTAAATTTATTTAGGTTAGGGTTGCTACACATTTTGGATGTCATCCTAAAAGCCGATGTTGAAACAGCAAATGGAAGAAATGTGCCTTAGCGCAATGCATTGATGACATTAGGGTTTCACACAGGTTTCACTCAAGGTAACGCTAACGTTATATGCCATTGGACAATACAGCGCATGCGCACGTATGAAATCCGAAACGTGGTTAGACAAATATACTCCGCATAGCGGATAGCGTTAGCATTAACGTAGGAAGAAACGTAGTGCAAAAACTACCTATTTTTTAGATGGGCGATTAGTACGCCAAGTATTGTAACTTCAATATTTTAAAGCTGCGAAAAAGTCCGAAAGATCTTGCATTTTTGCTTAACCATTATTGTTATTTTGTAACCTAGCTACTGTGTGATATGTGCTTGCTCCATTTGACGTCATTGAACCGTTAATTTGGATTTTTGCACATGCGTTATTGTTATTGCACTAATGTTTACATCTAGCTGTTGCCATTCGCAGCGTAGAAATTTTCGTACGCGTCGCAGCGTCGATTTTCGTACCGTATACGTTAGCGTATTAAATAAGCAGACGATGCACATCTATACATCGCTATGCATTTAAGGCTTAAACCATTTCCTAACTACACATTACTATTTCCCAGTAATGAATAAATGAATGTTGGCGCTTCTTATTATTGGCGAAAAAATCTCGCCTTGCAGCCGAGTAGTTCGTTTTAGCTCAAAACTCGCGTAAAATCCAGTTCGCATAAGTTAAGTCGCGTTGTAGTGAGAGTGTGTAGTCCCTACGATGTTTAAAGTTAATGTTCAAAATCGTTGCCTTCAACATCCATACATTTCGGAGACGATATCACGGCTAATCCCGCTCTTTGCACTAATGCACTCAAGAGGGAAATAAGGAACAAGAATTCTCTCAAGAAAAGGAGGGGGAAACGGTGCTAAATGGTTAGAACAATGCAGAAATTTGTAAATAACACACATGAGTGTAAAAATAATCTACATGCACCGACCTTCTCCAGAAGGGAAAAGCTCCTCCTCTTACAATAGCAGAAAGTGAGAGAACAAAAAGAAACAAACAAACAAAAAAAAAATGATTGGATAAAGAAAAAGTGAAGAAACTAGAGAAAATAAAAGTTGAAAGGTGGAACTAAAAGAGGATAGTAAGTTCAAAAAAAAAAATAATAATAATAATATATTGAACAAAAGTACAGAAATAAAAAATGAAATTGCATAAAGATAAATGCATACAGAAAATTACAAAAAAAAAAATAACAGAAGCTATTGTAAATAGAAAACGAAGAAATCAAGAATGAGTGTGAGGGCATTTGGGCGGTTTCCATTCAATTGAGCCCATGTTGGAGGAAGACCAACTTAGCTAGGAGTCTTCTAATCTTGAACCAGTTACAGATAAGAGATCTAGCACCAGGATCGGCATGAACTGAAATACTGTTGGAACACGGAGGACATTGGATTCACAAAAGGATTTTACCTGTACCTGCTCCCATTAACATACACGGTCCCACAGCAGTCCAGCCGAGAGTGGTTGTCACCCTCCCAAGGCACCGGTGTTTTTACGGGAACAATGCAGGACACAATTCTGTTAGTAATTGTCTGTCTCGGCCTGGGATAGTCAATCTTTTTATACCTACCGACTATTTTTGTATCTGGAAATAAGAAAAAGAATATAACCACCCATCAGTTTCGCAGTATAGTGATTCATAAAGTAGGGAAGTAGCTTAATTTAATGAAAATTAACAAAGCAGAGATAACCCTACCAAGCACTATGGAAATTAGAAGCCCACTAAATGGTGGTAGGAATCATTTTGAAGGAACTTAACGGAATCTTTGAGATGGTGGGAAACTTTGTGGAATGAAACAGATATTTGTCATCAGCTAATGCTGTTAGAGATAGAGCCTGATAAGGTTTGAAAATCTAGATTTTTTGGGGGGAAGGAGCGGGAGTTCTTTAACTTTCAAAAACAATTTATATTTAGCAACAGATAGTGTGTTCCTGGAAAGTTTTGAATGAACTTTGAATATAGGAAAGTTTTGAAAGCATTTTGTGGATGGAACATTTTTTTAACAGCAATGAATAGCATATTATGAGCCTCCTCTGAGAGAATTTATTTCTTGGGTCATATAGCATATACTCGACAAAAAAAGAATTTTTAAGATTTCTGAAATTGACAACCCACAATTCGTTATAGAAGTAGCTAAAGAAATTATGAGCGAAATCAAAGTTAGAGAAAAAAATTATCTAACGAATAAAGTAAAAATGTTTTTCATGCAACTCTCTCGAATTTGTCTATTCAACTCAGAAAAAAAAATTATTATAAATATGGAAATCTAATGCAGTAAGAAATTTAATTTTGGGGGGGGGAAAAAATCGTACACATTAATTTTGCTGATCATATAGTAATTAATTCAATTTCCATCAAACCTTCCATTCTAAGCCTGTTTTCGAAAATTTTCTTAATTACTAATGTCACTTTCTTTTTATTTATTTATTTTTTTTTACTTGATATGGACCTTCAAAATTTCATAGTGGATAAAATGGGAAGAAGCAATACCTTTCCAGATAGATCTAAGACTTTTCCAACCTTCCAAATATATCAATAAACATAACAAAAATCTGAGAAAGACTTATTACGAAATGCTCTTTGTTTCATGTGTCATAAGAAAATGAAATAACAACTCGGCTATGCTTTGTACGGCGAAACCTCTATGCAAATGAAAATAATTCATATGGAACTATCATAGTACATTTCATTTCGGACATTTAATAGCTCTTGTCGTCCACGTCATAAAAAAAGTAATACCAGTCGCCACGGAAATTGGTCCAAAGAAGTAAAATCACTTTCGTAAGTGATACAACAAGACACTTCTCAGAAGAACAATAAACAAACTCATAAAAAGAAGGGACGTTCCTTCAAAATAATAAAGAATATGAGAAAACAGAGAGAACATGATCCTTCTCTCGAAGTTATCTGTAAAGAATTTTCCATAAAAAAGGAGATGGCTCTTTCCTCCTCCACCACCCCCCCCCTTCAAACAGCTTAATTTTCTTGTCTAAACACTGTTAAAAAAAATGTGCGAATCCTAACTGGAAATATTTATGCCACACTATTTACCGTTTTAGATTATACTTTTCAATCAAACTTAATGAAAATTCACTACTTGAAACGCTTTTAAATTTAGGATAGATTCTCAAAAACATTCGTCCCTTTTAATTGCAGGCATTTTCTTATCAATATAGATGGCCAACTAGATAGACTGCCCGAAGCTGAAAAAGTGCAGCCGTTGCCATCGATCCACCAACAAAATGGCGATCGATCGAATCGCGTGGCCCCGCAGCCAGTTATACCAGAAAACTTCTTCCGCTCTGTGGCATCAAATGGGTTATTCGATCGACATCCATGTTGTTGGCAGTTAAATGAATCGATGGCAACGGCTGCATTTTTTCAGCGTGGGGACCATTAAATCTTTTTTATTATTATTATTAGCAGTGAAGATGGCTTCGCAGCGCAACCATCGGAAGTCAAAGGGTCAAAAAGGCTGAAAGTGCCTCTTCATGGGGAATTAAGAAAGATTAATACTTATGTTGTGCATGAGCACAACGATTGACCAGTATTTTGATACTTAGTGGTAGATTTTCTGCTTCTCAACAACTTATTTCGGGAAACTCAAATGTGAATTCAAATAAGATAACTTATGTCAGGAGAGATACAAAGTATTTTAAGTTAGATATATTTCTCCTTTAAGTTGTAAAAATTCCCTTTTTATGTAAAACTTTGTACTCCTTTTTTTTTTTTTTGTAGTCATTTAACTAATTCTTTATTTTCCAGTTAACGAACAAAAATTCTCTTTTTTTTTTAGGGCTTTTAATTAATGCGACAAGACATAAAAGATTATACAAATATTGCTGTCCGACATTTTTGAATTTTTTAATACTTTTATGTAGCAAAACAAATGCCATATAATTAACACAAGTTAACTCGTGTATTTTTTAAGAATGTACACGAATAATAATTTCGAGTTGTTGTAGAATTAATAAATTGAATAATTATCTGTATGGAGAAAATGCAAAATATATATACATATATATAAAAACTCGGCTGTTCGAGCCTCGTCAGGGGGCGATCCCCCTGAACCCCCCTAATTTTTTAGTTTCATTATTGCCATATTAAAACGATATTAATTGACTTTGTCATTTTATCGCTCATCTTTCGCGTATTTCGCATGGTAATCTTATGTTGAAATTTTCATGAGTGCAACCTATTAATAGAAAAATACATGTGATGCATATTCTACAGCTTACGAAATATTGTAACAATAGATTAAAGCTGTTGTGAACCGGTCCGGGACATTTCACCGACACCCTTTACACCGACAAGATATTTCTCCGACACCGTTTCACCGACTGGACATTTCACCGACATGGATTTTTCACCGACTGGACATTTCACCGACATGGATTATTCACCTACTGGACATTTCCCCGACATGGATTTTTCACCGACTGGACATTTCACCGACACGGATTTTTCACCGACTGGACATTTCACCGATATGGATTTTTCACCGACTGGATATTTTAACGACACGGATTTTTCACCGACTGGACATTTCACCGACAGGACATTTTATTTACGTGGATTTTCTCAGACATGGGTATTGTCTCCTGAAATTGTTCATATCATATCAGTGGCGGATCCATGGGGAGGCTTCAGGAGCTCGAGCCCCCCCCCCCCTAGAGTGAGACGGTGTCGGCAAAATGTCCTGTCCCTAATTAGTGTTTTCCTGGAGTTTCAAAACTTTATTAATTTTTTCACGTATAAGGAACTTTTCTGTTTCATACCACTAAAATCACGAATTAATGTTTTTCCGAAAGTTTAAAAGCAATATAATCAACTTCCCATTTTTCTATGTTTGCCAGGACGTAGTTACCGACAAGGCCGTATAAAACGTCATATATTCTTATTTATGGTACTGTATTTTTTTTATATATATTGAGAGAAACAGTGCTATGGAATGGATGTACTCCCCCTCCCTTCACCACCCCTTCGAAAATTTGACATATATTGTTATCAAAAAATACACTTTCACTGCGATTGTTTTTCTCAAATCTTCTTTTACTGTAATACACAAATTAATTATATAAATGAGTTTTAATTACGTAATTAATTTAATTGCACAAAGTTAATTAATATGTACTTAAAGTCAATTATGATTTTATATATGATATAATTTGATTAATGTTAATTAATTACGTATGCATAATTACTACGTATGATTTTTAATAATGCACGTATAATTAATTATGGTTCATATTAGTGTTTTTGGCAACCCCCACCTCCCACCTCAACAAAAATAAATCAATAAACTATAGTCACGGCCCTGCTTTAAACGCCTAAACTTTCTGGTTTCGTACAAAAGAAATCTTTTTTAGATATATTGATAAATTTTTTGAGAAAAAAGAATAGTAATTATCTGCTCTCTTTATGGGAGATTTTTCGTTAAATGTATTATTAAAACTGCGTGGGAATTGGCCTATCGTCGTAATATTGAAAATTTAGTCTATTTTAAAGTGGCTGAAATGTTCATGTAAATGTTCTGTCGGTGAAAAATTCCTGTCAGTGAAATGCCCTGTCGGTGAAAAATTCATGTCGTTGAAATGTTCAGTCCGTGAAAAATTCATGTCGGTAAAATGTCCACTCGGTAAAAAATCCGTGTCGGTGAAGTGTCCAGTCGGTGAAAAATCCGTGTCGGTGAAATGTCCAGTCGGTGAAAAATCCGTGACGGTAAAATATCCAGTCGGTGAAAAATCCATGTCGGTGAAGTGTCCAGTCGGTGAACTGCCCTGTCGGTGAAAAGACCATGTCGGTGAAATGTCCAGTCGGTAAAACGGTGTCGGTGAAATGTCCTGTCGGTGCAATTGTTGTCGGTGAATTGTCCCAAACCCGTTGTGAACTAATAGTATTTAAATACATGTAAAATTATGTCGCTTTTTTATGTCGCATTTTTGGGACACATTTTTCAATAAAGGGTGTTGAGAGATAAAATGACATAGTCATTAATATATATATATATATATATATATATATATTAGATGAAGATTTTCAGATTTTCAAATTCCCCTTTGAGGAATGAATTTACAAGCTCTTATTCGCATATTTCACGCCAAATTGAAAAAGGGCTCAATTACTTATCTAACGCGCTTGACAAAGACAGAAATAGCCTCACACATAGGTAGATAGGCTCCCCTGCCACAATCTAAAGAGCCGTGACACAAAAACTGGGCATTCTCATAATAAAATATCGCTGAAGTCACCAGCATAGCCGCAAAAACGCATTGCAAATTTAAGGCCTGTCTATTTACACTATTGCGACTTGAATGTACAAGCAGTGCGAAGAGACAGTCGCTGTTCTTCAATTGCCTGAGATTCATAGGTGGTTCATAGATTCACAGATAACTGAATGCCGACCTTGTTTTTTTACGGCAATTAAGTCAGCATCCTGTTCTTTTCCAAATGCGGAAACCAGCACGAAGAAGATCTTAATGTTACATCACAGTTTAATCCTACTATAAAGATATGCTAATCCCTCTCTCTCTCTGACGATTCCGGGCTACCACTCGAAAATAAAACTTATACCGCCATTATTCAGAGAAGATTAAAAAGTTCAAAAAGATTAAAAAGCACAAAAAGCTTAATAACACCTACGCCACTTGTACGATCTGCTTGAAAATTTTCAGAGTTATGTATAAAAATATAAACAACAATCTGTGCTACTTTAAAAATCTGAAAAAATTACCTGTTCCCTCATTTTTAAGCGATTTTTCTCTTTTCAGCTTTATTTTATTTCGGAGAGTAAAAAAAGTGAATCAAAGAATTAGCTTTTTCACCTGGCAGTTAAGTCATACTGAAATCACAGTTATCCTGCTTTGAATGGAAAATTGCGCGCGATTTCAATTCATTTAAAATACTTTTTCCGGATAACATAGTTATTTTAATGAAAATAAATAAATAAATAGATCGCCTGCTTGAAGCATTGATATAAGAGAGGCTGTGAACACAAAACGAAATCGTTCGAATGCGAAAAGTTTCCGCAAATTTCCAGAAGAGCATGAAATTCGATATGGGTCTATAATAAAAATTGAATATGAACTTATTTATTTTAGGTGGACGAAGATTAAATATATTGAGTGTAGACATATTTTCGTCGTGCAACGTTTTTTCCTAGCACCCGTTGTAATTGCCTCCACAACGGGCTTCCAGTTTTTACAGATTTTGTCTTTTTTGCTTACGGTTACAGTTCTTGGAAAAGTTGATAATTTTTTTTTAATTTATTCTCTCCGAACAGAGCAGAAACACAATATTCAAAAATTGTGTGAGGTACTGATAAATCACAATTTTGTTTTTTAGATTGTCACCCCAAGTCGCTATAAAGTCGTAAAATTAGAGTGAACTATGCCCCCCCCCAACCCCATTCTTCGCAATTCTGCAGAAGTTGTAACTCGGCTGTAGTTCGTAAAAATAATTCTGTCCGTTCTGCTGATAAAGATGTGTCACGAACCACGAATCACAGTTTAACTCATGATTTTTGTTCGAAAAGTCGAGTTAAATCAGGATAACTAGTCAAGAGCTTAAACATTTTAATGCAGAAGCTTAACAAAATACGCTCTACTGCAGGTAAGTATTGATAATTCCATTTATATCTTTGTTTTCGTAAAAGAATCTGAAAAGACTGCATTAAAATGGCGTAATTTATATTCGGCTCGGTTTTCGTTGACAAATTCAGAATTCCAAAAATAGTTTTATTCTCATCTGCAGCCATATCGACATCTCTCCAGTTCTATTATCGACTTTAAAATCTAACATTCGTCATCCTTTATGCTTTTGTCGAATTACCTATTCTAAAATATTTTCCAAAGATAAAATTCTTCGAAATAAAGTGGAATATGCTTATAAATATTTCAAATTTAAATGGGGAGCGCTCAGTCTTAAAATAGCCAGTAAATGAAAGCATGTCTTTCGAAAAATTTGAATTTATTCTTGAACATTTTATGTCTCATGTAAAAGACATGTACTTTAAAGTTTTAAAAAAACATCTTGGATTAAGATTTACACGTTATTACATGTTATTACATGTTATTTTTGCGCATCTTCAAAGCACGTAATGTTAGCTGTGCAAATCGAACTGAATTTTCTATTTGAAGTACAATACAGGGAATGAAAAAGAAAACAATAAACAAAAGAACAATGTTTTTAACAATGTCGTTATTCATATCTGTGAGCCTTTTTACGATTTGGCTGAAGACAAGACTGAAATTTTGTGTATCACCTAATTAATGCATGGGAAACTTTTTACTGATTGTACGTGGCCGTATAAAAATTTAAGTTTTGTATTTATTTAAATTTAACTTGCCGAAAATTTTAATTCATATCATAAAATTCTGTAGCTTCTTTTACGTAATTTTGTAATTTATAGTTTAATGTGTGTGCCAGTGATCAATATTTAAAGCATAAAACCCTAGGTCAGTGTTTTTTTTTTTTGGATACCCTGTGTATACATATATACAGGGTGTATCACAATTCCCTCCCGAGATTGGGAGAGAAGGCCCTTAGTTTGTCGAATCATCAGCATCACGAAAAAAGGACGGATTACAGGGGGGCGGAGGGGCAACCGCCCCCAATTCAGAAAAAAAGAAATAAAGGGGAAAAAATCCTATTTTACTTCCCAAAAAAAGGAATTTTTGTCAATCTTCTAACTAACTGCCCCCAAATACAAACTAACAGCCCACCCCCCGACAAAATTGCATTAATCCGTCGCTGTCAAGAAAGGTTCACGTATTGGACTTTTGCGAAATAAAAGTTACATTTCTTTCTCGCGATAAAGTGAACTTTGTTGCTGTATTGGTAATATATATTTTTTATAAGCCTTCCAAATCTGGGAGGGAATTGAGATACACTCTGCATTTAACCCTTTGAGGCGCAATCCTTTCCCAATGCTGAAAAGAGGGAAGCCGTTGCCATCGCTCGACTTTACTACCAGCAAGATGGCGGACGATCGAAACGTTCATCGCGTGCCACAGATCTAGAGACCCTTTGCGCAGCTGCTGTCCGTCAAAGAAGGGTCTCTAGATCTGTGGCACGCGATGAACGTTTCGATCGTCCGCCATCTTGCTGGTAGTTAAGTCGATCGATGGCAACGGCTGCCCTTCTTTTCAGCATGGGCAATCTATCCAGCTGTTCTCGCATTCTTCATTTTTCAGCAGATGTCATTGCTGTTCAAATGATCGTGACCCTTTTTTGACGGGACATGACGTGCTAAAAAGTAAAGGATTCTCGTGGAGCTATGTCACCCGCAACTATTTTTATAAAATCAAATCTATTCTTCGTGACTGGCAACAGTCAAAACGTCAGAGTTTGGTGTTCCCAGAGCGGGAACACTGCGCGTTAAAGGGTTAAAGTAAGTTAGCAACCAAAGTCCGAGAGATTCGTGTAATTAGCAGCCAACGCCTGCAGTTGTATATACAACATGATGTTGCAAAATACAGACAATATTCCCAAACTCCTTGTCATTGTCGAAAAAGAAAAGCTTCGAAGAGTAATTACATAAATGCAAAGCAAATGTGATGAAATACCATGATTTTTCTTCGAAACTTTTTATTAGTTGATACATGACTTTTCTTGTGAACGACCAGTGACTCACTCCGACTATGCTCCGAGGCTTAAACACCCACAGAAAAAAATCACGTGGGTTCAGAGCACCCACAAAATTTCAAGGAACAATTTTAGCTACTTTTGTAGAAGAATCAAACAGTTTTCTTCAGTAAAAAGATCATTTATGAAATGATTTGACTGTTACTGCTCTCCACAACATAAACTTGAATAAAACTAATCACAGAAGAGAATCGTTTAAAAAAAATCAAGAAGAAATCGTTAAAGGAAAAAAAAAAATCACTCTCTTGTTTAGAATGCGAAGCTCATTCCATCTTTGCTTCATCTTTGCGCGTGCTCAATAATGGTTAAATTCTAAAATAAATTCTTAAAATTTATCGCTCACGTATGTGGGTCCTTCAGAACTTGCGTACGATCCGGGGGGGGGGGGAGAAATCGATAAATATTGAGTTGCTTTATAATTCTAAACTAATATTAAATAAAGTAAACATCAAAACACCCGTTAGTACTAACTACAACATTAAAGAGCTGTTGCAAGAGCAAATCGGGCAAGTCAATAGAAAAAAGTTATTCCCATCACCATCTCAGAATTTCATGATTTTTTTTTTCTTGCGTTGCCTTACCCAAGGAAAGAACAAATCTCAAATATTTTTGATTTACCTCTTTTAGTTTTTGAGTTATAGAGGGGGGGGGGGGTCAAAGTACCCCAGACGAGTGACGTAGAATTAATTTAGGGCTATTTTTTTTTACTTTTAGAAGTTTAATCGACAGACCTCACATTATAGCATTTACATTTCGAAAAAAAATATCAAAAAATACTAATATTTAGCTAAATGAAGTAAGGCAAATTGAAGCCATTTATGACTTTTCAATAAGAAAGGAGAGTTTATATATGTATATTCGCATCAGAGAATGAATCATTTTGGAAAAAAAAAAATAGCTTGCCCCGGGTGAGGATCGAATTCACGACCTTCAGATAGCTCTATTGAGAAGATTGTGAGACTGACGCGCTGCCTACTGCGCTACCGAGGCCTGCTTCACGGATCTGCTTCACTGTTTGAATTGTAATTAAGTTAAATCTCAAAACTGTGTGTGGGCGTCTTACTTCTTTGATACAACTTCTAAATATTTATAATATTGGGTGGTTACGCACTCGTAACTTTCAATTATTTCTCATGCATTTTAGTACGAAGAGAGTCTTATTCTTTAAACGACCCGAACTGAACCCTCCTTGAAAATTATATGACCCGAATCAGCGTCGAAATCTAGATCTTCACGTACGTACTCCGTGAGAATTTTCAGAGTTTAGCGCAGGTTACTGCCGTACCTACGTATGTGTGGCGGTTTGCGCTTCCATTCAAAATAGCTTAAATTTTAAAACACTACGTTTACGTTAGAGCTTTTTCTTTTTGCACAATCTGTATGAAGTGTTACTAGCGAGCAGCTGCATCCATAAAAGGGATAAATTTACAATAAATATTCAAATGAGAAAGGCAATCTGTATCAGATAATATTGACGATCTGTTATATGAAAGAAGGAGCAAGTTTTCATTCTGTATTTTCTTTGAATAAGATAGGAGAAAATACATCTACTATTTCCAAAATC